>AP025057.1:17915539-17934079 GCA_036186865.1 Eustoma russellianum
TTATCGAAGACGACGGCGAGTGGGCTCAATGGGATGATGGACATGGGAATAGATAGATGCTGGACTACTTTCTTTAAGTTTGGAAACTCATTGTTATTATGTTGTTCTAAAACTTATGTTGGCTAGATGAACAAACACCTCTTATTTCCGCTGCAGTTTCTGGTTGTATTATTGACGATGAAGGTTTAAATTTTATAACGTTTCCGCTGATTTATCTTACATCATGAATGATGTTCGCTTGATCTGCTTTGACGCTTCGTAGTTCTCATAGTAGGCTACGGCGGGTGCACTGGTTCCGATGACAGCGTCGGGCCGGGGCGCTACAAGTGTCCTTCTTCGACTTTCATCCTATTTGTCTGACAAACAGTATTTCTAAAATAGTGACACTCATTCTATCTTTTTGGATGAGGGTACTCCTTCCGCGGCTGATTTCGCCTGAACAGACTGGCTTTATGCCTGGGCGTGGAATGGCTGAGCAGATTCTAATGGCTAAAGAGATGGAACATTTGTTGGACATGCCGCAACGTGGGGGTCGAGCTTTCATTAAACTGAACATGTCTAAAGCATTTGATCTGGTGAGTGGGGATTATATTGAGCGACTGCTACTCCAAATAGGGTTTCAGGCCTTTTTTCCCAGCTTATCCTAAACAATTTAGCGGCCACCAAATGCTCAGTTTTAGTCAACGGTAAACTGTGTGGATTCTTCAGTACTGGTCGCGGAGTCAAGCAAGGTGATCCACTGTCTCCCGTGCTATTTATTCTTGCATCGGAGAGTTTCAGCAGGGGTCTAAATTCATTGGTGGTGCGTTCTTAGATTCCTGGTTTTGAGGAGTACCGGGTAGCCACTCCCTCTCATTTGGGGTACTAAAATGAAAACGTGCATTCCAGGTTAAGTTTTCTCCTCAAATTAAGACTAGGATAGATATCTTTCATCCTTATCCTCGTCTAGGTAGGTCATGGCTCAGGACTTCTAAGATGTACTAAAACTTCTATCTTTCATGAATCCAAGTTATGTGTATCCAAATATATTATGCATCTATTATATTCTTTGTTCTACTGTTTCGATGATAGCAAAAAGGGGAAGAAGTACAGTATGGCTTAAGTATAGTATGTCTTATATAGTCCATATGTGGTTATGACCTATATTGGTATGGTTATGATTTGTATTAATTTGTATGGTTTATGGGTATGAATTCTTTGGGATATGACATGCATATTTGTTGAAAATTTAGGAGAAGAATGATATGTTTCTGAGTGTTGCATATGTTTCTATGTGTTGCATGACATGTTAAATGGTTGACGTGTGTACTATGATTGTTCAATTGTATGATTAGTAATAGTGCAATATGTTTTGAGAAAATGGGATATGCACCTAAAGGGAAGAGTTTATGATGTAGTATATATTACAAATATAACGCATGACATGCATGAATTGAGAGGAGCTTTGAAGTAACCTTGATGTATATTTAGTTTTTCATGTACATGTCTTGATGGAGAGATTTTTTATATACCTCATGTCTATTGGTTTTGAGATGCTCTAGTATTGAAGCAGATGAATGCATTGACTGAGGGGGAGATATACAATTTTTGCACAAAAACTTAGTTCGAATGGTTATAAATGTCATTTTTCAATCAGATATCAATGTATACATGGAACCATACATAAATCGATCCATGTATAACTTTCAAGATTGGAAGTACACTGCTAGACATCAATATCTCAGTTGAAGCACATCAATCGATTAATGTATACATCAGTCTCTCAAAGAAGAGACATTGATCGATTGATGCAGGTAAGGTGCAAAATTGAAACCATACTGTCTAACATCAATCTCTCAGTCTGAAGACATTGATTGATTGATGTGACACCAATATCTAAAAGAAGATGCATCGATCGATCGATATAGGTAAGGTGCAAAATTGAAACCACACTATAAGACATCAATCTCTCAGCATGAAGACATTGATTAATTGATGTGAGATCAATCTCAAAAAAATAAGACGTAGATCGATCAATGTAGTCTAGAATTCTAATTTTTATAGCCGCTGGAACAAAATCCAAGGAATATTTAAAGTGTTTTCTCTATACAATCTTACCTATATTGATTGTGGACTTCCTCCAACATCTGTAATGCTTTCTTAACTTTTGTAAACATGCCTAAGATATTCTAGGATGACTATGGAGCATCAAACCCAACTATAGGGTGGCTGAAAACTATCTGGACATCTTCAAGACATTTGATTGAGTTGAAAACTTTATGGAGGCTGCAAAAACGTAGCTCACATATTCTATATATTGAAGAAGCTCAGATGAGATATATACACACTTTTATCCTCTTCAACCTTCATCCCTAATTGTTGTAAAAAGCTCTCAAATATGCAAAAGCACTTGTCTATCAAGCCTCTGTTTCTTTGTTTTCATTGTTGTATCATGAGAGTGATAGTCTAGCACAAGAGAAGCTAAGCATGTTTGATCTATTGCTTGTGCTATACACTCATTTGAAAGTGCAATCCGACTACTTCTTGAAAGCCCACTTGGTAAAAGTTCCTCGGTGAAACTGTGTTGAAGTTGTGAGGGAGCAAAGTGTTAGGAAACAGACGAGATCACTGCCAAAAACACACAGCGGAAAAACAAAACTTGATCTCCGATTTCCTACCAAGGATCCACGTCGTTCGTTTAATTCGATGAAAGAAACTCAAAATTACCTCCGTAGATTCGAAATCCACAGACGAAGGATGTGCGAAATCACGAACACCCTCTGTCAGTATCCACACGAATGCTTCTGTCCGGAGTGCTGGCTCTTGAAATAGCACGACTGAGAAAATCGTTTTTCTCCAAAAACGATTTCAGGTTTCATTTTTTTCTTTTGTTCTGTTGTGTACGAGATACAGCAGTGTATATACAAATATATAAACCTCAAAATCCGATTCCAAACTGGATTGGTTAAGGCCAATCGAAATCTATATCAGATATGGATTCTGTTAGGATTAGATAAGACCAATCAAAATCCATATCATATATGGATTTTTGTTGTTATTATCCGATAGCATATATAAGTATATATTTAAAAAACAAAAATAGCTATAATAATAATAATAATTAATATCTAGTACTAATATTATTAATATCAGCCCATAGGCCCATATTAAATGGCAGTTGGTTTAATCTCTATTGAACCAACAAGTCATAATTGGTCTCAAGCAAGACATAACGACTACTCAATTAATACGAGTATAGTCCAACTAGCCTAATAATAGCACATGCATTAATCCCTTTGTCACACGATATCTTTTGAACATAAGTCATGGTCAGCGTCATACTTATATTGTTCAAACATATGATTACTCGATCTCTAAGTAGACTAACAAAACAAATGATATTGATCACACTATCAATTCATTTGAGCACGGCTATACATTTCACAGTCTCACTAATCGAGGGACCCAAAGATATCTCTCTCAAAAGAGAGGGACAAATTCTATCTTGATTGTTCAATATCCTTTACATAATTTCTATCATACTCAATCATGACCTTTATTATTATCCAGTTACGGATAATGTTAGATCATGTCAAAATATAATAGTTCTTATGTTGGAAACTATGACAATCTTAAATCTAAGGATTAAAACATGACTATCATGAGATTTACTTATGACGTTAATCCATTTAGTAATGTCATGATGGGTCTATCCAATACACTGTTCTATAACAAGTATCTATAAGATTGATTTGTATCACCATATACATAATCATCTCATGATTATCAAATCAATACTCGTTCTGGTTATAAATTATTTTATCTCCATAACAATAATGAACCAGGGACATATATCATAATTGTGTAACATACTAACCAACAATAATGATAATAAAACTTCTTTATTAATAGTAAATGTATAACATAAAACATCCAAATCATGGCTTAGGACACATACACTAACACAAAGATCGTTTCTTACTTGCAGTGCTGTTGTTGATTTGCACAAGGTGTTTGTACAATAAGTTGTTGTCGTAGTTGTTGCTTGCACTAATTGTTAGTGGAAGGGAAGATCTAGTGACGAGGGTCAACAAGAATGTGAGCTCATATCTCAAGCTGCTAAGGTTGTCCCCGGTCTGGTGGGGGGGGCAAGGGATTCACCGAAAGGGATGGTATTGCGTTACAGCCGTCATTTCTTAAAAAATAAATAAATAAATAATAATAGATAATATAGGATAAAGATAAAAGCAAAGGAGGGAAATCAAAATCAATCAAAATCCTAACCCTAATCTATCCCTAATTTCTCTCCCCTCTCTCTCTCTCTCTTATTAAGCGTTTCCCTCTCTCAAAATTTCCTAGCCAATCTCCCCGTCCCCTCAAAACTATTCAGCGATTTCCCCCTCCCCCAAAAAGAAAAAAAATTCTCTCAATCTTGGATCAAAGAAGAAGGAAGAAAAAGGAAGGCTAACCATATAGCACGAACGACTTCTTGTTTATCATTTTTAATTCACAAGTTAAAGGTAGGTGCCTCTTCCCCCTTCGAACGGGTATGAATCATGCATTCCTTGATTATATTAAGGTGTTTCGTTGTTCGTATGTGCTTAATATGTTGTCTTTATATTTGTCTTATATTGGAAAAGCGTGAGATGATTGGTTTATGACCAGCTTATAATTGTTATGTGCGCGTAAGTGGATAAACTTGGTGGTAGGGTTGGATTCGGAGTAAAAATACCCTTAAAAGATTTAAAAAGTGGAAACTTTCATGCTAGGTACTCTTTAAAATTGCGTTTTGGCCTTAGAATAGGTTCATCTAGCCCAGAATAGGTTGGGATTGGACTAGAAGTCGAAAAAATAGGTATGATGTGTGCGTTTCAGGGGGTGGCGCGTGGGGCCCTCACGCGGCCCCTGACGGCGGGTCCAGACACGTGCTGATGTGTCCACTTCCAAAAGATGTGTCTTTTATAACGAGTCCAATGCAACTTGTTTGAGGTCAATCGGAGTTAAAACGAAGATTTTATCGAGGTTAAAAAAAATAAAATTTAATAATAAAAAAAGAAAAATAATAATAAAAAAATCCGGGTCAGCAGGCCAGCTAACCCGTCTGACCCGGTTAGCATGGGTGCTGGTCTGGCCATTAATGGGCCGGGCCGGAGAAAAAAAAGAGAAAAGGCTATTGGATCGGCCAGGCTGCCAGACCTGCTCGGATAGCTAGCGGACTGTACTAGGGTAGCAGGCCAGCCCAAATCGAAAATTAAAAAAAAATTCTGAAAATTAATTTTTAAAATGAATAAATAATAAATAATTAATTTAAATTAGTTTAAAATTTCTAAAAAATATATTTAATTATCAAAAAACTCTAAACAAATTCCAAAAAATATAAAAGGTTAAAATTAAATTAGTTCCCCTTAATTTTTTAATTTATTAAATGTAAGTAATTAAAAATATTTAGTAATAAATAGAATTTAATAAGGGAAAATTAGGAAAAATTAGTAGAAAATTCAAGAAAATTAATACAAGCTAAGAAAAAATAAGGGTGATGCTAAATAACAACTTTTCAATATTCGAAAAATTTACGAAACTAAATATTGAGTGCTGGAGGTGGTGAGGATGGGTGTACGGGCCCTAGACAACTTTTTTTTGGTATTCATGGCACGTGCATTTGCATTTGGAATGCGTTGAGATGTATGGGCCATGGGCACTCGGTCATGATGGATCATGGTGCACGGGCCATGGGCATCGGTTATGGTGGATCGTGGTGTATGGGCTACGGGCATCGGTCAGGGTGGATTGTAGTGTACAGGCTACATGCATCCAATCAATCTCGGGATCATGCATTGCATATAGGTCTAGTGACATATTGCTTGACATGATTCTTATTGCATGTGACACGTGGATGGAGCATCACGTAGTTGCGTATTTTTACGTAGAGTGCTTTACTTACCGTATTTACTTTATCTTATGAATGTTATACCATATTTATGTGCTATGTGGTTATATCATTTCGGTATGCATATTTTGTATTGGTTTGTGGCGGGCAACTATTGGGTGATTTTCTGTCACTCACCCCTACTTCCAAGGTGAGCCGGATGAGGATTACGAGCATATCTTTGTTGAGGACAGGATGGACATAGCCGATTAGGCTGGTTGATAACTGCATCTAGGATACGATGAGATTCTGCAACTGATTTTTCGTAGTTATCTTTTGGGGATTTTCACAGACTCCTTTATTATTTTATTATCAAAATTTTTATTCAGTAATGTAATGACGATTAATTGAGTTTAATAAATTTTTTTGATGGCGGCGCGCTCTCCAGCCTTACGGCAGCGGCAGTAGGCATCTGCCTTCGCCGCTGTCACTCTACGATCTCCTCTCTTTCTGCAATCCTCTCCTTCCTTCTCTATCAGTATATATGCAATCATCGCAATGGCGACACAGCTGTCGCAACCCAGAAACAGGCGATCCCTGAGAGCACAGTTTCGACGCCGCAAAAAACTTTTGCATCATTGTTCAAAACAGCATTGGAAGACATTGCACCGAAACAGATCCATCGATTTAAAGGCAGTCCAATGATTACGTTCACGGAAGAAGAAATTCAAGCCTTGGCTGCACCGTTTCGCTTTACGCTTGTGGGCACTTTTTGGTACGGACGACCCCCCTCGCGACAATCCGATCAGCGGTTGATCGCATTGGATTTTTGGGATCAGTCAAGGTAGGTCTGCTTGATAGTACGCATGTCTTTCTTCATTTTGATCATGAGCAGGATTATCTGCGCTGCTTCACTCGGCAAAGCTGGACAATTTCAGGGAAGCACATGCGTGTCACGAAATGGACGCTGGATTATGATATGGCTATAGAAGTGCCTATTGTTCCAGTCTAGGTGTCTTTCCCAGGACTGCCCATTCATTTTCATAGGAAAGATGCCCTTTTCAGATTGCTCATATGATCGGTATGCCAATGAAACTAGATGCGGCTACAACAACCACGATTCAGCCGTCAGTCGCACGTATATATGTGTGGAATTGGATGTCTCATAAGAGCTGCCGCAACAAGTGTATATTCAGGGTCCTACCAAAGTAATCATGCAGCAGGTCGAATACGAGGGACTCCCGTCATATTGCTTTGGGTGTTTTCGACTGGGTCACATTATGGCTGACTGTGGTAAACCCAAATCTGATTTACCACCACCTCCGGATCGTTTGCAATGTCGCACTGAGGTTGACAAAAAACAGCAGTGTACACCCAAGAAAAATCCGCCTTAGTCGATTCTCAGACCAGAGGTTTCGGTTGAACCAGCAGCATTACCTTTGTCTACGTCATCATCGCATCCTGATGATCAGACGCCAATGTCGCTTCATAATGAACTGCCTCTGTCGCCTGATCTCTATGTGCCAGGATTAGTCTCTGATACGCCAGATATATCGCGTTTGCGTGGAGTGGATGACTGCATCCTGGGTGATCTCCCAGGAACCCGGATGTCATTGCATTTTCGGATAGTGAATTGATCCTCCCACTTAATGTCAGCCAACTAGATGAACAGGATACGAATATCTATGATACGATGGCAAATTTGTTTCAGGCAACATTTCTTGATACATGTCGAGTGGGGCATCTAACAATGACGCGTCTATGGTCCAAGAGGGTGGTCCACCAAGAATTATGCGTCGTGGTCAACAGACAATACCAACCTCTCCACGGATAACAAGGTTACGTGCAGCTCATCTCTCTAATTTTTTTGATGCTCTATCTTAATGAAGCTATTGATATAGAATGTATGAGGTATACGTACTTCAATGCATCGTATTCACTCGTTGATCAGACGTTATCATTTGCATGTATTAATAGTTATAGAGCCAAAAGGCAAGAGTTTCCTTATTGACATTTTATAGATTGCAGTTTGGCTTTTCAAGAGCTTTATCTACCTATGATGATCATATTTGGTTTTTTGGAAGGACTCGTTATTATCTATGGAGGAAGAACGGGCAGCACAACAGAATCATTCTATCCGATTGAAATGGTTAGCAATGGGAGATTTATTTTGGTTAACGGCGGTATATGGCCAGCATTCAATTGTAGCGAGACACGCACTTTGGGCAGATTTACAGTTGCTTCATTCTTCACTCTCTTTGCCATGGTTGGTTGGTGGAGATTTTAACACGTTTCATTCCTTGGATGAGCATCACGGCAGGTCAGCACCAGCCTTGCATTCATTGCAAGATTTTAATGATTGCATTACATCCTTCAAGTAGCAAGAGATATCATATCAAGGGTCTATATATACATGGTCTGATGGTCGTGGCTTGGGTCGGGTGAGACAGCGGTTGGATCGTTTCTTGTGCTCTCAATCATTTTTGGATATGTTCCCCGTTACACAGTTACAACATCTTGCTCGTGCTACATCAGATCATGCTCCGCTTTATTTGACTTGTGATGTTGACGTCCCCAGGGGTCCTGCTTCCTTCAGATATCTTGAGGTATGGACTACACACCCAGATTTTGATGCGTTGTGCAACACCATTGGCAGTCTTTTCCGACAGTGGGAGGTATGTGAGGTCTTTTTGATAAGCTTCGTCGTTTGCGGATGCAGTTCAAGCAATGGAATAAGGACATATTCGGAAGTATCTCCGATGCGGTGGCACAGTCTGAGGAGGACGTCACTGTTCATGAAAAAGTGTTTGATTCTGAGCCTTCACCGATTTGGCGAGAAAGATATCATTAAAGCATGGCAAAATTAAAACTTGTGCAGACTCGAGCATTTCTATCATCACACGGTTAAAGATAAAAGAAGAAGACAAATTATCCACAGAATCTTGCGTCAAGATGGTACCAAATGTTTGCATGACTCAGATATATCATCGGAAGCATTGCATTATTTTTCACCTCTTTTTGCAGCAGATCTGGTGCAGGATTGTGAACCTATACTTAGACACATACCAAAAATTCTGACATCAGATGATAATAGTATGATGCAAGCTATGCCGAATTTGCCAGAGATTAAGCAGGCAGTCTAGGACCTAAGCCCATCCAGTGCGGTGGGTCCCGATGGTTACCCAGGATCTTTTTACAGGCGTTTCTGGACGGTCATACATCAAGATGATCTTAAGGTGGTCCAAGAATTTTATTTAGGTGTGATGATGCCAAAGACGATAGATGCAGCCACCATCATCTTGATTCCCAAAGTACAGAATCCTCAGACGTTCGAAGATTTCAGGCCCATCTGTTTGACAAACTTTATCTCTAAAGTCATTACGCGCTTGATTGCTACTCGGATGGGCCGATTATTGCCTCGGCTTATTTTGCCGGAGCAAGCTGGTTTTATGAAGGGACAAGGCATCACGGAACAAATACTTTTAGTCCAGGAGATGCTGTATCAAGCGCACTCGAAGGAGCCATGTGATGGTTAAGCTGGATATGGCTAAAGCTTTTGATCGAGTCAGTTAGCGATATCTTGAATTAATTTTGCAGCGATTTAGATTTGATTCCAGGCTGGTTTGAATCATGATGAATAATTTGCGGGCTACTCGTTGCTCGATCCTTATCAATGGTAAGCAGAATGGATTCTTTTCAGTAGGATGAGGAGTAAAGCAGGATGATCCACTATCGCCATTATTGTTTATTCTATCCTCTGAAGGTTTCTCTCGCGGATTGAATGCATTAGCACAGTTGGGTTCTATAAAAGGTTTTGCTGCAGGTCATGTGCCTCGTGTTTCACATTTGGCCTATGCGGATGACTTGTCGGTATTTCTAAATGGCCTAAACCGAAGTCTGTTGAAGTTTTGCTCCTTCTTAACATCATATCAACAAGCATCAGGACAACTTGTTAATTATCACAAGAGTCAGATAGTGGTGGGCAGAGGGGTCTCCGGTGGCGCGGTGGCTTCTTCCTTGGGTATGCGTTTATTCTCCTTGCCTGTTAAATATCTTGGGTCGTTTCTTTATAAGGCATCAACCGCTCCAGGTATTGTACATCTCTTATCTCTCACTTTGATGCTAAGCTGGCATCGTGGTCGACCAAGTTGTTGTCAATGGTTGGACGGCTCGTCTTATTAAAGCATGTGTTGAGTTCAATGCCTACACATATCATCGTGAGTTCTCGCTTACCAAAAAGTGTCATTGATGTTCTGCATAGAAAAATGGCGTCTTTCTTATGGAAAGGGAGATATCATTGGAGATCATGGCCCTCATCGTGTATACCCACAGAGGTAGGGGGTTTGGGAGTACGTAATCTTGTGCATTTACAGAAGGCTTACGACTGCCAACTTTGGTGGAAGTATTTTCACTCTTCTACGCTTTGGGCAGAATTCTGTAAAAATAAATACGACACTCGGCCAGCTATATATTCACATATCTATGACTCTCCGGTATGGAAGCGTTTGTGTAGCATACACAGTTTTATGGAGTCCAAGGTCAAGCGTACACATGCTAGCATACATTGGATGCCGGATGTTAATGGACAGTTCTCCTTAAAATCCGCCTATACTACCATCGCAACTTCGGAGGATTATTTTGCGGAATCACGTTATATTTGGTGGACCCAATCACAGCCTGACATGCATCTCTTTTTATGGAGACTATGAACACGATCTTTGCCACTGGTTGATAATTTACGATGCCGGCAAACGGTGTTCCCTTTGCAATGCGCTTTTTGCCGTCATAACTCGGATATGCAAGATCACTTTTTCTTCACTGCGACGCATTTGCCCATTATGGACAGAAATATCCATCATTTTCTCAGGACCATTGCCTAGCACCCGCACAATCAAAGCCCATTTGAATCGATGATGGCGCCAATCCAATACAACATCCATGGCTGGACAATTGAGGGTGGTAGTCCCATCCATTGTCACGTGGGCAGTCTGGAAAGCATATGCGACTATTCGCTTTGGCGAAGAACTTAAACTTAACTACACTCGACTGTTGGACAGAGTCCGTTCCTCCGTGTATACATGGTGTTCTGCGATGAATGGTAAGAAGTTTCTAACAACGATACCTCACTTAGTTCACTTGGCCTTCTCTCCTCCCCTATGGACAAAAAGATTGTGAATTATAAGGTGGGAGTTGCCTCCATCGGGGAAGATGAAACTCAATGTTGATGCAACAGTAGGACGATGCCAAGCTGCGGGAGGTGCAATCTTGCGGAACGATCAGGGTCAGTTGGTTTTGGCGGACTGTTTTGCATTGTCTCAGGTCAGTTTGTTGCGCGGAGAGCTCTTAACATTGACATTTGCACTGCTTCTTGATGCGCAAGAACAAGACTATATTACTGTTGAAACAGATTGTAACTCCATTATTTCTATGCTACCGGCTGCTCACTCTCTCACAGGTCCCTTGGCTGCTGATTTTGCAAGAGCAGCCATGTTCCTCACTTTAAATCAAGCAAACATTCAATATTGTCCGCGGGAGATGAACACGGCATCTCATACGCTTGCCCGACATGGATACCGAGCTGTACGTCATCAAAAATTTCATACTCTCCAAAGCCTTCCTTGCGAGGTGAGGGGAGCGACCCTCATAGATGTGCAGCTACCTACTTTCCGTCATTGAACATTGTCTCACTATGTGTTGGCAAAATTAGCAAATGGTTGCCTATGTTTCCAAACAGCACAAGCAACACTGGTGCGATCTTCTACTTATCTGTTTTATCGTTTTTAGTACAACTGCTATGATCTTATATGTATACTTACATAACTTTATATGGTGCAACTTACTGTTCATGGCTGCTATGACATTTATGCGCTGCCTACTTCTTCGTAACATTGTGTGGAGACAAACGACTAGATCAATCTCTATTTCATAGGGGAGAAAGGCTAAATTTGGATGTGTCGCCTTGGTTCGCATAGAATCAAGGCGACATGGGTATGTGCTATCTCCTACTCCATACTTTTGCATTATTTATATACATGACGCTTATGTCTATACTTTATCTACATGGCTGTGAGGTGCGATGGATTACAAGACCAGGCGTCGTCATGGGATTGCATTCAATGGCATTTTGTTGGTTTTCATCTCTGCTGTGCCACGACGGCTTCCCAAGTGAGGGGTTTCACAGAGTTTCAACACACCCGGATGAACTTAGTCATTGGTTGTAATATATTGGCTAAACACTCCAATAGTATAAATATGTACGCTTTTTCCTTCGCCAAGGTATTATCCACAAGGGTGGTTTTTCTTGGCAATGTTTTAATGCGGCATATCATATACGATTAGAGATTAGCACTCATTAGATCATTACACTACTTATTTTCGTATGATGACACTTTGTAATATGGTATTGCTCCGCCATAAGTGAGGCATTTTAATAAAATATTCTTTTAATTAAAAAATTGAGTTTAATTTAATTTATGAATTACGTTTCTGCGAGAAAAATTTCTACGTCATTTCTGACATGTAAGAGATTGATTCGATGCCTTGTATTCTCCTTGGCGAGATACAGGCGGGTTCACTGTTCCCGATGCTAGGGCTTGGGAGCAGAGCGCTACAGGTGGTATCAGAGCCAGGCTTCAGATCCGCCTCAGAAACGCAGGATTAATTAGATCACTTAGACATAAGTTACGATCTTTTGTAAAATTACGATTTTACCCCTAATAAATAAAGTAAACTTAAGATATGATCTTAGACCTAAGTTATGATCGGGTTATGGGAGGTGTGTGCTGATGGTGAGCTTTTCTTGTCTAATTACCATTTTACCCCGCGTCTGACCTTTCAACTTGCTCTTGACTAATTTGAATTCTTCTCATAAAATTTGCCATTGAGAAAATGCCTCCAAGACGGGAGCCAGCTGGTAATGGAGGGCATAATGGTGATGATCATCGGGGTCAGGGGACCATCCCCCAGGTCCTTGTAGATACTTTGACGACACTGACTACATTGGTGGCCCAACAGCGAGTACAGATGGCTCATTTGCAGCAGCAGCAAGAACAAGCAGCAGCAGCCACCACCATCACCCCCACCTCAGGGGCTTCGTTTTTTCTACCGGGAGATGCAAAACTACTGGATACCTACGTTCAGGGGTACCACCTGGCCAGAGGAGGCAGAGATCTGGCTCAAGAATGTGTCGGAGTAGTTGAGGTTGCTACAGGTCCCGGATGGCCTAAAGGTAGATGTGGTTGTACCATCCCTAGAGGTGATACCGAGCAATGTCGGCAGGGTGTGACATGCAGGCTGACTCAGCCGCTGACATGGGCCTAGTTTAGGGAGGAGTACCAGAAGCACTCTGTTCTAGAGAGTGCCCTACACCGGCGTAAGTACCCCCTCCATCATCAAGTCAGGCGCAACAGAAAGCAAAGGGGCAGACCTACATTCGTGTGCATGTTATGACGGACACTGAGGTAGAGGAGGCCGGGGACATAGTTACAGGTGAGATGTTAATTAGCAAAGTCCCAGCCTACGTCCTATTTGATAGTGGTGCCAGTCACTCGTTTGTTGCTAGGAGATTCGCCAAGAATCTAAGTATTCTACCAGAACGGCTAAGATCCTTTATCGTGTTCAAGCCGCCGGCGACCAGGTGCTTGTATCCCATTATCAGTACAAGAAATGTCACTTGGAGATTAATGGCTGGAGTTTTCTACGACCCTAATTCCGATCCAGATGCACGATTTCAACGTTATACTGGGCATAGATTTCTTGGCGAGATATCATGCTACTATTGACCTCCGTTAGAGGAAGGTCCACATGCAGACGTAGGATAAGCAAGAAACCATCTTCCAATGGGATGTCAAGTTGAAGAAGTCATTCAGGAAGAACTACATGACCGCAGCACAGGCTTCTTGAGCATTACAGAAAGGAGCTGAGGGTTTTCTTGTGTATGTTCTAAATACCAGTGCTGAAACTCCATCGATTGAGGATATTCCAGTGGTGCGAGATTTCAAGGATGTCTTCCCTAATGAGCTACCAGGTTTACCACCAAGCAGGAAAGTAGAGTTCGAGATCGATCTTATACCCGGAGCCAAGCCGATCCCGAAGGTGCCATACAGGATGGCACCAGCAGAATTAAAGGAGCTTAAGGAACAGTTGCAGGATGTTGGACAGGAAGTTCATCAGGCCTAGTGTTTCGCCCTGGGGAGCATCAGTATTGTTTGTAAAGAAGAAGGACGGCACCATGCGACTATGCATCGATGTGAGCTTACCAAGATCACGATAAAGAATAAATAGCCACTACCGAGGATCGACAATCTATTTTTGAAGGGTGTCAGGTTGTTCTCGAAGATTCACCCTCAATCAGGCTACCATCAATTGAGGATTAAGGCGGAAGATATAGCAAAGACGGCGTTTTGCACTCGATATGGGCACTACGAGTTTCTTGTAATTCTCTTTGGACTGACAAATACACCTGCGGCCTTCATGGATTTGATGAACACAGTATTCAGTTAGCAATTGGACCATGTTGTGGTAGTTATCATCAACGACATCTTGGTGTATTCATCCGATGAGGAGACGCATGTTGTACAGTTGTGAGATGTGTTGGAGATTCTCAGAAAGAAGAAGTTGTACGCTAAGTTCAACAAGTGTGAATTCTGGTTGAAGAGTGTGACCTTCTTCGGCCACGTGATTTCTGAGGAAGGTATTTCTGTTGACCCGAAGAAGTTAAAGGCAATTACAGAATGGCCCCGACCCACTAATTCACTGAGGTACGCAGTTTTCTTGGCCTTGCTGGATATTACCATAAGTTTGTGGAGGTTTTTCGAGTATTGCAGCACCACCGAGCCGATTGACTCAGAAAAAGACTAAGTTTATATGGACCTTCGAGTGCGAGAAGAGCTCTACGGAGTTAAAGCGAAGGTTGACGACTGCACCCGTGTTGGCAAAACCCTCCGGCACTGAAGGGTTTGTCATCTACAGCGACGCCTCGAAGAATGGTCTAAGGTGCGTGTTAATGCAGGGAGATAGGGTTATCGCATACGTTTCGAGACAATTGAAGCAATATGAGCAAAATTACCGACTCATGATCTGGAGTTAGCGGTGGTGGTGTTTGCATTAAAGATCTGGCGCCATTACCTATACGGTGTAAAGTGCAAAGTCTTCACTGATCACAAGAGCTTGAAGTATCTATTCACGCAGAAAGAGTTGAATATGCGTCAGAGGAGATGGCTTAAGCTACTAAAAGATTATGACCTGACCATCAGTTATCACCCGGGAAAGGCAAACCGAGTTGCAAATGCCTTGAGTAGAAAGTCTAATCACGCTAGACAGACTCCATTGGAGAAAGAGATGGCAGAGTTTGATCTTGACATTGTTGATTCCACTGCTAATGTTCTGGAGGCCTTAGTTATTACACCATCTCTGATTGAGCGGATTAAGGAGGCGCAGAAGGAGTTAGTGACACTTAGAGATATCCGAGAGAGGATGTTGACCAATCTGATTGAGGGCTTCCAGATACATGATGATGGAAGTATCTGGTACCAATGAAGGTTGTGCGTGTCTGATGATGATGATCTAAGGAGGGAATTGTTGAAGAAGGCACACAATTGGAAGTTGTCGATCCATCCAGGTGCTACGAAGATGTATAATGACCTAAAGAAACATTATTGGTGGAGAGGGATGAGAAAACACATCGCAGAGTTCATTGAGAGGTTCCTTGTTTGTCAGCAGGTTAAGGCAGAGCATTAGAGGCCAAGAGGTTTGATGTTACCGTTGGAGATACTGGAGTGAAAGTGGGAGCATGTGACGATGGATTTTGTAGTGGGACTTCCTAATACAAAAAACGACAATGACATGATCTGGGTGATTGTTGACCAACTGACGAAGTCTGCTCACTTTTTACCGTGTCTAGTGATGTGACCTTGGAGCGATTGGTGACGTGTATATGATCAAGCTAATTGAGTTCTCCTATAAAAACAGTCACCACAGCGTCATAGGCATGGCACTCTTTGAGGCGCTTTATGGACAAAAGTGCAGGTCCTCTGTTCATTGGGACGAGGTTGGTAAGCGTGTTATTACCAGACCTGAGCTGGTTGAGCAAACCGAGGAGAAGGTAAAGATGATTCGTGAGAGGCTAAAGGTCGCTCAAGACATGTGTAAGAGTTGGGTTGATTCCAAGAAACGTCCTCTGAGGATTGAGGTTGGAGAAAAGGTGTACCTTAAAGTGTCACCTATGAAGGGTGTGGCTCGCTTTGGGGTTAAGGTAAGTTAATGCCTCGTTATATTGGTCCGTATGAGGTACTCGAGAGAGTTGGTACGTTGGCATACAAGCTGGCGCTACCCCCAGCGTTGGCTCAGGTGCACAACGTATTTCATGTGTCCCAGTTGCGGAGTTATGTTCCGAATCCAAGCCATGTTCTAGATGTGCAGTCTTTGAAGATTATGCCAGAGACCTCATATGAAGAGACCACTTTCCAAATCATAGACCTCAAGGATCAAGAGTTGCGAAGGAGAATCATCCCCTATGTCAAGGTAAAATGGAGCAATCATAGAGAAAGCGACATGGGAGTTAGAGGAGCAGATGCGGGAGCGCTATCCCTACCTCTTCAAATAAGGTACGTCAAGTTTCGGAGACGAAATTTTTTGTAAGGTGGTAGGATGTTATGGCCGTCATTTCTTAAAAAAATAAATAAATAAAATAAATAAAAAAATAATAGATAATATAGGATAAAGATAAAAGAAAAGGAGGAAATCAAATCAATCAAAAACCTAACCCTAATCTATCCCTAATTTCTCTCCCCTCTCTCTCTTATTAAGCATTCCCCTCCCTTAAAATTTCTTAGTCGATTTCCCCTTCCCCTTAAAACCCCTCAGTGCTTTTGTCTCCCCCCAAAAGGAAAAAAACATTTTCTCAATTTTGGATCAAAGAAGAAGAAGAAGAAAAAGGAAGGCTAACCATATAGCACCAACGACTTCTTGTTTATCGTTTTCATTCACAAGTTTAAGGTAGGTGCCTCTTCCCCCCTCAAATGGGTATAAATCATGCATGCCTTGATGATATTAAGGTGTTTTGTTGTCGTATGTGTTTATATTTTCTTTTTGTTTATATTTGTCATATTGGAAAAGCATGAGATGATTGGTTTATGGCATGCTTATGATTGCAACTTGGCGGTAGGACTCGATTCGGAGTAAAAATACCATTAAAAGATTGAAAAGTGGAAACTTTCATGCTAGGTACTCTTAATTTTTGGCCTTAGAATAGGTTCATCTAGCCCGGAATAGATTTGGATTGGACTAGAAGTCGAAAAATAGGTATGTTGTGCGCGTTTCATGGGTGGCGCGTGGGGCCCACACGCAGCACCTGACAGTGCGTCCAGACACGTGCTAACGTGCGCACTTTCAAAAGATGCGTCTCGTTATAACGAGTCCAATGCAATTGGTTTGAGGTCAATCGGAGTTAAAACGAAGATTTTATTGATGTTAGAAGAAAATAGAATTTAATAATAAAAAAAAAAATAAAAAAAAATCCAGGTCAGCAGGCCGGTTGACCCTGTTAGCATGGGTGCTGGTCTGGCCATTAATGGGGGCCGGACCGAAAAGAAAAAAAAGGAAAAAGGCTATTGGACCGACCAGGCTGCCGGACCGGACCGGATGGCCAGTGGACCGGACAAGGGTAGCAGGCCGGCCCAAATTGAAAATTTAAAAAAAAATCTGAAAATTAATTTCTTAAATGAATAAATAATAAATAATTAATAATTAATTAAAATTAGTTTAAAATTCCAAAAAATATATTTAATTATCAAAAAATTCTAAAAAAAATTACAGAAAATATAAAAGGTTAAAATTAAATTAGTTCCACATAATTTTTGAATTTTGGTAAATGTAAGTAATTAAAATAATTAGTAATAAATAGAATTAATAAGGAAAAAATTTGTATAAAATTCTAAAAAATTAATAAAAGCTAAGAAAAAATAAGGGTGATGCTAAATAACAACTTCCCAATATTTGAAAAATTTATGAAACCAAATATTGAGTGCCGGAGATGGTGAGGAGGGGCGTACAGGCCCTAGGCGACTTTGTTGTTGCATTCATGGCACGTGTTTGTATTTGGAGTGGGTTGAGATGTACGGGCCATGGACACTCGGTCATGATGGATCATGGTGTATAGGCCATGGGCATCGGTTATGGTGGATTGTTGTGTACGGGCCACGGACATCGGTCAGGGTGGATTGTAGTGTACGGGCTACTGGCATCTAGTCAATCCCGGGATCATGCATGCATATAGGTCTAGGGACATATTGTGTGACATGATTCTTGTTGCGTGTGACACGTGGATGGAGAATGCATCACATAGTTGCGTATTTTTACGTGGAGTGCTTTACTTACCGCATTACTTTATCTTATGCATGTTATACCATATTTATGTGCTATGTGGTCATATCATTTCGGTATGCACGTTTTGTATTGGTTTGAGGCGGGCATATATTGGGTGATTTTTTGTCACTCACCCCTACTTCCCAGGTGAACCGGAGGAGGACTACGAACATATCTTTGTTGAAGACGGGACGGGTGTTGAGAAATATGTTTGGATAATTTTCAAAGTCATGATTTTAAGTGGTGAATACTTAAAAATGTCACACATGGTGTAATATGTGGTTAAAAGTTGAAAAAGTTGAAAAAGTTGACATCGATCTCTCAGGTTGTTT
>AP025057.1:17934089-18099089 GCA_036186865.1 Eustoma russellianum
ATTAAAAGTTGAAAAAGTTGAAAAAGTTGACATCGATCTCTCAGGTTGTTGCACATCGATCGATCTATGTACATAGATCTCTCACATCGATCGATCTATGTAAGGCAGTGAAAGTTCAAGACCTTACTGTAAGACATCGATCTCTAAACCTGAGACACATCGATCGATCGATGCACATCGAACCCTCACTTCGATCGATCGATGTAGGTCAGAGACAAAACTTGAACCTTTCAGTGAGACATCGATCTCTGAAGCTGAGGCACTTCGATCAATCGATGTCTAGGGTTTTTTGAAATAATTTTCTAAAATGTGTTAAAATTGTTGTTTTCATTGGTATATGATTTATACATGCTCATTATGTGAATCTTATGTGATTTTGATGATTTTAAATGTATTGTGACTAACTTGCCTTGGAAGTTTCTACAACTTACCAAAAAGGGCAAAATTGGAATTTTGAGTTTTGTAGGAACATCACATGGTGAAAATATTTCAAGGGTGTATTCTTATATATTTATCATGACAAAGGTGATATCATGATTATTTCTGACCATCCGGGTCATTTCTGGAGTTTTCTTATATCAGGGCATTTTGGTCATTTCATCCCCGAGGGTATTTTTGGTATTTTCACTCAAGGAATCTCTTGATCATATTATTATCTTCATTATGGAGCTGAGTTATTATTAATTTGAAGATTATATGGTGATTTTATCTTATTTCTCTCAAATGATGATATTGTTGATTACTGGATATGTGACGATTTAAGATGTCACATTCTATTTTTTCTTGAAGTCGCTCTTATATATGTTATAAGAGCATATTTATCATCATTATTCAGAGTTGTTCAAGGTGTCAAAGGTGTGGAAATGTTCATGACATATAAAAAAAATATTAGGAATTTCGGTATTACACGTTGACATAATCTTGTCAACTATTTTCTATTGATTTCTTCTTCAAAAATCTGAGTTGCTACACATATATATATGTTGAAAAACATGCATATGCAGTTGGATATGATGTGGAATTCATTTTATGGCTTGGTGACAAATGGACCAACCAAAAAGGAGCTAGTTGGCAAAAGTGCCAACTTGGATATTTTGACTTAGTAGCCAACGGCTACTTAGCAAGACTTGGAGATTATTTTTGAGTTTGAATTCTACTACATTCACATGCCCTATTATTGTTCTTGAACTTGGTGATATTTTGGTAGTATTATCCTTTCTTATTTTATAAAAAAATCAAAGTTTTTTCTTGGAAAAAAGAAAGTAGCCAACGGCTACTTGATGGATAATTGGAGCTGATTTTATTTTGAAGTTGTCAACACCCACATGCCTATTATCTTGCCAAAGAGTTGAAAAGATGATGGAGTTGTTATGGTCATATTATCTTCACATTTTTAAGATAATTCCAAGTCATTTCTTGGAGCTAATTTTCGGCCAACATCATTTTGCCAAGGTGGACCAATTATGTTGTCTTATTTTGCCAAGTGTACAAGGCCAACCAATGATGAGAAGACATTTGGAATTGATGATGAAGATGGTGACATATTGAGTTTCTACACATATATATGTTGAAAAATGTGCATATGCAGTTGGATATGATGTGGAATTCATTTATGACTTGGTGACTAGTGGACCAACCAAAAAGAGCTAGTTGGCAAAAGTGCCAACTTGGATATTTTGACTTAGTAGCCAACGGCTACTTAGCAAGACTTGGAGATTATTTTTGAGTTTGAATTCTACTACATTCACATGCCCTATTATTGTGCTTGAAGTTGGGGACATTTTGGTGGTATTATCCTTTCTTATTTTATTAAGAAAAATCAAAGTTTTTTCTGGGAAAAAAGGAAGTAGCCAACGACTACTTGATGGATAATTGGAGCTGATTTTTATTTTGAAGTTGTCAACACCCACATGCCTATTATCTTGCCAAAGAGTTGAGAAGATGATGGAGTTGTTATGGCCATATTATCTTTACATTTTCAAGATAATTCCAAGTCATTTCTTGGAGCTAATTTTCGGCCAACATCATTTTGCCAAGGTGGACCAGTTATGTTGTCTTATTTTGCCAGGTGCACAAGACCAACCAATAATGAGAAGACATTTGGAATTGATGATGAAGATGGTGACACATTGGAAGTCTTATCTCCAAGGCTCAAATCACACTATAAATAGAGGCAATGGTGAAGAAGATGAAACACACTTGAAGCTCACAAGTATTTGTTGAATTGTCTAGCTATCTTCTTGTTGTTGTTATTCTTGTTCCATTCTTTGTAGTAAAGTGTTCTTGTTGTTTTGTTGAGCTACAAGCCTCTTGAGCTTCATTTGTAAGATTGATTAGTCATTCTTATAAGGCTATATCGATAGGTGGTAGAGGTGTTCAACTAAGTGTTGCTTAGAAGGTGATCATCCAAGTCTTGAGTAGGGATGGTGTATAACCTAAGGATCAAGCTTGGTTCTTATTTTAAGGTGATTCATTTGATAGTGAAATCCAAGGAAAGGTGTTCCTTGCGACTGGATTAGGTCACATTGACCAAACCAGGATAAATCCTCGGTGTTCTTGTCTTGTTTCTTCATTTATGTTTTCTGTCTGTTTTTACTGCAGTTTTCACACAACTTCCACAATTTGAAAAAATAGCTAAACACTTTGGAAATTCGTGTTTTTGGTGGAGTTATACTTCAGACTGTAGCTTTCATTTGCAACAAGAATCACTTGATTTGAGCAAGGAAAGTTAGTCTTTCAGTCTTTGTAATATAACTTCCAATCTGGCTGCAATCTGACTAGTTTTGAGAAAATTAAATTCTGTATTTATCAAGAATTGTTTGAGGTCAGGGCCTTTTGGAAACTCATCTACACATCCTAAGGAGTGTTTTGATATAAAGATCAACCTTTTTGGTTGAGTATTCAAAGGAAACACGTTTTCAAAATCAGCAACATTCTGTCCAATTCTGTCCAGATTGACCATCTGAATCTTTTATTTGTTTGAAGGGCCAACGATCTTATTTTTGTCTGATTTTTGGAAGAGTCTTTTAACACATTGAAGTTCAATTCTGGAAAGTTTCATAATTTTTGGAGTTGTGTACATTATTTTGAATTTTTCAAAAACGGGTTCTGAATCTGAGTGGTCTCAGATTCTGTTTTCAAAGGGGATTTTTACAAAGGGTTGTAGTGTAATTTCCGCTAACCACTATTCACCCCCTCTAGTGGTTTAGTTGCAGGTGCACGGTCCAACAATTGGTATAAGAGCCAGGTTTGCACCACTCAAAGAAGCAAGATTCAACACCGTACAATCAATACAAAGCCAAGAAACAATACTCTTTGTAGCTGCTTATCTCAGATTAAAGGTACATACTATGGAAATAGTTTCTCACAAAGGTGAGTTGGAAGGTATGTCACTCAACGCCCTCCTCTTTTTGATGGCAATAATTTTGTTCATTGAAACTAAGAATGAGGCTACTTAATGGCTATAGACATGATTATGGTCTATAGTTGAAGATGGGCCGTACATTCCAATGAAAGTTGTACAAGTTAGTGGAGTCATACAAGAGGTTGAAATATAAAAGTGAATGGTCATCGAAGATAAAAAGAAAATGTCCATGAATGCTAAAGCTATGCAATTACTTTTGAATGGACTTACAACTTCTGAAGCAGGATATGTGTCAAATTGCACAAGTGCACACGACATGTGAAATCACTATTAAAGCATGAAGGTACTAGTGGTGTTAAAGAATCAAAAATAAACATGCTTATGACTGAATTAGAGTCTTTCAAAATGTTGCCAAACGAATCCATAACATCTATGGATTTGAGGATTACTAACATTTTAATGCCCTTGAAGCTTTAGGCAAATCATTCACGAACAATGAAAAGTTCAAAAGGTGCTACGAAGCCTTCCTGCTGAATGGGATCCAAAGGTGACTGCAATCGAGGAGACAAAGTCAATCACTAAGATGGATGAATTGATCGGGTCTCTTAAAGTCTATGAGGTAAAACAACCAACGGAAGTCGAGTCATCTAAATCATCAAGTCAATAGCTTTCAAAACAACTGAAACACATACAAATAATGATGATAGTAATAGTGACACTGAATTAGATGATGACTTGATATTAATAGCGAGAAAACTTAGAAAGTTTTTCAAACGTCCTAATAGGAATAGGAACACGTTCTTCTTCTTCTTCTTCTTCTCAACCTAAGAAAATAACACAAACAAATGGTATAATAAAGAATTAAAGTGTTATGAATGCGGTCAAAAAGGACATATTTCATATGATTGTCCCACGAAGAAAAATAATAATAATAACAACAATAATAACAAGCCAAGGACAAGGAGGCACAAATGACAAAGACAAAGGAGTCTAAGGCAAGGAAAGGGAAACGAGCAATGAAGGTGAGCACATGGAGCGACTCATCCGACTCAGAATCCGAAACTGAGGAAGCTCAAGTCTGCTTCGTATCCAACGAGGTATGTTCTTCTTCTGATAGTGATTCTGATAGTGACATGACATTTGATGAAATGTATGAAGAGTTCTTAAGAATGCATGCTCACTGTAAGAGGCTCTCTAAAGAAAAGAAGAAACTAATTGAAGAAAATGACAAGTTGAAGACGTCCAACTTGGAATTTTCGATCAATTAGAATCTCTTAAACAAGAGTCTACTAATACTCTTGATTCTTTAGAGAATAAAATTGAATCATATAGGAAAGATGAACAAAAAGTTAAAAACGGAAATAGTATGCTACAGTCTAAGTTAGAAAGCTGTGAAAATGAAATTTGCAACTTAAGTCTTCTAAACTTACCTTAGAAAAAATGTTAGAACATTTAAATCGGGTGCTAATATGTTAGATACACTAATCTCATCACAAAAATATGGAAAATGATAAAACCGCTTAGGATATAAAGAAGAAATGTAAAAGTAGATAAAAAGACTAAGTTTGTCTCATCTAGTACAAAGTTGCCGTATAATACCAACAAAATCAACTTTGCCATACTACATCTTCTTTACACACCTTCTTCTACTTATATCAAGGCAAAAATAACAACACACACCCACAAATATACACACGCATACAACAACATCTAGGCCAAATGTTACATCTAGACAACTTAGAAATTATGCCTATATATATACGAATACAGCTAGAAAAAATAAAATGCACCCAACTTATATGACCTAAGTATAGGCAACACGCATTAGTCTTATAGAAAATGACTATGAACACACTTATATAGCGCCATTCAAGAAACAAAATCGCAATGCCTTTAACACATTATAACAATCGGCCTATCATATAATGATTATCAACATGGCGCAACATGTATAACAATGCATCTTCAATTATGTGGAATGATCATCTATATGCTAATCCTTCTATTTTCCAATTATAACAATGCTAAAAATGTGCCTAGAAGGTATGTTCAAGTTTGGATACCTAAGGGATATCTAAACAAGAATAGTGCCCCTGACATTCGAGGACCCAATAAAGGGTACCTAAAAACTTTGTCTCTATTGTAGGAAAAACGCAAGGAATGCAAGAAAGAGGCAAAGTCAAAGAATCTGAAAACCAAATGATTTTTAGATAGTGGATGTTCGAGGCATATGACAGGGAACCCCAAACTATTTGTCGAATTGGAACATATCAAGAATGAGGAAAAGTAACATTCGGTGACAACAACAAAGGACAAGTTGTTGGAAAAGGAACAATTGGGGACCCTAACACATTTCAAATACGAAATGTGTTGTTAGTAAGCAATCTCTCGTATAATTTACTTAGTATTTCTCAACTTATAGATTGTGGTTATAATGTCTCTTTTCTTCCCAATTCTTGTGATATAATAAATAAAAAAGGAGAAATAGTATTAAAAGGAAATAGAGATGGTAACATTTATACTCTTACCTTAGATAACATGTTAGATGCTAAGGTTAAGTGTCTAATATCACATGACTTAGATGTGAATTTATGCATAGAAGATTAGGCCATATAGGAATTTCAACCATTAAGAATTATCTAAGAAAAATTTAATTAGTGGAATGCCTAAGTTAGACTTAGATAATTTTCAAATGTGTGGAACATGTATATAAAGGAAAACACATTAAAGAAACATTAAAACCAAACATGAAGTGAGTACTAGTCATGTACTAGAATTGCTTCACTTAGACTTATTTGGTCCAAGTAGGACAAGAAGTCTAGGTGGACACTACTATGTGTGTGTCATAGTAGATGATTACTCACGCTACACATGGACATTGTTCTTAACACACAAAGACGATGCTCCATTGGCAATCGAAACACTTATTAAGCAACTTGAAAACATTTACGAAGAAAATGTTAAACGAATTAGAAGTGATAGAGGTGGAGAATTTAAAAACAAAGATGTAATCAATTTTGTGAACTACATGGAATCAAACATGAATTCTCACCACCTAGAACACCATAACTCAATGGAGTTGTTGAACGTAAAAATAGAACGATTCAAGAAGTTGCTAGGACAATGCTTTGTGAAAATAATCTACCTAAATATTTATGCTCTGAAGCTGTTAGTTGTACATGCTATATTATAAATAGGCTCACTATTAGAAAGAAATTAAATAAAACGCCATATGAATTGCTAAATAATAGACTACCTAAAATTGATTATCTTAGAGTATTTGGATGTAAATGTTTGTGTTGAACACTAAGGATAATCTAGATAAATTTGAACAAAAGTCTATTGAATGCATATTTGTTGGGTATTCAACTAACTCAAGAGCATATAGGTGTTATAATCTTGCATCTAGAAAGATAATTGAATCCATACACATAAAATTCAATGAAAATGCATGCTTTGAAGTTAGTGATAAAACTCAACATAAACCTGAGAATAATGTTGAAAATATGTTTGATGATGATGTATTACTTGAGCCTGTATTTGATCATCTAGAACCAACTCCCCCTGAACATGACATGCATGAACCCTTAGATGAAATAAATAAAGAAGCTTTGCAATTAGAAGATAATGCAACTAATGATCAAATTACATATGATAATGTTCACACTAATGAAACATTTGAATAAGATGAGGGTGAACCTAGTCAATCTAGGAATTGGTGGCATCCTAGAGAACTAATCACTGTGGATCCAAGTGTTGGGGTTAGAACACGTAGAAATATAAGTCAACTTGAAGGACATAGCTTAATCTCATAATTAGAACCTAAGAATGTAAAGGAAGCCTTAGGTGATATATCTTGGATAAATGCTATGCATGAGGAATTAAATCAATTCAAAAGAAACAATATGTGGGACTTAGTACCTAAACCCGAAAACAAGTCTATAATAGGAATGAAATGGGTGTTTAGGAATAAAATGGATGAACAAGGAAAAATTACAAGAAATAAGGCTAGACTAGTCGCACAAGGTTATAATCAACAAGAAGAAATAGAATATGAAGAAACCTTTGCACCCGTTGCAACGACTAGAAGCAATTAGATTGTTACTTGCGATTGCAAGTCTAAGCAATATTAAGCTCTACCAAATGGATCTCAAGAGTGCATTCTTGAATGGATACATCCAAGAAGAGGTGTTTGTCAAACAACCCTCTGGATTCGAAGATCCAAAGAATCCTAACCATGTTTACAAGCTTAAGAAAGCTCTATATGGTTTGAAACAAGCTCCAAGAGCTTGGTATGATAGATTTGCAAACTTTCTTATTGGAAATAATTATCAAAGGGGAACCATCGACAACACATTATTTCTAAGAAGAAACGATAATGACTTATTGATAGTTCAAATACATGTAGACGATATTATCTTTGGTTCAACCAACCCTACCTTAGTAAAAGACTTCGAAGATTGTATGAAGTCAGAATTTGAAATGTCAATGGTAGCAGAGTTGAATTATTTCTTAGGGCTTCAAATCAAACAAACCCCTCAAGTAATTCACATTAGCCAACTTCATATGTCAATTATATGATTAAGAAGTTTGGCTTTGAAGAAATTGAAACCAAAACCTACACCCATGAGTGTTAGCACCAAACTAGATAAGGATGAAAATGGTAAACCTTTTGATGACACACTTTATAGGTCTATGATTGGCTCATTGTTATACTTAACTGCATCAAGACCTGATATCATGTTTAATGTGTGCATGTGTGCTAGGTTTCAATCTTGTCCTAAGGTATCACATTACAATGCAGTGAAAAAGATCTTTAGATATCTTAAGCGTACACCTCACTTAGGACTTTGGTATGATAGAAGCGCTAAGTTGGAATTGTACGCATATAGTGATGCTGATTATGGTGGTTGCAAGTTAGATAGAAAATCCACTAGCGGTACATGTCAATTCATAGGAACCAACTTGATCTCTTGGTTTTCTAAAAAGCAAGCTAGTGTAGCTCTTTCTACCACTGAAGCCGAGTATATTGCTTTGAGTTTATGTACTACCCAAACACTTTGGCTTAAACAGCAACTTAGTGATTTTGGTATTAAAATGAAAAAGATTCCAATTTTCTGCGATAGCACAAGTGTGATCAATCTTTCACGGAATCCGGTGCTTCATTCAAAGGCCAAACATATTAAGGTGGGATACCACTTTCTTCGCGATCATGTTCAAAATGAGGATATAGTCATAAACCATATAAGAACTGATCACCAAATATCTGACATCTTTACCAAACCCCATAACCAAGCCACTTTTGAAAACTTACGAGCCAAGTTAGGTATGATGACTTACGATACCATTGTATAGTTCTATCTTTTGCATGATTTGCAAAATAAAGGGGGAGATAGAATAAGAATATGATTTTAGTTGGTAAGTCATATGCTAAGTTTCAATTGGTATAAGCTGATTATAGGTTAAGGGGGAGAGTATAAGTTGAGGGGGAGCATACTAAGAGCGTACTATTTAAAAGTTTGTTAAAAACAAACTTTGATAAACAATTGGTTATAAGTTGTGACATTAAAATCATGTTAGGTTATTTTGAAAATCATCCAAAAGGGGGAGAATGTTGAGAAATATGTTTGGATAATTTTCAAAGTCATGATTTTAAGTGATGAATACTTAAAAATATCACACACGGTGTAATATGTGGTTAAAAGATGAAAAAGTTGAAGAATTTGACATCGATCTCTCAGGTTGTTGCACATCGATCGATCTATCTATATAAATCTCTCACATCGATCGATCCATGTAAGGCAGTGAAAGTTCAAGACCTTACTGTAAGACATCGATCTCTAAACCTGAGACACATCGATCGATCGATGCACATCGAACCCTCACTTCGATCGATCGATGTAGGTCAGAGACAAAACTTGAACCTTTCTGTGAGACATCGATCTCTGAAGCTGAGGCACTTCGATCGATCGATGTCTAGGGTTTTTAGAAATAATTTTCTAAAATGTGTTAAAATTGTTGTTTTCATTCATGCTCATTATGTGAATCTTATGTGATTTTGATGATTTTAAATGTATTGTGACTAACGTGCCTTGGAAGTTTCTACAACTTA
Source organism: Eustoma russellianum (assembly GCA_036186865.1). NCBI lineage: Eukaryota > Viridiplantae > Streptophyta > Magnoliopsida > Gentianales > Gentianaceae > Eustoma > Eustoma russellianum. Next base: position 17,943,566 of record AP025057.1, read on the forward strand.
CCAAAAAGGGCAAAATTGGAATTTTGAGTTTTGTAGAAACATCACATGGTGAAAATATTCAAGGGTGTATTCTTATATTGATGATTATTTCTGAACATCCGGGTCATTTCAGGACTTCTCTTATACCAGGGGCATTTTGGTCATTTCACCCCGAGGGTATTTTTGGTATTTTCACTCAAAGAATCTCTTGAGCATATCATTATCTTCATTCTGGAGCTGAGTTATTATTAATTGGAAGATTATATGGTGATTGTATCTTATTTCTCTCAAATGATGATATTGTTGACTATAGCTGGATATGTGACGATTTGAGATGTCACATTCTATTTTTTCTTGAAGACGCTCTTATATATGTTATAAGAGCATATTTATCATCATTATTTAGAGTTGTTCAAGGTGTCAAAGGTGTATAAATGTTCATGACATATAAGAAGAAATATTGGGAATTTCGGTGCTACACGTTAACATAATCTTGTCAACTATTATCTATTGATTTCTTCTTCAAAAATTTGAGTTGCTACACATATATATGTTGAAAAATGTGCATATGCAGTTGGATATGATGTGGAATTCATTTTATGACTTGGTGACTAGTGGACCAACCAAAAAGGAGCTAGTTGGCAAAAGTGACAACTTGGATATTTTGACTTAGTAGCCAATGGCTACTTAGCAAGACTTGGAGATTATTTTTGAGTTTGAATTCTACTGCATTCACATGCCCTATTATTGTGCTTGAAGTTGGGGACATTTTGGTGGTATTATCCTTTCTTATTTTATTAATAAAAATCAAAGTTTTTTCTTGGAAAAAAGGAAGTAGCCAACGGCTACTTGATGGATAATTGGAGCTGATTTTTATTTTGAAGTTGTCAACACCCACATGCCTATTATCTTGACAAAGAGTTGAGAAGATGATGGAGTTGTTATGGCCATATTATCTTTACATTTTCAAGATAATTCCAAGTCATTTCTTGGAGCTAATTTTCGGCCAACATCATTTTGCCAAGGTGGACCAATTATGTTGTCTTATTTTGCCAAGTGCACAAGACCAACCAATAATGAGAAGACATTTGGAATTGATGATGAAGATGGTGACACATTGGAAGTCTTATCTCCAAGGCTCAAATCACACTATAAATAGAGGCAATGGTGAAGAAGATGAAACACACTTGAAGCTCACAAGCATTTGTTGAATTGTCTAGCTATCATCTTCTTGTTGTTATTCTTGTTCCATTCTTTGTAGCAAAGGTGTTCTTGTTGTTTTTGTTGAGCTACAAGCCTCTTGAGCTTCATTTGTAAGTTGATTAGTCATTCATATAAGGCTATATCAATAGGTCGTAGAGGTGTTCAACTACGTGTTGCTTAGAAGGTGATCATCTTGAGTAGGGTTGGTGTATAACCTAAGGATCAAGCTTGGTTCTTGTTGTAAGGTGATTCATTTGATAGTGAAATCGAAGGAAAGGTGTTCCTTGGGACTGGAGTAGGTCACATTGACCGAAACAGGATAAATCCTCGGTGTTCTTGTCTTGTTTCTTCATTTCTGTTTTCTGCCCGTTTTTACTGCAGTTTTCACACAATTTCTCACAATCTGGAAAAATAACTAAACACTTTCAAAATTCGTGATTTTTAGTGGAGTTATACTTCATACTGTTAGCTTTCATTTGCAACAAGAATCACTTGATTTGAGCAAGAGAAAGTTATTCTTTCAGTCTTTGCAATATGACTGCTCCAATCTGGCTGCAATCTGACTAGTTTTGAGAAAACTTAAATTATGTATTTATCAAGAATTTTTTGAGGCCAGAGCCTTTTGGAAACTTCATCTAAACATTCTAAGGAGTGTTTTGATATAAAGATCAACCTTTTTGGTTGATTATTCAAAGAGAAACACGTTTTGTAAAATCAGCAATATTCTGTCTAATTTTGTCCAGATTGACCATCTGAATATGTTTATTTCTTTGAAGCGTCAAACAATCTTATTTTATCTGATTTTTAGACAGAGTCTTTTTAACACGTTAAAGTTCAATTCTGAAAAGTTTCATAATTTTTGGAGTTGTGTACATTTATTTTTGAATTTTTCAAAAACGGGTTCTGAATCTGAGGTGGTCTCAAATTCTGTTTTCAAAGGCGATTTTTACAAAGGTTTGTAGTATAATTTCCGCTAACCACTATTCACCCCCCTCTAGTGGTGTTCATTGCAGTTGTACGGTCCAACAACGGGCATAGCTGAGTGGGCTAGTTGATAGCTGAATCAAGGATACGAGGGGATTCTGCAGCTGATTTTTCATAGTTATCTTTTGGGAATTTTCACAGACTCTTTTATTATTTTATTATCAGAATTTTTATTCAGTAACGTAATGACGATTAATTGAGTTTAATTTCATTTATGAATTACGTTTCCGTGAGAAAAATTTCTACGTCATTTCTGACATGTAAGAGATTGATTCGACTCCTTGTATTCTCTTTAGCAAGATACGGCGGGTGCACTGTTCCCGATGCTAGGGTTCGGGAGCGGGGCGCTACACGTTGGTTGGAAGGGTGTGGAAGGGTTTGGGGAGTTGAGAATGAAGATGAAGTTGGAGGTAGAAAAATAAGTATTAAAAAAGTTTCCTTTTTTGTATTTTTACTTTTTTTATGATGGGGTATTTTTATTATTTCAAACATCTAAAAAGTATTGAAATTAAGTGTTTTGTTCGAATTCGGAAAAAGTTTGGCAATTAACATCCAATGACATGCTACAGTAGGTAAGTTCCTAATGACTGGATAATGTTGAGAAAAAGAGTTTGAGTTTTACAAAATACATGATTTAAATAACGCCTGTTTAAGAAATGCATGACACAATTTATTACTTGACACGTTTTTTGCGACAAACTTGTCTTATATACTTTATATATAACGTTGCCGTACTAACAAGCCATGAAGCTTTAAAGCTTACATCAAATGGCAAACATTTGTTGTGTTTTAACTAATTTCAGGTGCCACCATTAATGAACTAAACTAGTTCATTAAGTGAAATACTTAGTTTAATGAACTAACTAGTTCATTAAATGGAGATATATTTGGAAAAGACATGATGGCAACAAATTGAAGAATGAAAAGTCTCCTTACTCATCCATATCACACGCCATTTATATACCTTATATATATATTTTTATATTTTTGATAAAAAGGTACAATACACATATATTCCTACGTACTACCAACACGTTATATATATTACAAACGTACGTCAACGTCACACCACTATACTTACCTTATATTTATGAGTACATTCAGGTCTTATATCATTTGATATAAGTCATGGTGATGACAAAATTATTACGACACATTACAAGGTTGCAAACCAAAAATTATCTTATCGGTGACTACCAAAACTTCACCAACGTGTCACGTACTTGCTATAAATAGATGGCCAGCCCATATACATTAAAAAGAACCAAAATTTTGGTGGCTTACATGGTATATTCAGCCATAAAATCATTCCATCTTGGTACACACAAGTCACCCCCAATTAAGGTCAAATTGTGGAGATTTCAAATTCAATTTTTTTGTCAGATGGGGCGCCTATATCTCAGCCTTATGAGCTGAATATTTAATTTATTCTATGCATATTATGTGTGACATAATATATCTAACATGTGCAAAAAGTTTGAATTTAATCGAAGAAAAATCTCGTAAACTACAAAAGAAAAAATTCGGTTTTTTACGAACACAACACATGGAACATTTTTGACATGACATGTAACATGTATCTAGACACTTTTTACATATTCAAGACATGTTAAAGTGTAATAGAATATTCAAATTAGGGCTGATTAGAGTATACCATATATGTGTAATGATTGTGCAATATTTGACAAAGTTTACAAAAGTGAAATTCAGCACATGCTCAAGACATGTTACACGCCATTCTCAGCTTGGTGGAGCTTATGTGGAGCTTAGTTGGCATCTCAATTGGTGGAGAATGAGCCACACAAGATTAGTGACATAATGGAGGGAGCTACACAAGGTAACAATTCAAACTTTGTTGCAAATGTAACACATGCTGAAAAATCAGCATGTGAGACAATTGAGGTGGCTGATTTTTGGTCTTGATGGTGATCAAATTTGCTTTCCAAATTTGTAGGGATTAATTGTTGATTATTTGACAATATTTTGAATCTAATTTGGCACATATTTTTACACTTTAATTTCAGATTTTTACAGCTACTAATTGGTGACAAGACTCATCCAATCATAAAGTGCCATTCATCCAATCATGGTGTGCCAAGTAAGCAAGATGGTGTCATCTCTACACAAGGTAATCTTCCAAGGGCATTAAAGAGAATTCCCAAGATGGAATAAAAGCCCTAGGGGCGGAAAAGACCAAATAAAAGGAAGAGAAGAGAGCAAACTAAGTCAAGACTACTCTCATATTCCATCAAGTGCAAAGAAGCCTCTACTCTCTTCTTCTACATTTCTTTCTTTTCTTCCTCTCCTAAGCCTATTGTACTTATATTCAAACATATTGAATATTCAACCCATTTGGACAAGTATAAGTCAATCAAACGTTAATAATTCTGAGAATAGTGCAATCTGATTTTCAGATTTGCAAAGGTTGAGAACATCAACGTATTTGACATACTTCCCAAAGGAATTTTTCAAAACTGTTTCAACTCATTAAATTACATATCTTAAGGGGTTTGTCATTAAATTTTCAGACCATTTGGAGTTACGAATTAATCGGAATATGTATATACACACACACACACACATATATATACATACATATATATGCACACATATATATACATAGATACATATATATGTACACACACATATATATACATCTATATCTATATATATATACATATACATATACATATATATATATATATATGTATATGTGGTTTTTTTTAAAATGAAGGAGCACTAGTCTTCAGTTTTATTAGGATAAAAAATCCTCACTTATGGCGGAGGAATACCGTTGTTACAAACAAAAGCGAAACAAAGCTGTAGATAACTACTTAAAGGCCAAAAAGTATTCCACCATAATCCTTGATAAAGGCAATAAAAACGTTCAAACGTAGTATGATATACCTCATTAAAACCTTGGCAAACAAAACCATCCTTGTGGATAAAATCTTACACGAAGGAAAAAGAGTACATATTTACCACGTTTGAAACATACAAGACACAAAGAAAGAGCAGGCCCAACGTCTGAGATATTGTCCGCAATGGAATCCAGTTGACTCACGCAGCAACAACATCCATGAATGTCTATGCAAAGATAAAGACATAGTTATTAGTAGTAAACACAAACCAAAAGCCTGGTGATTGTGGGAGATGGCAAGAACAAAGAATCATACCATGTCTGCCAGCATCCCATAGAATGCAGGCAGGATGTATAAAATTAGGCCAATCCATATGGAAGAAAAATAGAAGAAACTGAAGATGTCCCAAGTCAAGCATGCCGAATAGCTCCTAAGGAACGATCCAGCCGAACACAACTGCATATCAGTGGTGGTAATGCATGACGCGTATAATAACCCAGCGTAGGAATCATTAAACCATATTGAGCCAAATAATGGACCGCCATATTTGCTTCTCTATAGACATGTTGTACGTCATAATGCGTTTGCACTCGCAGTGAGCGGATCAAGCGAAGATGATAACCCTCGGAAGCCGTGCCTCGTTGATAAATTGCATGGAGCAACTGCTGACAATCCGTCTCCAATATAATATTACGATAGAATGGCAGGAAATATAACAAAGAAAAAAATGCTGCTTGCATCTCCGCAATGAATGGAGTGAATAATGGCAATCTGAAAGAAAGAGCGCCAATACATGTGCTAAAACTATCTCGTAGTATCGCCCCTCCAGCTGCAAAAGTTCTGCCAAAAGCCGCATCAACATTGAGCTTCATCCGACCTGATGGTGGCACCAACCAATGCACAATCACAAGGCGCAGATTGTTAATAGCAGGCAGCAAATGTAGATTCTGTACTATTCTGAATCCCAAAGCGAGCTTGGTACCATCAATCGATTTGCCCCACAACTAAATATCTGAACGTATCGATGCAATTAGCAAAGTCGCAGTACATCCAACGCTATCCTCATATACCAAAGATGTGTATGCTTGCCAAATGTTAAACACAACTATCCCCGGAACTACCATGCGCAAAACCCGCAGGAGAGTGTTGTTTGAGGCATTGAACCACCACGATAAAAGATAAGGCCACAAACTTGTGGTGCGAGGAAGAATCCTAGGCAAAACAATCGAAAAAGAAGTCCAAACTTGCCAAATAACGAGGCACTGTATAAAGATGTGATCTACCTCTGCTGAAGCAGTTTTACAAAAAAGGACATTATGTAGGACCTGTAAGGCACCACTAGAAAGGGGGTTTGAATAGTAGGTGTGAAAAATATGGTTTTTAAAATATTTTAACCCAAAAACCTAACTTCTGAAAACAGTTTCTATTTTCAGATCCTGATTTGAAACGTTTGAAAGACATGGTTACAGATATTCAAAAATTCTGAAATTTGGAGAGATTCTACTCTCAGATGTTCTGAGTATCTCCTAAAAATTTCAGATTAAAATTCAACCTCTAAACTTTTGAAAATACGTTTATGGTCAAATTGCGAGAAACTTCCAGAAACAGTACTCCGATTTGAAGAATGTATTCTGATTAATTCGTGGCTCCAAAGGATCTAAAAATATAATGAAAAACCCCTTAAGATATTTATTTTAATGGGTTGACAGTTTTTAAAAATTCCTTTGGGAAGTATGTCAAATACGTTGATGTTCTCAACCTTTGCAAGTCTGAAAATCAGATTGCACTAGTCTCAGAATTATCAATGTTTGATTGACTTATACTTGTCCAAATGGGTTGAAACTTGCGCCAAATGAAACTTAAGAGATGTGGCTATGTTTCTGGAAAATTTTACGATTTCGAAATTCGTTTGATATTTTTACTATTGCAATGAAAACGATGCAAAGTGCTGAAAATGAAAGTAAAGTGCTGAAAGTAATAACACCAAGGATTTTATACTAGTTCGATTAACACAACCTACTCCAGTCTTCGAGGACAGCTTCTTCGGTTATCACTAAACACAAAATAACACCTTACCATAAGGGTTGCTGGAGTTACACACCAACTCCAACCCTTTACACACAATACGATTATCACACCAATTACAAACACCACCACCGAACGGATGAAGGTTTGATCACACCTTGATCAATCCTTTTACAACAATTTGAACGTGTATGGTGGTCTAATCAAAGCCTATTCAATATGTTGAATATAAGAACAATATGCTTTAGAGAAGAAGAAAAAGGAAAATGTAAAAGAAGAGAATAGCAGAGCCTTTTGCACTTCAGAGTTGCTTCAATTTCTTTGCACTACTTTTTCTTCTTTTTATGTTGTGTGGCCGCCCACCCTTAAAGTTACTACCATCTTGAGAATTCTCTTTAATGCCCTTGTCAGATTGCCTTGTGTAGATGTGACACTACCTTGCTCACTTGACACATTTTGATTGGATAGTTGTCTTGGCTTTGCTTACTTGGCACTCTATGATTGGATGAATATTGTCACAATTTAGTAGCTGTAAAATCTGATATTAAAATGTAAAAACATGTGTCAAATAAAGTTTAAAACATTGCCAAATAATCAACAATTAGTCCCTACAAATTTGGGAAGCAAATTAGCCACCATCAAGACCATAAAATCTCCCACCTCACATTGTCACATGATGAATTTTCAGCATGTGTTAAATTTGTCAAATGTTTGAATTATTACCTTGTGTAGTTCCCTCCTTTATGTCACTAACCTTGTGTAGCATATTCTCCACCAATCAAGATGCCAACTAAGCTCCACATAGATCCACCAAGCTGCAGTAGGCGTGTGATATGGTCTCCAACATGTGATGAATTTCATTTTTGTAAACTTTGTAAAATAGTGCACAATAATTACACATATATGGTATATTCCAATCAGCCCTAATTTGAATATTCTAGTAAACTTTAACATTGTCTAGAATATGTAAAAAGTGTCTAGATACATGTTACATATCATGCCAAAAACGTTCCATCTGTTGCGTTGGTAGAAAACCAAATTTTCCTTTTGTCGATTATGCGATTTTTCTCCGATTAAATTCAAACTTTTTGCACATGTTATATATATTATGTCACACATAATATACATAAAATATAGTAGATATTCAGCTCTAATGGCTGTACTAAAGTGGTGCCCCATGTGACAAAAATATTGAATTTGAAATCTCCACAATTTGGCCTTAATTGGGGGCGATTTGTGTGTGCCAACATGGAATAATTTCATGGCTGAACATACCATGTGAGCCACGAAATTTTTGGCTCTTTTTAGAGTATATGAGCTGACCATCTATATATGGCAAGTACGTGACACGTTGGCAAAGTTTCGGTAGTCACCCGATATGACAATTTTCGGTTTACAACCTTGTAACATGTCGTAATAATTTTGTAATCACCATAACTTATATCATATGATATAATACCTGAATGTACTCATAAATATGAGGTAAGTATAGTGGTGTGACATTGACGTACGTTTGTAATATATGTAACGTGTCGGTAGTATGTCGGAATATATGTGCATTGTGCCTTTTTATAAAAAATCTGAATATAATATATATATATATATATATATATATATATATATATACGTGTGAATGGAGAGGAGACTTTCCATATTTCAATTTGTTGCCATCATGCCTTCTCCAAATATATCTCCATTTAATGAACTAGTTAGTTCATTAACTTAAGTACTTTACTTAATGAACTAGTTTAGTTCATTAATTGCGGCACCTGAAAATAGTTCAAATACAACAAATGTTTGCCATATGATGTAAGCTTTAACGCTTCATGGCTTGTTAGTACGGCAACATTATATATAAAATATATAAGGCATGTATATCGCAAAAACATGTCAAGTAATAAATTTTGTCATGCATTTCTTAAACACGTAGTATTTAAATCACGTATCTGTAAATCTCTCAAAATCTTTTTCTCAAACACATTGGGTTGGCATAGATACTGTAAACCGACTCATATAATCCTCAAGTGGCAACGCACAATGATAAATGCGCCAAAGAAAATTCTGGACTTTCGGTTGATGATATTTATTCCAAATACATTATGCGGAGAAAAGAGTGACCCTAGGTTGACGACAAAGATCATATGCAGAAGATAGCGTAAAGTCACCCGTTGGTGATGGCACCCATGTATACTGCGAGCCCTGCAACTGAACATGTGCTGCACAAAAAGCATGAGAGCGACAAATAATCTTTCAAACAGGTGAGTCTGGAAGTCACGGGCGAAAGTCCCCACGCTGGCCATATTTAGCACGCATATAAGAACTCCCTAGCGTATTTTGGTGATGATAATTCCACCAAATCCGACAAAAATAAGCCTCTTGTAGACTGCAAAAATCACAAATGCCCAACCCTCCTTCAGAACAAGGGGTCCGAATAGTAGACCTTGCAACCCAATAACGCCGAGGTCCCCAATAAAAATTAGCCATCTTGCGTTTAATGATTTTTATAACCGACTGTGGCAATCTCCCTGCAGCAATAATATGTAGTGGAAGAGAAGAGATGACATACCTCAATAAAACCATTCTCCCGCAGGGGAGAGCATCTTATTCTGCCAACCATTCAACCGAACATCAATATGCGCTAGAAGAGATGTACAATATCTGGCTCGACTAATACCTTTATATAAAAAAGATTCCAAGTATCGAAATGGTAAGCTCGACGACCGCATACCAAGAATAAGTTCATACGGTTGCCTACGCGGTAACGACGTGTTTGAAGAAGATATAACATTATTTTTACCATAGTTTACCTTTTGACCAGAGGCGCCATCATAAGCAGTAAGAAAAGACCAAAAGCTATTCAATGTACGGATAGAACCACGTAGAAATATCAATAAATCATCTGCATATGCGAGATGTGTAACATGAAAAGACACACGACCCAATCGAAAGGATTGTATTGTCCCAGCTTCAACTAATGCCTTTAACCACGACTAAACCCTTCTGTAGACAAAATGAATAACAATGGTGAGAGAGGATCACATTGTTTCACCCCTCGATACGGACGGAAGACACCCGAAGGAACACCATTAATAAGAACTGAAAGCCTGGTGCTGCCTAAATGATTCATAATGATGCGAACAAAAAAGGCCGAAAACCCAAACCTGCGCAACAATAATTCCAAATATTCCCAACTTACTCGGTCAAAAGCTTTTATCATATCTAGCTTCAAGCATAACTGATGTCCACCTTTATCAAGCATGTGAATCATCTCTCTAGCTAGCAGAACATTCTCAGAGATGTCATGTCCCTTTAAATAGCCCGTTTGTTCTGAAGAGATTAACTTTGGAAGCAACACACTCAAGCGCGACGCAATAATACGAGTACAGATTTTACTCAAAAAATTTGTCAGACATATAGGTCGGAAGTCACTAAAGGTACGAGGTGATGTTACCTTCGGAATTTAAGTGAGTAGAGCAGTAGCCATTGCTGAAGGCTGTGGAACACTAAGAAAAAAATTCTTGCACCGCTAAGACAACATCCTTATGTATTATCCTCCAACACGCTCGAAAAAAATTACCATGGAATCCATCCGGTCCTGCCGCAGTCTGAGGAACGAGACTCCACACAGCGCCTTTATCTCGGATTCCTGCGGGAGATTGGTGAGGAACAAATTCTCCTCCGTAGTCACCAGCAGAGGAATATGCTGCAAAATGTAATCATAATCCCTTGTGGCCTCCTATAAAAGGATGTCGCTTCTTGTTAAATCGCTTGCGTGTCACATAAGACATCAGATGTAGTATAGATGCTCTGAATACGCAGCTGAGCCCGTCGGCCCTTCACCACCGAATGGAAATACCTTGTGTTGTCATCGCCATCACTAATCCATTGAAACCTGCTTTTTGTTTCCAAAATTGTAGCTCATATTTAGACGCTTGAATGTACTCAGCTCTCGCATGATGATATGAAGCACGATTATCTTCCGTCGGGTCATTATCCCATATAGTCTCCAACTGCCGAACCTTGGCCTCTGCCTGCTCCAGCCGATTAAAAATGTTTCCAAAAACATCTCGATTCCAATGTTGAATGTCATTCCTTACTATAAAACCCATAATACCTCCTGTAGTCGGATATGACAACCAAGCAGACTCCACATAAGCAAGAAAATCTGGGTGAGATAGCCAAGCATCCAAGAACCTAAATGACCGACTACCTGTATTACCCAATATTCAGCATACAAACAAGAGTGGTGTATGATCAGACGAAATCTGTGGTAAATGCGTAAGACATATATCATCAAATGCATCCTGAAAAGAAAAATTTAAAAAGAGCCAGTATAAACGACGACGCACTCGACCGAGTCCCTTTCCATCTGTCCAAGTATACCTAGTACCGTGAAATGGTGGATCCATCAATGCACAGGCTTCTATACAATCATTAAAATCCTGCAATGCTGACAGAGATGGTTGCGAACGACCACGATGATCTTCTAATGTCCGGTAGTATTGAAATCTCCACACACCAACCATGGGCCGGTGTGTAGCTGAGAAAAGTTGCATAAAGCTTGCCATAGGGGGCGGCGCTGCGCTAATGTATGATATGCATAAACCACCGAAAAACGAAAGAGAGATTCAGTGGAACAAAGAGAAAGTGTAGATGAATAACCTGCTGCTCATCTCTTATAGTAATAAGTTGAAAAATGGAATCTTGCCAGAAAACCCATATTTTTCCTGTCTGCGAAGAGTAAGAGGCTGGAAAACCCAGATCCATGCAAGTACATGCGATACGATTGGCAGTATGTTTTGGTTCGATTATTGCTAACAAGTTAAGTTTGTGCGAATGAACTAACTGATGTAATCTGCCAAATGAGGGCGTCATCCCTCTAACATTCCAGGCCAAGACATTCATTAGGAACGAGATATATCACTCAAATGAGTCAAACGCGCAGCACTACGAGTGAGAATTGTAAAAGGCGGCAAAGGCGGCAATTCCTTACGGGTTCCCCGACGACGACGCGGTAACACTGCAATAAAGCCATCATCTGGCGTGGGCTCTTGAAGACGAGATAAAAGGATATCTTCTGAAGGGGACTCAGGAAACAACTGTATTTTCCGTACAACTGCATCAGAAACCGGTGGTAATGCGGAGGGAGGGTCCTGAGCAGGAAGCTTTGTATCCGATGAGTGTCCAAAATCTCCCACGTCTTCCAATTCATTTGTGGGTGGAAAATCAGCATCTGTACCTTGCCTAGAAATATCCTGCGTATTACTGATAGGAGGTTTTGGTTATGTTTGCCGATCCAACAGCGAAGAGATGATATCCTTATGGGACAGCAACGTGACTAGCTCAATTGGGGCCGACTGACTTGACGGCTAAGGCTTCTTCGGCGTCCATCTTGTTGCATGTTTGGGAGGAGGTGCGGCTGTAGACGGCGACGATTTGCATGAGCCTGTAGCATGTCCCAACCTAGGACATGTATCACAAAATATAGGCAGATCCTCATAAATTATTTGTTGTAACAAAAGACGTTGCTTTTCCTGCACATAGGCCTTCTTTGGTAAATCCTACGAAACATCAATTTCCACACACACACGAGCCACTGAGAGATGCAAACCATCAGATGTTGCAATATCTAATTTGATAGGAGCACCAATAGGCCGAACAACCTCAAAAAGAGCTGCTCTATGATGAAGATGAATTGGGAAACTCGGTAACGCAATCCAAACTGGAACTATAGGAACATCCGCAGAGGGATCAAAGTCGACTGTCCATTTGGTTACCCGCATATGACAACCAGAAATACTCCATGATCGACGATAAAAAATCTAATATAATCTTGTTCATGCCGAAAATTTAAAAGAACATGTGATTGATCAATCAAAGTTATACGCAAATCATTCTTGAATCCAATCTTCTCAAACACATCACGAATAACCTTCAATGGAGGCCGGCCATACCAATATGTATCAACCAAAGAGAAACAAAAAAGAGCCGTAAGAGCGTCAATTTCACTATCAGTAAAAGATATCATCGGAAGGCCCTTATACCTGGAGACCATTTTGGGAGAGATGGCAATATTAGAGGCCGTTGATCCATTAGACAAATATTTTTATGTGCGTATGTGTGTGTATATACATGTGTCAATGATAAGTGCACACCCTTGTCATTTTTATAATATTTTTTCATTTCATGGTATATTCTTGTTCATTAATCAAATAAGAAGGTGTGTATTTATAGTGTATTTATCATTAGCTTATTTATCTAGCTATACTAACATACGCGCGTAGACGCACACTCACAGACACACATACAAATATATATATGTATATATATACATATTTTTTTTTAAAACGAAAAATTTTATTAATGATGAACCTCACTTTTGGCGGAGGAAAACCATATTACAATTGTCAGAGTATGCGAATAAATGAAATAACGAACTAATAATAACATATCTCCAGTCGTATATGATATGCCGCATTAAAACCTTGCCAAGTAAAACCACCCTTGTGGATAAAACCTTGGCGAAGGAAAAAGCGTACATATTTATACTGCTGTCATTGATATGAAATGAATCGAAAATTAAGTAAAAATGTGTGCTTGCTGCAGATGTTGGTGTGGATTGTGTTCTCCAGAGTGAGCTGTAGAATGCACAGCTTGATGTTGTCGTATCCTGGAAGTGTTGTACCTCGGAAGATTGCCAGGGAGAAGTTATACCGATGATAGAGAGATTCAAAAGAAGATAAAATAGAGAAATCAAACACATACCGAAGTCGCCTTGGCAAAGTTTGTGCCAAGGCGACAATGTTATGCTAGGCCGCGCCATTGGGGTCTTAGCCGCAGAGTCCGCCGGTGCAGGATAGAAAAATCTCGTCATCAAGATATATAATCCAAGCCATGCGAAGGCAAGCAGAAAGAGCCAGTCATTAAAGATTAGGAAACAGATTAAAAGCCAGGCCAAAAGATAGCAACACATACCAAGCCTGTTTGGATCCCGTAGGATACAGGCAGTGAAATTGATGAAACGCCAATCCATGTGGAAGACTTTAGATTGTTAAGGGACACGCAATTGAATGGAGGAAAGATCCAATGAGATAGCAGCACGCACTAATGAAGGAAGGGTATGCGATGAATAATAGTGTGTGATGGGGTCCAACATTGCGTGTTGAGCTAAGTAATGCGCTGCCATATTTGCCTCACGATAGATATGATGATAATCAAGACGGTGGAGATGAACAAGGGTGTGAAGTAGACGGAGATAATAGTTGCCATGGACAATCTGCGGACGGGCCAACCAAGATATCATTTAAGCACAGTCAGATTCCATGATGATGTCGCGATTTAGTGGAAGAAAATACAAAAGGCTGAATAATGCGGCCTGAATTTCCGCTTGTAGTGGTGTACTTGGAGGCAGTCTAAATGAGATTGCTCCCACACAAGAGCCCGTATGATCGCGCAATATAGCACCCCCTGCTGCATACTGTCTGCCAACTGCCGCATCTATATTCAATTTCAATCGACCTGGCGGTGGAGATATCCAGCGAATCAGAGAAGGCCGTGGGAGAGGCAACGACGGAAGCCAAGAGAAATATCGTCTAGGGTCAGCTGCAAGTTTAGTTCATGCTATTTTTTCGCACCAAATGGTAATGTCATATCGAATTGAAGCCCGAAGGGACGTGATTGTAATGTTAGTTTGCTCCCCGTAGACTAAGGATGTATAACCACGCCATATGTTATACACTATAATCGCTGGAATGATAATTTTGAAGACCCCAAGAAGAGACGAAAATGATGAACGATACCACCAAGCCAGTATATACTGGCGCAGTTGCAAGGACGATGGTGGAGGACAGTGTAATTCTCCAGCATAATAAAGCCACAATGGGCGTACATGTGAACAATGTAAGAAAACATGATCTACTGCAGCCGACGCTCTTTTACAGAATGGACATTGCGTTGGTCGAGAAGTAATGTACCTGCCAATATAATCCTCGAATGGTAGCGCAGAATGGAAGAGACGCCATAAGAATATCTGAGTAACTGGGGAATGGTGTTTAAACCAAATGAACCTTGCAGATAGGAGATGCGGATGAGGCGTGCGGCAATTATCATAAGCACTTCGCAAAGTAAACTCTCCTGTTGGTGTGTGTAACCATGTGAGATGCATATCTTGGCCAGCAGTTTGAGAAAGACAGAAAGGATGTATACGGCATATAATTTTCCAGATTGGAGAATCTGGTAAACGAGGCAAATAATCTCCACGATGACCATATTTGGCATGCATATATTTGCTCCAAAGTGTTGAATGTTGTTGATATGACCACCAAATACGGCAGTGATAAGCCTGCTGCAACTTGTTGAGGTCTCGAATCCCCAAGCCTCCTTCTTCCTGAGGCGCGCAGATAGTACTCCAAGAGACCTAGTGATGTCTACGACCCCAATAAAAGGATGCCATTTTTCTATTAATGACCTTGATAACCGATTTAGGAAGCCCACCAGATGCGAGTATGTGTAATGGTAATGCCGCTACGACAGAACGTAACAAAACTAAACGACCAGCAGAGGAAAGTAACCTAGAGTGCCAGCCATGTAGCTTATCATCAATATGCTGCAATAAAGGAACACAGTATCTGGCACGGGAAATACCTTTGTGTAAGTAGGAGCCGAGGTATCTGAAAGGCAAGGTAGAACGTCTCATGTTAATGATATCCTCTAAATTACGCCGCTGCCGTGAAGATATATGTGTAGAAGGAATCATACTGCTTTTTTGAAAATTGACCTTTTGTCCAGAAGCAGTTTCATATTGTGTCAGGAAGTTATAAAACCATCGAAGATTTTGTTGTGTACCCCGTAAAAAGATCAACAAGTCATCCGCATAGGCCAAATGTGTTATGGTAAATGGAATTCGCCCTAAACGAAAAGGTTGCAATTGCCCAGCTGCTGTTAATGCTTTTAATCCTCTGCTGAATCCCTCTGAAGATAAAATAAACAATAATGGAGATAAAGGATCTCCCTGTTTTACTCCTCTATACGGGCAAAAAGTTGAGGAAGGCTGACCATTAATTAATACTGCTAATGTGGTAGCTCGCAAGTGATTAAGTATAATGCGAATGAAAAAGTCAGAGAAGCCAAAAGTGTGCAATAGTTTTTCCAAGTATTCCCAACTGACTCTATCAAATGCTTTCATCATGTCCAATTTTAAACATACCTGTGAGCCCCCCCTTATCCATCATATGTATCATCTCCCGAGCCATAAGAACCTGTGAAGAAATGTCTGAGCCTGGTATAAAACCTGTTTGTTCCGGAGATATTAATCGTGGGAGCAAAGTACGCCTCATATATATGTATATATATACATATATACGTATATATGTATATATATACATATATACGTATATATGTATGTGTATATATATGTATATAAATTAATGCACTTTTATGTATTAATAGTATTCCTCCACCATAAGTAAGGATAAATATCATAATAAAATACAGGAGGCTGCGAACTCCATTATTTTAAAAAATGAGTATATATATGTGTATGTATGTACATACGTATGCATATATATATATATATGTGTATATATACATATAGATATATATACATAAAGATATATATGCATATATATATATATGCATATATATATATATGTGTGTGTGTGTGTAGGTGTGTGTGTGTGTGTATATGTGTATGTATGGATTAAAGATTCAGTGAATAAGGGAAGTTTTCACACGAATGTACTTAGGGATTCTTTGTTTCTTTCTCTTTTAATTCGGCAATGCTACATGAAAGATTGAATGCTTTATACATTAATGTGTATATTTTCAATGTTTTTCAGTATCTTTTCTTTATTTTTCTGTATTTTTTTCCTTCTTCAAGTGTTTCATACATATAAACATAAAGATATGGAATAACTTCTAAAACATATACAAAAATAACCACAAATATACAAATAAATATTAAATAAATACATACAATAATTAAACAAAATAACAGATTAATGAACGTATCATTAAAAAAAAAATCAAAACATACATATTAAAACAAGTTAAGAAAAAAAAAACCTCTTAATTTAGTAGAGGGAATGTACATTAAGGAACAGGCTTGCACTTTTGACATGAGAAATCCTTTAACTTTGAAAATGCATACCCCTTCTCCCCTCTTTTCCCTCTATCAAGGAAGAGGGGTGAATTGAACAAAATTTTATTGAATAATTTACCACTCCTCTGAAAAAGAAACTAAATGCATTAATCTAAATATTCTTCCATATACAGTTTTTATTAAGCTTTCTAAGTATATAGAGTGCCATTTCCTTCAATTTTTTATTGTGAGGTACTGGTTATTGAATTTGAACTAGTTGGATTCCCACCTGACCCACCTACTGAATTAGAGTTTTGTCTTGAACAACTATGTCTTTCCTGTTTACTGGAGAGCCACTGTTTCCGGGCAGTTGCAAAATCACCAACACAAAATATATTTTCCCCAATTTGAACCACTGGAGATAACCTAATTCTGTCTGTGGTTGAAACAAGCATAACATTTGACCCAAGAAGTAAATACATTTGTGTCATCTATGCAGGTACATATAGAGTCGAAGGTCTCATTAGAAGCAAACTCTCTATTCCTAGGGATGGAGGTATTGTTTGTCTGCTTCTCATCCTCCCCAAACCTTAGTGATAGCTTTTGTTGTCGTTGGGATAGACTGGGTATAATTGTTGTTGTTATAAATACATTGCACAACCGAAGTCCCACATGATTGACTTGATAAACCAAACACTATTCAAGACCCAACTGTAAAGTATAGAGGACAAGTTTCATCAAAAGGAAACATGAAGTCATTCATGGAAACTGTAGCTAACAAGAAGCTAAGTGCCAAATCAAGAAACAATAAGCCCTTTCTGGCTGTAATGAAAAAATTAGGAAAGGGCCTCCAGCTCAATGCCATGATCGAGCCGGCATGAGGAGATTGACATTGATTTATATATTTGAGCTCTCTGGATACAGAACTTCAATGCTTCTCAGAAAAAAAGGACGTCGAAAAGGACAAATGACACCAAATGTACCTCTACATTTGGCCAGATATATTGATCTGAATGCCATATTTTCAATATAATGGATGCTGCGGAAGCCTTTACACGTTCAAGGGCAGAATCATAAGAAACATTTGTGAGCGATGCGGAAAGACAAGTGACTGCGAGTGTTTGATGCTTTTTACCTTCAGCAAATGCTTCATAGCTGGTAAAATACATGAAGAAAGAATTGTAACTAATGCCTCTTCATTTCTCTGAAAATATTAGCCACCCTGGGAGATAACCTTGGCAAATACTTGAACATCTGGTGAGGAAGTAGGATAGAAGTATAAGGTTATCGTCAAAACAAAGCGTAAAAGATGCTGATAGCATGAAAAGGAATAACTAGTAAAGACAGTTTAAAACATAAACAACGAAAATGAGGAAAAGGATTCCTGTAACTCTATAAGATCTATCACACTTAGCTGGATGCTTTAGCAAAACAAAGAAGCACGAATAATGGCCATAAACAGAGGTTAAGGCCTAAATGACATGTCACACTTGAGATCTACCATGTGGATATACACTTGTATAAAACCATACCGGACAATTCCCAAGTCTAAGTCTCACCACACACAAAAAAGCCACATGAGTAGCATAGTATTTTCAGTTGATAATACTAGACAAAAGTGTGATTGCGAACGAAAGCGCAGTCGTTGAAAAACAGCTCACAGCATTGACTCGTGAAGCTACCAAAAAACATCAAACCACAGGAAATAGGAATTTTAAGGATATTTGTCAGAATTAATGATCCGGAG
Source organism: Eustoma russellianum (assembly GCA_036186865.1). NCBI lineage: Eukaryota > Viridiplantae > Streptophyta > Magnoliopsida > Gentianales > Gentianaceae > Eustoma > Eustoma russellianum. Next base: position 17,962,443 of record AP025057.1, read on the forward strand.
AAAATTTTCCTTCAAAAGAGGTATCAGTAGCTTGAATATTTATCAAGAAGATGAAATACTCTTGACCAATACAAGACCCTTCAATACCATTGTACCATTCCAAATCACAAACATATTACAAAAACCCATGCATAAACAGATGCATCAATCAGAGGTCTAGATCATGAATAAGATCAAAGCACTCCAGGATCAACAGAATCTCTTGGGAGTGTCCTAATTAGAAACTAATCTTCCAGGACCTTTTGCTCAGTGGCATATCAAACTTGACATCAAGGAAGGATAAAACATTTTTCATCTCGTAGTCCATAAATGTGATCCATGGAATGATGTTAAGCAAATGTGGTAGACCTGGTTTTATAGATCAAAGTAGCAGGTTACCAACAACAACAAGATTACCCCATAGTCTTAGAGGCTAATGCAGGTCGATCCAATCCTAAACTTGTAAGTGTTCTCATTACCAAAATACACTCTTAAAAGAACTTCCGACATGAATCCTACTTTGTTACCAGACATATTTTCTACATGCATACCCTTGTATATGGTAGTGTAAAATAAATGCAACACGTACAGAATGAACAAGAGAAACATTAACCACAAAAAAAAAAAAAAAAGAAAAGAAAGAAAGAACAAGAGAAACATTCACCTGTGCAAACATGCATAGAAATACAATCTAACCATACAAAGGAAAACAATTTCTTATATGTGTGATACAAAGGCAGATACAGAAATAACCAAATATATCTGCACAAAAAAGTTACTCGTACAGTAGCTTAAGTTTGTAAGCGGAATGGTAATTTATCATGGTACAATATCAGGAGATTCAATGCTCCGACCTGCTACACATTTTCTGAAGATTAAGTCTACCGGTACTGTTTACCACTGCTGCAGCTTAAAAAAAGAAAACTTTATTCCGCACATATAATATCGGCTCAGTCTAATGGGAGTAATTGATAATCAAGACTTGGCTCGTGCAATCTAAGAACTATGTAAAGCTACGACCGCCTAGCCTTCTTTCGAATTGAAGCAAAACTAGCTTTCTCACAGTCTTCATGACTGCTGTTGCTATGTAATGTTTTACATATATATATAACATTTAATTTAAAGAAAAAGACTGCTTTCTGTGACATGCTCAGGCTGAAATGCACAAAACATCGATTATGCAAATTATTGTTCTGCCAGTACTTATGTTCTTAATAGCCTCTAGTGGCACCACAAAGTGTAATGATCATGAAATTTCAGAAGGATACATACCCAGAGCTTGACACACGCGTCAATGATAACTGGAACTAAGCAGATAAAAAAGGTAATAACAGCTGGATCAACTTCAATCCCATAGTGCTCAACTATCACTTCACAAAGAGTCTGCCAGCCAGATTCTGAATGATACCTACATTTGCAAAGTAGCTGATAGAGCCAATTTATTGGACACGCATGCATTATATCATTCTTAAAGTGTACAGCATAAAAGTTACCCTAAAAATATATCAGTCACAAGGATAATCAAAAATGCCTTCCCAGTATCTGAAATATTATTTACTAGTTTGTAGCCTGTGAATTTCAACAAAGATACCTGCGAAAATCAGCAAAAGGAAAAGCGCATTAAACAACGTTATTTAAAAAAAATGTTTTGCTGCTTGATTCTCATCGTACAAGTGCAAACACAAAAGAAAAGGAAAGCGGTGAAACATCTAAAATGCACATCAATTGTAAATGTCATGGAGTAAAATATAATTCTGGAGATCCCAGAGGTCTTTAGTAACTAATCTCAAGATCAGCTGAACCAAACGGATCGAATGGATGAATTATGTTCACATATGGACTTTCAAACCCCTGATCCTAACATTCTTGGAGAAACCCTTCATCACATGGAAACCCTCTTTCCAGGCAAAAAGAAAACAGAAATCAAAATCACAAGCTAGCTGAATATCAACCAGCGATCCATTCCGTCAGTAGGGGAAGTGACACAAATCCATCTATTGATACTTCCCTCAACACCTTTTGTCTTCAAAAGTTAGGCACTAAAAGAGAATTACAGCAAGTAATGCACGTCAGATTTATTTCATTTTAGGCCATACAATTTGAGTAACAATTACTACCAATGAGATTAATATTAGCTGTTCTCCAATTTTTGTTTTTCCTATTTTTTTGTTTCTGCTTTCTCATTAATCTTGAGAATTGAAAATTTTAGTACTTAGTAATGATTTCATGCCTGGTACTGACATAAGTAAATGTAGCATATTACCAGAGATATAACAAGCAACTAAAGAGTAACAATAAAGGAGTTGAAACGCAAAGAAAGATAAAGGACACTCACTCTACTTTGATTGAAGTACAAAAGAATGAACAACGAAACCCCAAAAACCATGTCCGACCAAATATTTGCAAACGCTCTACGGTTTTCTAGTCTTCTTTCTTCTCTCAACTCTAACCTGTCAAATAGACAAATAGACATAGGACAAATAAAGTTATTACCATTACCTTCGTAATAGAACAAGCCTTTGCCTACCATATCAAGTGTCTTAGTCCTGCTTGTTTGAAGTAAAAACATAAAACACACATGAACTAGAGAAAACGAAAACATATATGTTGCAGAATGTGCTAATTCTGATTTTCTTTTTTGAAAGACTACATCTCAAAATTGGACGCGTTTTGCCGGAAACAGTTTGTGCAAACTTCAACGTTTTCTATCATAAGTTTATCTAATAATTTGGCTGATACCAGTAATATGGGAACCAATATCTCCGTTTGACTATATTTTAAATACTAAAATTAGTTGAGCTCCGACAATTAGCACATACAACACAAATATATCAAGCGAAAAGTAAGCAACCACCTTTGAAAATTCAGAGGATGCGACAAACTTAACATTCGTTTGCCATTTAACTAGTAGCAAAACACCCTTTTTCTTTTTCTTTTTCTTTTATTTTTTTCCTCGCATAGCAAAACACTGCCACTTGGTTGCAAGTCATAAAATTCCTTATCAAACCTGTCAAAAAGTTTTGAATTTTCTACAAATTAATATCTAAAAGAATCTTCATGTATAAGGTAAAAACATAATAATATTATGGTAAAAAAAAATGGATCCAAAGATTAAGCAACACATTTGTCAAGACATCAGGCCTTTATGCAATTAACCCAAATATAACCGAGTAAACTAGATTTCATACTTAAAGACAAATCAAAAGCTTGTCTCTAAACAAAATGCAATCTGCATTCCTAAATAACTGTTGGTGAAAGATGCCAACCAAGCAAGCATGTTAGAAACGTGCCCTAAGAACACAAAGGTGACATACACAACTATCATGCAAATATGGACCCTTCATATCATATTGTTATCTTGGAAAAGTGCAAAATCATGAAGTACAATTTAATAGATGAGAAACCTAAAAAATCTCCCAACAAATAAAGATAAGGTTGTGAAGAACTGCATCTCTATAGCATAATACAACTTGATGGAAGTAGTATGTAATAACAAGACTACTCATACAAGTCGGAAGAAATTTCTTTAGTATGCAAGCATACAAAACTGAAGTTGTTTCTCTTACTCAACATGAGGATTACTTTCAAAAAAAAAAAAATTTTTTGTAAATACTTTCGAAAACATAATAAATAACAAAAGCAACAACAAAATATACACTTACGCTTTATTATGCAGCTCTAGCCAAATCTCCTCATTTGAAAGAGGAGGAGATTTACCAATCTCTACCTCAAGCCTGTACCTTGATTTCGCAAGTTTTAGTTCCTTGACAATTTCAAGCTTCTGACTTCTTCTCACATCAAACATCTGTGCAGCAAATGGCACTTTCTGCACATATCTATACCAGATGTTGCAGTTCATTAGAAAATAACTCCATTCCTTATCCTGTTTCATCGAAAAGCCAAGTGCACTCTGTATATGTTTGCAAATGCATTTCACACTGTACTCTAAGCAACAGGGCCATGTCATGGTCAATTAAGAAATGGTGTGACATGTCAAATAAAGATGGAGGTAAGTCCACCTTTTCAGAACTCTTCCCTCTTCTCCCTCTCCCCAAATAAAATACAAGACCTAGACATCTTTTTCTAGCTCTTTAATATGAAAGATGGAAGGAGGGAGGAGGAGGGGAGAGAGTGTATTTAAGAGAGAGTTGTACCCAAATTGTTGGCTACAAAGAATAAAAAGAAAGCTCTGGCCAACTGGGTTTCCGCATGAGGATAAAGTAGAAAATGACCATTTAAAACTATGGAACTTTAAATAAACACACTCTTAAGAGTATGTTAAGAAGTAAAAAGCCTCTACACCAGGAATACTGAACCAAAAAAAAATACAACCCTAACTAATTGCACGAGTTCTTAAAGAATAACGTCCACATATTGATGTCGAACATAGCCTGCCCCTTTCTGGTGTCCAATGGTTAAAAGGTACACAGTAAATGGCCTTTTTACACTAGAGAGCAAAGATCAACTTTCTTGTTCAAAACAAACAGAAGCGCAAACGAAGTAGAAATCGCAATTGAAAAACTTGTAATGATAAGTTCGATCCTAAGGCAATTGTAGTCAAATAGAACTTAGAAATTTTTACCAGAGACATGTACAGTATCAAAGATAGGCGTATGACAACACATGGCCAATTCGAAGACTGTGTTGCAGTATTCATCACAAAGGGAAAAGAAACTCATTGTAATCATTGTGTATGCGCTGATATAACGGAACACAAGAAGGGTCATGTGATTGCACAATTCTTAGTAATATGACTGAAAAAACAGAATAAACTAATTCCAAATTTATGCGATAAGCCAACGCCTTTAATTTGGATGCCACATATATTGTAGTCAGGGCCTAGGAGGGTCTGAATTTGCATTTCGTTTGAAGTCCAAGAGTCATGTGTTCTTTTCTACTTTATTCAAGAATTTGATAGATTACCATAAAACAACAGTCTTCAGTCATCATTCCATGTCTACCATACACTCCCCATGAATTATGATTTAAAGAGCCAAGACGACAGTAAAACGGAAAAATGAGGGGAAAATGGCAACAACTACATAAATAAATAGCTAAATAAGCATAAAAGTAAAATGGTGGCAGAAATGACACAGATTGACCTGAAACCCCAAAAATTCCTCAAATTCTGTAAATGTTTGACAGAAAAAAAATCAGTTAAGAAACAGAGCAGGGCCACTTCTGTAATGCAAGCTAAGTAGCTAACTATGGTCCAAGCACAAATGATTTTAAGAACTCATTGGTGCAGAAATAACCCCGACAGACCACAGGTTTGATGGCCATTGAGTCAGCCACAATGATAACAATTAGAATAGAAGGAAAATTTTTCTAATTGTTGCACTGCCAGAAATTTCGAAAACAAAGAAGATTCATGATCTTCCAGTTCTCTTGCAGAAGACAGACAGGTGAAGGTTTAGTGGTAATTTATAACTATTTGCCAAGGTGAAGATTTAGTGAGATGGTAAATCAGGATGCTATCAAATTAAGCGATCGAGTGTTCAAATCCCAATGGCCCTACAATAGTCGGAAAGTGACTATTTTTGTTGACGGTAGCATATTTTTGGAGGGGAAAGAATATCGTCAAACTTGTTGGCCTAGTTTAAAAAATTTATTGTAGGCTGCCACGCAACAGGCATGTTAAAGTATATAAATCTCCTAATACATTTAAAATAGGAAAATGGCACTTAGATGTCCATAACTATGGCCATTGTATTTAGATTGCACCATTAATTTGTAATTCACAGCGAGCACTCATAACCATTAATTTTTTTTAGTCTTTACATCATAAATAACTCTGCCAGGTCAAGTTTCCGATGTACCAATTCTAAACCCGGACAAAGGAGGGTTATGTTAACTTGACAGACCGTGTAAAACTTTGTTACAAACATGATTATGAATCAAACAATAAATTGCGCTAATGCTAGGATTTTCTCGGTAAGGAACGCACCGTATGTGGTGTCTCAGCAAGGACCGCTGCATCTAGGGGGCCTAAATGTAGTGTCAAATAAGCAAGAGTCCCTGTCGCATGGTCCGAATGCGACGACAATTGAGCTAATGCCGCTACATCTCCTAAAGAACTTGGATGTATTGAAAAATAAACAATATTTTCTTAGGCCATAAGTTAAGATAGTAAGAGAGAAAATACTAGCTTAGGCAAGAATATTAGACTAGGAGCATGGAACATTGTAACTCTAACAGAAAAGACAATGGATATAGTGGACACGATGATAAGAAAAAAAAGTAAATATTATATGTTTGCAAGAGACAGAGTGGATATGTGAGAAAGCTAGGATGGTGAACAAATCAGGATTTAAAATCTAGTACATGCGAAATAATAAGACAATAAATGAAGTTCGAGTTATTATAGATGTCTCATTAAGAGATAAGGTAGTATGTGTTATTAGGATAGATGATATAATTATACATAGCAAGTTGAAGAATAAATATTCATTCAAGCTACGCTTTGAATGTACATGGTTTGCCACTTATATAGGCTGTTTACAAGGGCCTGTCATGAGGCCATAAGACTCCAACGGCTAAAAGAGGCACTAGTCTAACGGCTATATTGCCCCAACGACTCTTTCCTTCAATCCTAGTAGGCCACTGAGTGGGGTCCTTTACTAGTGTATATGCTTACTAAATAAGTATGTATATGTGTCTGTATACTATATGCGTCTGTATATGTGTGCAGTGAAGATATAATAAACAATGTATATGTATGTGTATGTGCACAAGTGTTTTTATGTATATATTTCTACATTCCCCTCAAGCTAGGTGTATATGTTAATACAACTTAGCTTGGTAACCAAACTTTGGAACACTTGTGTAGAGACTGGTTTTGTAAGAATACCTACAACTTGATCCTTTGAGGAGATATGCTCAATTGTGATGATCTTAGCTTCAACCTTTTCCCTTATAAAGTGTGTCTCAATTTTCACATGTTTAGACTTGTTATGTTGAACATGATTCTCCACCATGTTGATTGCTGCCATATTATCACAACAGACTTTGATTGGAAATGATATTGTCTGACCCAATTCCTCTATCACTCTCTTTATACATAACCATTCACACAATCCTAAGGCAAGGCCCTGAGTTCTGCCTTTGCGCTGCTTCTTGAAACCACTGGCTGCTTCTTGCTTCTCCAATTAACCATGTTCCCCCATAGATAGGTTCCATATCCTATTGTTGACCTCATATCTGGCATTGATCCCGCCCAATCTGCATCTGTAAATACTTGGAGGCTCATGTCTTCATTTTTTTCTGAAAAATAACCTTTTTTCAGGTGTTGCCTTTAAGTACATGAGAATTTCAGAGCAACCTTGAGATACTCACTAGTAGGATCATGCATAAACTGACTCACAAAACTAACTACATAGCATATGTCTGGCTTAATATTAGATAAGTAAATTAGTTTTCCAACTTTCTTTTGATAACTTAGTATATCAATAGTTGTTTCATCTCATTGATCCTGTGGCTTATACCTTGGTTCAACAGGTGTGAGTGCTGGCCTATATCTAAGTATACATGTATCATGCAGTAAATCTAATATATATTTTCTTTGTGTTATACTCATGCCACGCTGTGTTCTTCCTATCTCCATTCCTAATTACTTTAATTTGCCTAGGTCTTTAAGTTCAAACTCTCCTTCAAGTTGTTTCTTTATTCTGTCTATGCCATGTAGTTTATTTCTAGTGAGTATTATATCATCAACATAAACAATAAAGATAGTGATGCTTTCAGTTGTTGTGCCTTTAATAAATAAAGTGCAACCACTATGTGTTTGCTTTAAACCCACACTTAAAGACAAATTTTGTAAATATTCTAAACCATGCCTAGGTGACTGTTAGAGACCATATAAGGAATTTTACAGTTTACATACATTATGTTTATTAGTGTTATTAATAACCCTAGTGATGTCCACAAGTACTACTTCCTGCAAGTGTAGAAATATAGAAGTGTAAATAAGAATAAAAATGTATATATTTGCAGGATAGGACAAAAGAGGATATAGCCGTTAGGACAACTTTATTACCATTGAAAATTTTGTATACATATTTTGGTAGCAGGGTTCCTGCATTTTAACGGTTGGATCAGTTTGATTCCAAACCAAAAAGTCTTTTCTCCATACTGCTGAATCTCTCTATTCATTCTCAATATTTGATTTATAAATTCTATATGGTATCAGAGCTATTGATCATTTCTGTCTTCTCCTTCATTATATGATTTTAAATTGGGACACCAGTGCTAAACTGGTCTTGGTCTTAAATCTACAGTCTGATAACAGCTAAACTAGGGAAGACGATAGTTGTTGAAGGAGAAGGGAATTGTGGACAAATCCACGGTGCTGTGTACTCAGACGTGGAAAGTTTTTTATCTGAGCAGTTTTTTTATTTTATTTATTATTATTGATTGAGCTTCCTCAGGAAGCTTTGGCACAATACTCAAGGAAATCTACACTGCACATTTCTCCCTTGCATGTGACTCCTGCCACCCGTCCTTTGCATGTGTCTAGTGTCCATCAACTTTACAAACTTTTTGACCTTATTTTTACCGCCAGTTTGTTTTTTGCTTCTTTACGAATTCCAAAGCCACCCACCATACTTTCTGTCATTTTCACTCCTTACTTTATCCTTCCCGTCATTTTCTAGACTGCATCTTTCTATCAACACTTCTTCTCTTCTCTTTCCATTACTCATCTAACTTTCAAACCCAAAATTGTATCTCCAACGCTTCCAGCTCTACTGTTTTTTCTTCCTTCGTTTGAAGTCCCACCATGTCTGAAACTCCCATCTCCTCCACCAGATCTCACCCTGCTACTGCAACTTCGTCTGAAGGAGTTGTTATCAATGAGGGATCAACCTTAGGTCCTCCTCAACTTCCCAGCTCCCTTGAGGGCAACCCCATAATGATAACCAACCACAAACTTACTGGACAAAATTATCTCTCCTGGAGTAAAGCTGTAGAAATGTTTGTCATTGGGAGGGGTAAAGATGATTATTTATACGGTACCCTTCCAAGTCCAGCACCCACCGAAAGTGGCTATAGACAATGGAGGTCTGAGAACTCCATGATAATGTCCTGGTTAATTGGCTCAATGGTTCCAGAAGTAGGGAATAATTTCATTCTCTACCCAACTGCGGCTGCCATTTGGAAGGCAGCAAGAGAGCTTTATTCAAAAAGGGACAATGTGTCTGAAATCTATGAACTAGAATTGCAGCTATATGAAATACGTCAAGGAGACCAAAATGTGAGTGAGTACTACTCTCATCTAACTCGATTGTGGCAGCAGCTTGATGTTTTTGAGACTCACAACTGGACATCTCCCGCAGATGATGCATCCTTCAGAAGATATGTGGAAAAGAAAAGAGTGTTTAGATTCTTGCATGGATTGAATAAAAATTTAGATGCAGTTAGGAGCAGGGTTCTGGGAATGAAACCTCTGCCAAACCTTAATGCAGCTTTCTCTGAGGTTAGACAGGAGGAAAGCAGACTTAAAGTCATGATGGGTCCTTCTCTACACCCAACTCATGAGGGATCGGCGTTAGTTACTTCACATAATAACCCTCAATATGCATGCAACAATACCCAGTCTGGTTCTCAGGGAACAAATCTGGAAGGAGTTGGTGTGGCAGCCAAACGAAACCGTGGGTACTCTGGAGGGCGTCACTCATACAAACACTCCCAAATCTGTAAGTTCTGTAAGAAATCTGGTCATCTAGTGAACGACTGTTTTAAGTTACAGAGAATCAAACAACAGCAGAATGGTTCATTTCAAGGAAAGTTTTCTCCTTCTTGGGGAAACAGCAAGGCAAATACAGCAAATACTGCAGCAAAAGACCATGAAACTCGGTTATCTCAACAGGTTGAAGCCTTGCTGCAGCTGTTAACCTAACAACAACGAGCTGGACATTCGTCTGATCAAAATGAGTCAGGACAACCTGGCTCTAGTCAAGCAACTAAGGCTATGTCAACAGGTACAAGGTCACGTGGCTCTGCATGTTCCTGGATCATTGACTTAGGAGCATCTGACCACATGACCTATAACTCAACTCTCTTTAGTTCATATTTACCTTTTCCTACCTCAAAATCCGTAACAATTGCCAATGGAGTAAATCTAGAAGTTCTGGGAAAAGGGACTGTACATCTCACTGATAAACTATGTTTATTTGATGTTTTATATGTACCGAGTTTAACTTTCAACTTGATGTCAGTGAGTAAAGTAACATCTGATAATAACTGTTGGGCATTGTTCTCATCTTCTGAATGTCTCTTTCAGGAGAAACATTTGTAGAAGATGATTGGCAATGCTAGACAGTTGAATGGCCTGTACACTTTTTGGGTAGAAGAAAAACAGCCTGTTTTTGACGTGTTCTTGGACAAAAGAACATTATTTTGTGATAAGACAGAAGAAAAACAGCCTATTTTTCGGAGGTTCTCAAGGCTGAGACCCGTTGCTAGTAATTCATTTCCTGTATCTTGTACTGGGGCTAGAACTTTTGGGATTGATAATCTTATGTTATGGCATAAGAGATTGGGACACCCTAATTTTGTGTATTTGAAGAAACTGATGCCTCAACTATTTTCTAATGGTGATCTTAGTCGTTTAAAATGTGATACGTGCATTATAGCAAAACAAACTAAGGCACGGTATTTGCCTAAACCATATGAACCAAGTTATCCATTTAACTTGGTTCATTCGGATATTTGGGGACCATCTAGGGTTGCCAATATAAATGGTGCTAGGTGGTTTATAACCTTTGTTGATGACCATACTAGGATAACGTGGGTGTATTTAATGAAAAGCAAAGCGGAAGTAGGTAATATCATAAGGATGTTTATCACACTTGTTAAAACTCAGTTTGATACTATGGTCAAAGTATTTAGAAGTGATAATGGATCAGAATATCTAGATAAAGGAGTAAAGGACTATTTGACAAGTTTAGGTATTCATCATCAAACATCATGTGTTTATACTCCCCAACAGAATGGAATTGCAGAAAGGAAAAATAGACATCTTTTAGAGGTTGCTAGGGCTATTATGTTCTCTATGCAGGTTCCAAAGTTTTATTGGGGTGAGGCAATACTTACTGCTACTTACCTTATTAATCGAATGCCATCGCGTGTATTGTCTTTCAAAACTCCTAAAGATCAGTTGTTAAGTGTATATCCGAATACAAGATTGATGTCCACGCTACCATTTAAATTGTTTGGATGTGCTGTTTATGTTTATATCCAATCATCTATGCGTACTAAATTAGACAGGCATACACAGCGGTGCATATTTGTGGGATATTCTAGTACGCAAAAGGGATACAAGTGTTATTGTCCATTAACTAAAAAGATGTATGTTTCTCTTGATGTGGTATTTGATGAACAAAAGCCTTTCTACTCTACAGATCCGCAGGTTCCAAATACAGGTAGCTACACGGATAATTACTGGAGTATTCTCGATGTCATTACTTATGATCATGGCAGCTTTAAACCAGCTAATCAGACTGAATTAGTAAGAAGCCAAGAAACACAAAACATTGGTGGAGAAACAGAGGGTGTACTGGAAAGAATTAACTTGCCCATCACAAAGGTTTACACACGTCGGCATAAGGAAATTCAAGAACCAGGGTATATGGATTCTGAGGAAATAAGACAAGAAGGAGGAAGCAATGAAATTGATAAATCTCCAGAGTTGCCTATTGCACTTAGGAAAGGGGTAAGAGAATGCACTAAACATCCACTTTACAATTTTCTTGCATATGATAGATTGAACTCATCACTTAAAGCTTTTACTTGTGCTTTAGATAAACAGTGGGTTCCAAATAACATTGAAGAGGCTCTTAAATATCCGAATTGGAAAAAGGCTGTAGATGAAGAAATGAGGGCCCTAACTAAAAATGAAACGTGGGAGTTGGTCACATTAAAACCTGGATTAAAAACTGTAGGTTGTAAGTGGGTTTTTTCAATCAAATACAACACAAATGGAACAATTAATAGGTATAAAGCAAGACTAGTTGCAAAGGGTTTCACCCAAACATATGGAATAGATTATCTGGAAACCTTTGCTCCAGTTGCCAAATTAAATACAGTAAGAATTATTTTTTCGGTTGCCGTGAACTTAGGTTGGTGTCTTTTACAATTGGATATTAAAAATGCTTTTTTAAATAGTGATTTACAAGAGCTAGTGTATATGGACATACCTCCAGGATTTGGGAACAGTGAGAATAGTGGTAAAGTATGTAAGTTGAAGAAATCATTGTATAGGTTAAAGCAATGTCCACGTGCATGGTTTAAAAGGTTTACAACAGTAGTTCTAAGTTTTGGATTTAAACAAACCCATAGTGATCATACCTTGTTTGTATGTTTTTCTACTAATCAAACCATTACTATTCTTGTTGTGTATGTAGATGATATAATTCTTACTGGAAATGATAATAATGGCATTAATCTAATTAAAGAACAACTGTCTAAAGAATTTGAAGTTAAAGATTTAGGGAACATAAGATACTTTCTGGGTATGGAAGTATCAAGAAATAAAAATGAAATGTGTATATCTCAAAGAAAGTATATTCTAGATTTGCTTAAAGAAACAGGTATGCTTGGGTGCAAGCCAGCTACCACACCCATGGAGCCCGGACGAAAGCCAAGGGAAGCTTGGGATATGACTCCTACAAACAGGTTACAATATCAGCAACTGGTTGGTAAGCTAATTTACTTATCACATACTCGCCCTGATATTTGTTATGCTATAAGTTTTGTTTCCCAATTTATGCATGCTCCTACTAATGAAAATTTAAAGGCTGCATTAAGAATCCTCAGGTACTTAAAGGCAGCTCCCGGTCAAGGGTTGATATTCAAAAAGTGTCAAGATCGGAGTATTGTTGTCTATACCGATGCTGACTGGGCAGGTTCAAGGTCCGACATGCGCTCTACCACAGGCTATGATACATTTATATGGGGAAACTTGGTAACATGGCGAAGCAAGAAACAGACTACTGTGTCAAGAAGTAGTGCAGAAGCAGAGTTGAGGGCACTTGCTTTGGGAGTTTGTGAAGGATTATGGTTGAAAAGAGTATTGGAAGAATTGCGTGTTGAAGCAACACTGCCCGTCAAAGTATATTGTGACAATATGTCTGCAATAAGCATGGCTGAAAATCCTACCCAGCATGACAAATCTAAACACATTGAGATTGACAGGCACTTTATTCGCGAAAAGATTGAAGACAAGATTATTGATCTAAAATATGTTGCATCTACTGAACAAATTGCGGATGTATTCACTAAACCAGTATCCACATACACATTTATATCGCTTGTTGACAAGCTTGGTTGTATTAACATATACACCAAGCTTGAGGGGGAGTGTAGAAATATAGAAGTGTAAATAAGAATAAAAATGTATATATTTGTAGGATAGGACAAAAGAGGATATAGCCGTTAGGACAACTTTATTACCGTTGAAAATTTTGTATAAATATTTTGGTAGCAGGGTTCCTGCATTTTAACGGTTGGATCAGTTTGATTCCAAACCAAAAAGTCTTTTCTCCATACTTCTGAATCTCTCTATTCATTCTCAATATTTGATTTATAAATTCTATAGCAAGTCATCATTAAGGAGTGCATTCTTTATGTCTAATTGAAATAAGTCTCTGTCGATATTTACAGCAATTGAAAACAGAATTCTAACAGTATTTAACTAGCTACAGGTACAAAAGTTTCCAAGTAGTCAATCTTATATGTTTGTGTAAGTCCTTTTATAACCAACCTAGGTTTAAACCTATTCATTGTACCATCAGTGTTTTATATTTGATAGAGAATAACCACTACACCCTGCTCGTTTAATGTTATCAGAGATAGGTAATAGTTCCCAGGTTTCATTTTTTAAGAGGGCTACCATTTTTCATATACTGCAGCTTTCCAGTGTGGCATACTAAGTGTCTCTTGAATATCTTTTGGTATATTTTGATTGTCTAGGGATATTGTAAATGCCTTGAAATGTGTGCTAAGTCTTTCATAAACCAAACAATTATAAAGAGGGTGTTTGGTACATTCTCTCACACATTTTCTAAGTGTCATTGGTCTACTGTACGGCAGGTTCTAGGCAAGAGTAATTCTCTATTTCTGTGGTTGGTGGGTTATCACTAACTTGTCTGTGTCTTTTAGTGTAAACTCTAGTTATATGAAGGTTTATTCTTGACACAATCTCTGTTCTTTCATCATCCCAGTTTCATTTTTCACAGCTACTTCCCTGTTTGCTTTTGTTTGAGTGTCAATCTTTAGTGGTGGTGATCTCACTACATCAATAATGCTTCAGAAGCTCTCTTGGTCATCTATGACACTATTTGTGTTAAGAACCTTAGAATAGTATGCACGTTCCTCATCAAATGTGACATTTAAGGTTATTGTAATAGGACAATAATATTTGTAACCTTTCTGGGTACCTTAATACCGAAGAAATATACATTTAATAGATCTATGATCAAGTTTACTTCTTGAGTGAGATTGTATATGAACATAAGCATTACATCCGAACAAATTAAAAGGTGTAGGAGATAACAAGTTAGTCTTAAGGAAGTACTCAATGAAGCATTGTTTAGGAGTCTTGTAAGATAATACTCAAGACATTATATTAATTAAATAGGTAGCAGTGGGGACTGTTTCTCTCCAATAAAACTTAGGAGCATTCATCGAAAACATAATTGTCCTAGTTACTTCTAACAAATGTCTATTCTTCCTCTCAGTTACTCCATTCAATTGTGGAGTGTATATACATGAGGTCTGATGATACATTCCCATTTCATTCATGAATTCTTTCAATGTTTTATCTAGATACTTAGTTTTATTGTCTAAGGTTTTTATAGTTACACCAAACAAGTTTTTGATTAAGCTGACAACCATCCTAAAAATATATCATAATTCAGACTTATGTTTCATGAGGTATACCCATGTTACATTTGTGTGATCATCTACAAATATAATAAACCATCTGGATCCATTTATGTTAGCAATCCTTGAAGGTCTCCATATATCATAATGTACTAAGTTAAAGGGTTGTGTAGGTTTATAAACCTTAGCAAGATAGCTAGTTTTAATATGTTTAGCAAGCCGGCAAAAATCACAACACAGAACCTTCACATTGATATTTATAAACATTTATGGCATAAGCCTTCTTAAGTACACAATTGAGATATTCTATTTTTTTATGCCATAACAAAATCTTTTCTCTACTAGATCCTATACTAAAACAGGCATGTATCCTTGATAGTTTATCTTGTTTTCTGTCTTGTTTTGTTTCTTCAACTTGCAAAATCTAGAGTCCATCTAGTTTTCTATGATTGCAAATCCTCATAGTTTTCTCCTGAAACCAACACTCAGAGGGTGAGAAATGGGCAAAACAGTTGTTATCTTGGACTAGCTTTCCTACTAATATTAGACTGAAGCTTAGAGAGGGAACATATAATACATTATAGAGACATAAATCGTCGTCTACTTAAACTATGCTTTTCCCACAATTCGTAGAGATATTCCATTAGCTATCCTTACTGTTTTAGGATAAGTAAGCAACTCATAGTTTAAAAAAATATCTTTGTTATATGTCATGTGACCAGAAACTCTTGAAATCAATCATCCATGAGTGTGTCTTACTGTTTTATAAGATACCTGAGCAAGCCATGGTGGCATGGAGTGGACTTGATTGCTGCTGAGACTGTAGCTGAGCAATGCCTCTATTTGACTTTGAGTAGGTAGAGTTGATGGCTATCCTGGTCCATTAGGGTTGTTGTTGCTGCTCAAAGTATTTGCTACATTATAGCTTCGGTTGAATCTTCATGGATGTTTGTTGTCCTTGGTATATTATGACTTTGGTAGTCTACCATCTCCTAGCATTCCATATAACTTCCGGTATTCATCTATTGTGTGTCCATTCTTCTCAAAGTATCTGCAAGACAGCCTATTATATTGCTGGCCAGATACTCCTGTTCTTCTAGCTACATAGCCAAATATTTGTGTTTCATTAGGGACAACAGCTTGAGCATTAGAAGTGTTAATAGTCTTTGAACCATCAGTAGTCCTTTCAGTCAGAATGGTTGAGCCTTTCGTTGCCAAGGTAGGTGGGGTGTCCATCATCAGTTTTATTCTTCTTTCCTCATGCCTTATTTCAAAGAAGCTAGTGTTTAAACTTAGCAAATGCTTGGTGCCAAGTATTCCGCTTCTTACAGCATCAAAATCCACTTAAGAATCTAAAAACCCGTTTTGTTCCAGTAATGTTTTTATACAATTGATCATCAGCCTGGCAATACCACTTATGAGTCTTAAATATGTCAATTTGTTGCCAGCTCCTTGTCAATTGGCTGTAATATTTGTTTAAAGGATTGTCTCCTTGTTTAATATCTTGAAGTTGTGCTTCAAGTTCATATAGTTCTGAAGCGCTAGAGTACATTCCTCTTGCATCTGACCAAATTTCAGCTACAGTGGCATAGAGAATGAAGTTGTCATTGATTTCAGGGATGATCGATCTAATGAGGCATGGCATAATCATAGAATTTTCAGATTTCTAAGTTCTGAACCTGGAATCTGTAACAACAGGAGTAGTTATATCTCCAAAGAGATAATCCTCTTTGCCTCTGCCCGTAATGAACATTTTTACAGCTCTGCTCTATGACACGTAACTATGTCTATGTAATTTATGGTTGTTGATCATTATCGGAGCACCATCAAATGTAAAAGTAGCATTAGACCCTGCCCCTGAAGGTTGTTCAAGGGTGGAAGTTTCTTCATCCTCTATAGTTTCAGCCATTGTTTAAGGAAACAAAGTTGGCTTGGGAAGAAAATGTGCAGCAGACTTTTATGGCTCTGATACCATATAGCAAGTTGAAGAATAAACATTTATTCAAGCTAAGCTTTAAATGTACAAGATTTGCCACTTATATAAGCTGTTTACAAGGGCCTGTCATGGGCAATAAGACTCCAACGGCTAGAAGAGTCTCTAGTCTAACGGCTATATTGCCCCCAACGGCTTTTCCTTTCTATCCTAGTAGGTCACTGAGTCGAGGACTTTTACTAGTGTATATGTTTACTAAATATGTATCTATGCTTGTATACTGTATGTGTATGTAAATGTGTATAGTGATGGTAAAAGTGAACAGTCTATACGTATGCGTATGCGTAAGTGTTTTTATCTATGGATTTCTACATTATAGCCCTTAAATTGGTACTTGAAAAAGAAAAAATCAATATTATTACCGTATATGCTCTTCAAGTGGGTTTAGAGGAAGCTATAAATGTTCAATTATGAGAAGATTTAGAAGACGTAGTGAATAAATTCTAATATGTGTGAGGATCTTTATAGAAGGGGATTTAAGTGGACATGTAGGTAAAGAGAATAAGGATTACACTAAGGTATATGATAGATTTGGCTTTGAAAACAGGAACAATAAAATAATATCAATTTTGGATTTCATGATAGCGTATGACCTTACATTTTCCAAAAACAAAGAGATTACAGTAGAATTACAGTGATTAATGCATTTTTCCAAAAAAGAGATGAACACTTGACTATATTTAAAAAAGGACCAAATAAGTCGTAGATAGACCATTTCATGACTTGTAGAGATAGAATAGTTTGTAAAGACTACAAGGTGATCCCGAGAAAGTTCAACAATGCAACACTGTCTTGTAGTGTTGGATGTCTGTATCCGAAGAAGATTATGAAAACAAATGCTTACATAACCCAGAATAAAATGGTAGAACTTGAAGGAAGCTAAACAGACTTTAGAAAAAAAGTATACTAGCAAAATTTTCTTAAGAAATTCAAGTGGTGGTGTGAATGAAGTGTGACGGGACGTAGCAATAAAGATAAAGAAAATAGCAAGAAATTTACTTGCTGAGTGAAAAGGTTGAGCTCCTACAAATAAAGGATATCAGTGGTGGAAAGAAAAGATGCAAGACAAAGTAAAAACCAAGAGAACTAATTATAAGACATTTTAACTTTGCAGAAATCAGGAGAATCGAGAAAAATATAGGCTTGCTAAAAAAGAAGCTAAACAGGTCGTAAGTGAAGCCAAATCAAAGGCGTTTGAAGATTTACACCAAGGATAAGCGTAAGGAGTCTAGGAGGACTAAGCCTAGAGTTCCTTATTACAATGGATTTATACCAAGGATTTGCATCAAGTTTATAGTCATTTGCTTTATTCATGGATGAGCTCACTCGACACATTCAAGACAGAGTTCCGTGGTGCATGTTATTTGCCTTAGACATTGTGTTGGTGGATGAGACTAATGAATGAGTGAATGCTAGATGCAATGTTGGCCAGAGACACTAGATGAAAACGGTTTCAGAATGAGTCGAAAGAAGACATCATACGTAAAATTTAATTTTAGCCATAAAAGAATGACATGTGATTCTTGTGCGAAACTGAGAGATCAATAGATTCATCTGAATGAGAATTTTAGGCATATAGGACCTACACTATAGAAAGATGGAGGAATTGACAAGGATGTGTGAAACTTTTGATAAAATCGGTTGAAGGAAGAGCAAATTGTATTTCCTTGCCTTTTGTTTCCCTTTACAACACATTTAGTCAACCTTTAATCCCTCCAATCAAGCTAATGTAATAACTAGCTAAAACCGGTAGCTTATTTGGTCAAGTAACCGGTACCTAATTATTTTGCATTTACAACAATTTACAACACTTGGTCAACTACATTTACACGTAATTACAACATTTGATCAACTACACTTACACCTAATCATTCTTGGTCGGTTACATCACTTGGTTTACCATAATTACTCCCAATTACTTCTTTGGCCGGTTACTGTTGAATACTCCTATACTCCCCCTCAAGCTGGAATGTAAATATTGAGCATGCCCATCTTGCCGACAAGTTCTTCAAAAAAGGGTTTGTGAAGTCCTTTGGTCAAGACAACGGCCATTTGTTGCTTGGTAGGAATATAGATCATAGAGAAACTGTTGTCATCAATTTTTTTCTGGATAAAGTGACGATCAACCTCGACATGTTTTGTGCGATCATAGTGAACCGGATTATAAGCAATGCTAACGGCTGCTTTGTTATCACAATAAAGACGTGTAGGTCCAGTAGAAGAAACCTGTAGTTCATTGAGAAATCTTTTAAGCCAAAAACCTTCACAAACCCCATGAGCGAGAGCTCGAAATTCTGCCTTTGCACTGATAGCCACCAATGGTTGCTTTTTACTGCGCCATGTAACCAAGTTACCCCATACATAAGTGCAGTATCCCGAAGTTGATCTCCTATCCACTAAGGACCCTGCCCAGTCTGCATCAGTGTAGGCCTCGAGACTTCTCTCTGGTTGTTTGCGACAAAATAAAAATCGGCCCGGTGTCTTCATTAGATATCTTAGAATACTGAGTACAGCCTCAAGATATTTTGGTTTCGGAGAATGCATGAATTGACTAACCATACTTACTGCAAATGCAATGTCAGGACGAGTATGTGATAAATAGATAAGTTTTCTAACAAGTCGTTGGTATTGTTCTTGATCCACTTCATTTCCTCCATCAGGACCGAGTTTGGTATTCGGCTCTGTACGAGTCTCTGCAGGCCGACAACCTAACATTCCTGTTTCCTTTAGTAAATCAAGTACATATTTCCTTTGGAAAACAAAGATAGCTGATGAGTTGCGTGCTACCTACATTCCAAGAAAGTACCTCAGTGATCCCAAGTCCTTCATTTCAAATTTGTTGCTTAAGTATTTCTTTAGTGACTCTATTTCACCATAGGCATCTCATGTAAGAATAATGTCATCAACATACACGATAAGGAAAGCACGAGTATTTTCCTTTGTATGTTTATAGAACATAGTATGATCAGCTTGCGATTGTTTAAACCCTTGTGTTCTTACGGCCTGAGTAAATTTCCCAAACCATCACGGGGCGACTGCTTTAGCCCGTAAAGTGATTTGTTCAACTTACATATAAAATATCTTCCTTTAGCTAGACCAGGAGGAAGGCCTATGTACACTTCTTCATGAAGGTCACCGTTCAAAAAGGCATTTTTCACATCTAATTGCTGAAGTGACCACATGCAGCTAAGGAAACAAGAATTCTTATCGAATTTAATTTTGCTACAGGGGCAAAGGTCTCATTGTAATCGATCCCGGATACCTGAGTAAAGCCTTTGGCGACTAGTCAGGCCTTATGCCTGCTAACACTCCCGTCTGTATTGAATTTTACTGAGAACACCCATTTGCACCCTACTGGTTTTTTCCTTTAGGTAGCTCAACAATGGTCCAAGTGTTATTTCTTTCCATGGCTTGTAACTCCTCCTGTACTGCGGCTTTCCACTCCTTATCCACGAGCGCCATCGTAATGACTTTGGGAACTTGAATATTGGACACCTTTGTAGTAAAAGCCGCAAACTGAGAAGACAACTTGTTCGTAGAGACAAAATTAGAAATACGATGTTGGGTGCATACTCTTTTGCCTTTTCGCAGGGCAATAGGAAGATCTAAATCAGTTGACATCTTTAGATTGTCTTCCTTGCTGCAGGAATCAAAAACTGAATCTGGAGATTGACTATCTAGAGACACAGTATGTACTTTATCACATTGAGTCTTACTTTTTTGTGAATAGACAATTATGTCAGGTGGTTGTTTTGGTGTTGTTTGTGGTCTACTGGACATGTTTTGTAGGGAGTCTGGTTGTAGACTTGGTAGTTTTTGTGGATTAGGCTGATTATTGGCAGTTAATTCTCCCATTGACTCACTCCGTGGATATGGGAAGGAGGCAGTGAGTCATGCTGAAGGTTGGGCAGCAGAGGCAAGGAAAAAATATTAGGCGATGAAGATGAACTGAAATCACACTCTTCCCAACTCTCCCCAGGTTGTGATAATCTAGAAAAGTAGGATTCAGTTTCTCAAAAGTGAACATCCATGGTAACAAACACTTTACGCAGAATGGGGGAATAACATTTGTACCCTCATTGAGTGAGTGAGTAACCGATGAAAATGCACTTTAGCGATCTGGGACTAATTTAGATTTAGTTGGAGAATAATTATAAACAAAAACGACACAGCCAAACAATTTGAGAGGAATGTTGAAACCACCATGAAACAGAGGGTACACTTGTTGTAGGACAAAAATGGTTGTAAGAGAGGTTTTGAGGGAAGGCGATTAATAAGCAGTATGGACAGCTTCCTCCAATAGGTACGGAGGAACATGCATAGTGAACATGAGAGCGTGCAACCTCTAAGAGATGACGATTCTTACGTTCAGCCACACCATTTTGTTGTGTGTATCTGGGCAAGAACTTTAGTGTACAATTCCCTCAGAGGCTAAGTAGGTATTAAGGACTGTGTTGAAATACTTGGTGCCATTGTCAGTATGTAGGAGTTTGATGGTGGTTTGGAACTGATTTTTGATAATTGAATTGAAATTTTTGAAAATAGTGGCTACCTCAGTTTTTTCTTTGAAGAGATACACTCAGCACTCTTGTATGATCATCGATGAAGGTAATAAACCACTTTGTACCTGAAATGTTCTTAACACGAGACGGGCCCCAAATTTCACTATGTACGAGATAAAATGTAAAAGAGGGAGCATGTGGTTTAGAGAGATAAGGGCTCTGAACATGTTTAGCAACTGTGCAAGCATCAGAATGTAAAGAAGACAACTGTTTATTAAGGATAATATGTGGAAACAACTATTTGAGATAAGGAAGACTGCGATGCCCCAGTCTCTGATGCAATAAAAGTACATTATCATGTGGTAAATCAAATGAAGCGACAATAGGGTAAGGGAAACAACAGTATGAAAGACAAGTTCTTTATTTGGCATTGTGTTTTTGCGGTCGTCATCCTCAAAGTAATAAAGCCCACTTCTCTCTTTAACAATGCCAATCTTCCTCCCTGATCCCTGCTCCTGCAAATTACAAGATTCAGCAGAGAACTTAGCAACACATATCGAATCCTTTGTAAGCTTGCTAATGGAAATTAAGTTGCACGTCAACTTCGGAACATAAAGTACTGATCGAAGAACAAGTGATGGAGACAATTTTACTGAACTTCTACCCGCCACAAACGCAAAAGTCCCATCGGCCACTTTGACTTTTAGGTTCCCGTAATTTAGGACATAAGCAGTAAACATAGACGAGTTACCTGTCATGTTATCGGTTGTCCCTGTATCAAGAATCCAAGGAGTTTCCACTAAATTAGCCGTACCTTGGCCGGTGTTCTCATTGGGCTGTGTGGGTGCCTCGGCTTGTGTTTTTAGGAGGGCAAACAACTGTGCGATTTGTGCTTGGCTTAATGCAACTTGGCTTGAGTTGTTAGCGGGTGAGCAATCCTCCGTCACTGCAGCAAGGCCTCGACCATAAGTCCTCAAAGGCTGCTTTGTTCGTGCATCCGGTGGCTTTCCATGGAAGTCCCAGCACTTTTCCCGAGTGTCGCCAAGCTTGTTACAATGTGAGCATCGGGGACGATTATTCGTTCGAGGACCAGCAATTTTAGTGGCCAAGGAAGATACATCACTAGGCCCTTCGTTCGACATGGAAAGTTGTAACTTACTTCATCCAATTCCTTGTCCAATCCGGCAAGGAAATCATATAAATGCTCCTTCTCCATATGTTCTTTGAATTTGATT
Organism: Eustoma russellianum; assembly: GCA_036186865.1. Lineage (NCBI taxonomy): Eukaryota > Viridiplantae > Streptophyta > Magnoliopsida > Gentianales > Gentianaceae > Eustoma > Eustoma russellianum. The sequence goes on from AP025057.1 coordinate 17,985,032, forward strand.
TTACTCTCCAAATCACCCCAATCAGCCTCATAATGTAAGTCAAGTTCCTGCCAAAGTGTTTGAAGAGTATTATAATATTCAGTAATATTCATAACTTCCTGGCGAATTTCCTTAAGTTTATTCTTGATTTCAAAGACTTGAGAAGCATTCTCAAGATCAAAGTAATGCTCATTCACAGTCTCCCAAATAACTCTGGCAGTCTGCAAGAAGAGATAGGTACGACTGATATGCGGCTCCATTGAGTTGATGAGCCAAGACATGACAAGAGAGTTGTTGAGCTCCCATGCAGCGTACCGCGGGTCCGATGGTTCAGGCTTCGATGCCTGACCAGAGATAAAGGCTAACTTTCCCCTGCCACGCAACACCATTAGAACGGATAGGGCCATAGTAGGAAGTTTTTTCCATTTAGTTTATGATTGGTGATTTGGAGAGAAGAACTTCCATTGAAGGTTTGTTGGAGGGTTAGATCTTGTGGAGTGGCTGCTGTTGTTCTTATGGTAGAGGAAGTAAAAGAATTATCGGGGCCAGTTTGGAAGCTCATCTCGGCTGTGGGATGAGCAGGACACCGGAAAACTTTTTTTTATTATTGGGTTTTCTGTGATACCATGAAACTTTTGATAAAATCGGTTGAAGGAAGAACAAATTCTATTTCCTTGCCTTTTGTTACCCTTTTACAAAATATTTATACACATCTTGTCAACCTTTAACCCCTACAATCAAGCTAATGTAATAACTAGCTAAAACCCGTAGCTTATTTGGTCAAGTAACTGGTACCTAATTATTTTGCATTTACAACAGTTTACAGCACTTGGTCAACTACATTTACACCTAATTACAACACTTGGTCAACTACATTTACACCTAATCATTCTTGGTCGGTTACATCACTTGGTCCACCATAATTACTCCCAATTACCCCTTTGGCCGGTTACTGTTGAATACTCCTACAATATGAATCACATAGTATAGGCAGAGTGGTTAAAGTGAAGAAGTGTGTCGAGGTCTTCTTTGTGATAAGAAAGTCCTTTAAAGCTTAAATAGAAATACAGGATGGCAGTAAGATCCGTACTGCTATACGGGCCTGAATGTTGGATTGTCAATCATGAGCATAAACAAAAGATGCGAATGACGGAAATAAGAATGTTAAGATGGATGTGAGAATGTCTAAGAAATGATAAAATAAGAAATAAACATATAAGGAGAAAGGTTAGGATGACTTCTATAGATGAGAAGATGTGTGGTCAAGGTTAAGATGGTGTAGCATATGCAAAGGCGTTATGTTCAGCAGTATGAGACAATGAACGAGATGCATGTTAAATATGGGAGAAAAAGACCAAAGAAGCCATAAAGAGAGACAATAAGGAAGGATGGTTGCGTACATCCGACCCCCCACTCCCCGTACCCTGCTATAGGCAGGAGCCTCTAAGGCAATAGGGTAATGTTGTTGTTGTTGTATAGTCAGTGATAAAGCATAGTGTAGACAGTTGATTCATGTAGCTGATTTCATGCAGAGGATATAAGATTTCAATAAGATTTTTAGGTACTTGGGTCGGAATAACTGTTAAAATGATAATGATATTTTGAAAGATCTGTATTCTAAGGGCACGTATTATACATTAGGCGTTAGAAGACAGAGAAGAAGAGTAAGATTTATGTGACGAGTCAAAAACAAAAACAAAAAAATAAAAGATTGTCATTTTCTCATAGCTATGGACACCAAATATCATTTTCTCATCCAGAATAACCTAGATTGTCGCCAAAAGATGGACAATGCAGAAAACATAACTCGCTAGGACCAGAAGGACTTGACAGAAGTATATCACAGATGAAGCAGCCATCTCAACATATATAACCAGTAGCATCTGGCAAATTAGTTTGCCTGGCCACTTTATCCAGCTTTTAAAGGCTTATTTTTCCATAGGGAGAAAATGTTCATCAGGTTATGGAAATGGGTCAATGTTGAATCCTCCCTCTTCCAAAGTATCTATTACCTAATCTAAGATAGTGAAGAATGATGCTTGTTATACACATAGATATATATATATATATATATATATATATATATATATATATATATAGTGTATACATACACAAACATATATACATAATATGTCTATATATATATATACATATACACACACACATATATATGCAGATATACATACATATGCAAATACACACACACACACATAAAGCGCAAGGGAAATGATTGATTTATACAGCAGATCTCCCATAGTGGAAAAAAAGCTCGAATCTTCTTGTATATGTATGTATGTATGTGTGTGTATATGCATATACATATAGACACTATATATTTATATGTACATATATATGTATGTATATGTATTTGTATGTATATGTATGTTCAGACAGATAGAAACACCAATACCAATTTGTTACAGAGCGAAGAAGATGAGAAGAAGAAGAAGACGTCGTTCATGTAGTATCACTAGCATGGAATCCCGTAGGCATTTTATGCCGGCTAACCTGTCCAAAAAAGGCATAAGTACGAAGTCATGAACCAAAAAATCCAGAGCCCAAGGAATAATCACCAATACCGCTAAAAATTTCGCCTGTGAAAGAAGCATAAAAACAAAATCAGCTTGGAATATCCTAACAACATACAGAGAAATGGCAATGCATGTTCAAACAGAGTGTAGGAACAGAGAAATTATTCAGTATGCAATGACTTAACCAATCCATTTGTTTCCTTCATAATTCTAATGACTGACTCAATTTAACGGAGGTTGGACATTATATATACATCGAAAGATGCATATTACATTTCACACAAAGAAGGAAATAATGTTGGCACAAAACAACCCATTCAGGTTTCAATATACAGAGTGCATATATAGATCTAAAAGCATTCCAAAACATGCAACGAAGACTACACTTGAGTTAATACCATCATGTTTGCCAGCAACATTCTTTTGGAAATCCTGAATACAAGTGTCATAAAACTTTTCCTTATTCAAGCTAATCTGATACTGGATTATTCATGTTTTTTAACCAAGTTTTGAAGTTGTACTGCTACATAGCAGCAGCAGACTTCTAGAAAACGAAATCAAGAAGCAAACAAGCAAAGCAAGGCTCTTCTAAGTCGTATCTGATTACTGAAAGAAAAAGCAAGCGTATCATACCAATAAGAATGTATTCCTTTGAATTTTAACAACTGAAGTGGCAAAGCAAAATATTACCAATGAATTGCCAATATTCGCAAACTGCAAATGCACTTACTGAATTAATTGAGGCGTAACTGAAAACACGATCCTCATACAGAATCTCATCCTCTTCCCTGCCAAGAATCATATCCCTCACTCTCTTAACCAAGTTTCTCTGAGGAATAATCTCAACAGGGTCTTCCCTTACATCATCTCCAGGTTTTCCAACAGCACCATTGGCATTACGGACCCAGGATGAACCACTGACAACGCCATCTTTTTCATCAATAATCCAGTCCTCCCACATTCTATTCTCCTCATTCCTCATGTCCTCTTGAGCTTCTCTCAACTCAACAATTGCCTCAGCCCTCCTTCTCCATGCCTCAAATTTCTCATTTTCCGTTAGCTCGTTACATTCAGATGGCTCCGACACCAACCCTTCTTCGTCAAGCACATCCTCATCCTTCAGACCAAACCAATTGCCCTCATCCTCAAACAAGAATTTCCGCCACCAACTCTTTTTCCTTTTAGGATGCTTTCTCTTGGCTTTCGGCACCAACCGACAAAATTTTCTCCTCCCAAAACTTATCCGAACCAATCTACTGATAGAATGTTGCAGATATAGCGAACTTTTATAGGCATTTCCACTGGAAAAAACCAAGTTATCACATATTACAACTGAATTGCTCATTAAAAACACGTATCAAAGAATCCCACATTTTTCAAAATCATTAAACAGAAAAGCTGCAACCTTTCTTCAATATATTCCCCAAGGCTTGAGAAGAAACCATCAATTTATCCTCTCTTCACAAGATTCAAGCATTCCGAAGATAACAAATTCCTACCCGACTAAAGGAAGCAGCTTTCCTAAATGTTCACAGAGCTGAAATGGAAAAATCCAAGGAAATGTGAATTACTAAGCCTATGGAAGCCAAAGTTGTGCAAGCAGAGCATGTAAGAGTTGGTTTAAGAGGTTAGCCAAAGGAGCACCCAGATTTTTGGCACTTGGTCCTTTCTTTCAGATAAAGCTATGTTAATTTGTTTCACAAATTTGCCCCCAGGATTAGAAGGCGGTGTGAGTTGTTGAAGTAAGTATCACAGAGATCTCGGGATATTCTGGGGAATTCACTCTTCTGAATTTCTTGGTAGCAAGGCGAAATATGTCTCCTTGGGCACTCTCTCAGCCCTATAAAATTATGTGAAGCATACAAATCAATTATCCAGCTGTCCTCTAAAAATTCAAATTTCTATGCGATAACCTATATGTCTTCTAGGAGCGGAAACATGTCCTTTTTTTGTTTCGTGTTTCAAGTATCAAGTACCAAACTAATAGCACATTTTCTTTGCGTGTACGAAAATAGATACTCAAACATGTACATGTCAGGTTTTGCGTCGTTTATCAGGATTATTTACAAACTTGTCAAGTACAAATATTACAGGTCGTGTTCAGGGCATTTCGTGTATTTTTCAGGTTTTTTCAGGTCTTGTAATTTTTCAGGTTTTATTCATTTAAACCTACTATTGTTACAATGTACCATTGGAACAACAATAGGTCCACAACCAAGGTTCAAGATTAAAAATGTCATAAACCATGAAATGAAATCACATAATCTCATAATCTAAAAAGGAATCCACAAAGGGTATGTATTGACTCTTGAACATGGGTGTGGAAGAGAGCGGATGTAGAGGGCTGCTGGCGGTGGTTGTAAAGGATGAAAGCAGAGCCAGAGGGAGGCGGAGGTGGCAGCTGTTAAAGTCGAGAGAGGAGACAGAGGACAGCGGCTGTAAAAGGTGGGAGAAAAGGCAAAGTAGGCAGTTGTTAAAGACAGAAGAGGAGACCGAGGGAGACAGAGGGCAAGGGGGCAGCGGCTGTAAAGGTGAGAGTAGAAGCGAAGGCGGCGACTGTTAAAGAAAGGAGAGGAGACGAAGGAAGACAGAAGCCGAGGGAGACAGAGAGTGGCCGAGTGGGAGATAGAGAATTCGGACTTCAAAGAAGAGGAGAGAGAATAATGTAGGATTTGGGTTTGAATAGATACTAGGGGTAACGAGCGGACAAAGGGTAAAAGCTTAGGTTTTAGGATTTTCAGTTTACAATTTTGACTTTAATAATTAATATTTAGAATATATTTAAAAATTCAGATATGACCGGTTTAAATGGGTAACTCGCAGATGTACCTAGACACGACCCACTCTTAGCATGTAAGTTTCGGATATTATCTGATTTGTACCCGAAACCTGACAAGACTATACTTCTAGCCCTTGTCCAATGGAACATCAATGCTTATACTCCGTATGTTGTTATGACCAATTATAAGAAATACTAGTTGGTGAAATCGCGCAATGTGCAATGATGCCCATTTGTGTGATGTGTCTCCCTTATAACAGGTATGTTGCTCCATATGGAAAAAAAAAAAAAGTGAGACAAATATGTTTACCAAAAATAATGTTATGTTTGACATATAAACTAATATAAACGTCTGGTTTAATGGGTTGACGGAGTGTTTAAATAAATGATTGTTTCACGCATGCTTATTAGTAATGCGTACCCTGCATATATGTATATCTACTTCAACACAAGGTGACCACAAAATGTTCCATATTTGGTAGAAATAAATAAAAAATGAAGAATTCCCATTAGAATGGAGCACTTCCTGTACATTGAATCAATAAACAGTTTTTATCCAAGTGACCAAAACGTTTTGTTTCTTTCTTTTACTATTACTATTATTTATTTATTTGTAAAACAATTCACCAAATTGTTAACGAAACAAAAAATGCATATTTCTTAAAGAAAATCAATATCAAGGAAATTATCTAATAGAGACAAGAGAATAGAAATATAGCACCCGGCCCGATACTGCACATCGGTACCAGTGCACCCGCCGTAGCCTACTACAAGAACTACGAAGCATCAAGTACACGTCATTCATGACGTAAGATAAATCAGTGGAAACGTCGTAGAATTAAAAAAAACTTCATTAACTGTAATATCCCAAGTGAAACACAGCGGAAATAAAACATGTCAGGGAGAATGTCTAAAGTATCCTTCAATACAAAGTTTTAACAGTAAATCCTTCAACTAAAGGATAAGGATTGTAAGCCTGTCCATTTTAGTGACCATCGTCCCAATGAGCCTACTCGTCAATATCTTCTACAAAAATCATCTTGTAATTTGGCTCACCTGAAAAGCAGATAGAGTCTTTGTTCTTAGCGAAAACATCGTTAGCAAGTAACCCGTCTATACACCTTACGGGACCACACATGACGAGTCACCAGTATATAAATCAATGCCCAAAATAAGGTGCTCGGGTTGGCGAATAACATCTTTATAACGATTCATCAAATCTAAATAAGCCACATAATTGACACACAAAATGAAACCAACACATATAGAGCCAAACATACTACATAAACAGAACATATGTTAGTAACATTTCTTGCATGTCAAATCTTATGCTTCGTGTAACATGATGCATGTACTTCAAAACCACACAAAAAACCCATGCATATGTCTTCTTTCGTAAACATGTCATGCGTGCCATTTCACAAAACTTTTCATAATTCTTCTTATCATATTCTTTGCGTAGCAGAACTTTATACCCTGTGGGTGATCAGTCCACAACAAACAGAACTTTATACCCCGTGCTGAAAGGTCCACGGTCCCATAACATATAACTTTATACCCCGTGCTGAAAGGTCCACGGTCCCATAACATATAACTTTATACTCTGTGCTGAAAGGTCCACGGCCCCATAACGTATATCTTTATATCTGTGCTGATAAGTCCACGGCCCCATAACATAACTTTATTTTCTATGCTGATAGGTCCACGGCCCCATAAAATAACTTTATTTTCTCTGCTGATAGGTCCACGACACCATAAAATAACTTTATTTTCCGTGCTGATAGGTCCACATCCCCATAAAATAACTTTATTTTTCGTGCTGATAGGTCCACGGCCCCATAAAATACTTTATACCCTGCTGTTGATTCACAGGTCACGCTTTTATACCATGCTTTCGCAGGCGTAACTTTTATACCTTGCGATCAACCAGCAGCCATAATTTGTCTTTCGAAAACTTTAATCTTCTTTTGCAAACACAAGTTCTTTCACAAAAACAATTCGTATGTCGAAATGCAAAGTGCTCACGTCGTGATGCAGAATGCTCATGTCGTGATGCAGAATGCTCATGTAACATCATATCAAACGTGTAACCATGCACACACACTTTACATATCAAGTACAAAGTTTTGAACATCTATCACACACTGCTCGTACCATTTCATGTCCTTTCGTATTACAAAAATTCATATCGAGTTTACACTTAATCTTGCTCATTCGTACTTCCTCAAACACACCTTATTCGTACCATTTTATGCCCTTTCATATCGCTAACTCACTTCGAATTCATACCTAACTTTACTCATTCACACTTAATGTTTACAACTCAAGCACACCTCATTCGTACCACCTCATGCCCTTTCGTATTGCAAATTCACTTTGAATTCATACTTAACCTTACTCATTCACATTTAAAGTTTACAACTCAAGCACCCTTCAAAAACACTTGTACTTTATGAGCAATGGAAGAGAATAAAGGTATCCCACATACATGGAGCGCCTAATGGGTCAAAGAGACTTTCAGTACACTTAGAACGCCTCCATAAGGCACCTAATGTGGTATAAAGCGCCTATTTTGGGCGTTCGAAGTGTTCTGGAATGTGCTGGTATACATCGAACGCCTACATGAAGCACTTCAAGTGACATTGAACGCCTTCAGAGGTGTTTGAAGTGTTCTTGAATGTGTTGTGACACATCGAATGCGTACATGAAGCGCTTCAAGTGACATCGAACGCCTTCAGAGGTGTTCGAAGTGTTCTGGAATGTGCTGTGACATATCGAACGCCTACATGAAGCGCCTTATGTGACATGAAGCGCATAATGTAGGTGTTCAAAGTGTTCTGGAATGCACTGAGACACATTGAGCGCCTACTTTAGGCACCTAATGTGACATTGAGCGCCTAAAGTAGGTGTTCGAAGTGTTCTGACGGTTTCAGAAACTGCAAAATTCTACATTAACCTCCCTCCTTCATCTTCCTCCTTCACTCTTTTCCTCTTAACACCTAGAATTCAACCTTATGGCTTGAATCCATCGTGCACAACCCAACAACACAATTAAATCCTCACATCTATCAGTTTGCATCAACCTTAAGCCTTCTAATATTCATATCTTCGAGTGTATCATCAATCTTCTACCCCATGCCCAACTTACTTCACAAAACATCTAAACCCTCAAATTTTCCTCAACTCACCTCAAATCATCTAAGGCAACCTTTAGAGAACATGACAATTATCACAAAACGACATTTACAACAAAGATGACACTTTAAGGGCATGTTTATCAACAATTAAGCACAACATAGATACTTTCATATTTAGGACCAAAGAATACAACTTTACTCATCTAACCAACAACAAATTCATAAATTAGGGCATTGAACATAAGCATATCAAAATTACCAATGTGTGATCCAAATTTTCTCTTTATAAGAACATAGGGCCTGTTGGAACCAAAATTTGTGTGAAGCATATAGAAAGATTACTTGCCTTGGAATCTAGATAAGCTTACGAATGTATGGTAGGATTTCGGGATGGATTGGACCTAGGTTAGCCTTCTTCTTCTTCCTCTCCTTTTCCTCTCCTTCTATCTCTAGCCGTTTCTTCCTCTCCTTTGTGTTGTAACTGGCAGGCCCCCTGTCCCTTTTTGGGGAGTTATATTCAATTGTGCAACTCCCCCATCATTTAAGTGTGGAGGGGTATTTTGGGTATTTCGGCCTAATTTCTTAATTTCACCCTTTTGCTTATTTTCTCACCTATATTTTATCTAACTAAGCCTAAAAAACCTATACATTTAATGAAATTATATTTAAGGTTGACTTCTAACTGTTGGAAGTCGTACTTAAAAGGTACAGGGTATGACATTACATCCCCCTTACAAAAAGTTTCGTCCTCGAAACTTACGTACTTTAGTTGAAGAGTTGAGGATACTTCTCCTGCATCTACTCTTCAAGTTCCCAAGTGGCTTCCCGCTTTGTGTGATTGCTCCTTTGAACCATCACATAAGGAATCACCTGTTTCCTCAGCACTTGTTCCTTCTGGTCCACTATTCTTACCGGCACCTCTTCATAGGTAACATCACCCTTAAGGTCTAAAGGTTGTGCTTCGAGTACATGGCTCGGATCCGTCACGTACTTCCTTAACTGTGATATGTGAAAGACGTTATGAACTTGTGCCCATACCGGAGGTAATGCCAATCTATATGCCAAAACTCCTACCTTCTCAAGTATCTCGTAAGGACCAATTAAACGGGGGCTTAGCTTGCCTTCCACCCCAAACCTCATAATATCATTCGTGGGTGATACTCTCAAATAAACCTTTTCACCTACATTAAATTCCAAAGGTCATCGCTTGGAATCCGTCCAACTTTTATGATCCTAGGTTGTCTTGAGTTTGTCCCGAATAATCTTCACCTTCTCTAACGTCTTCTCGAGTAGTTCAGGTCCGATGATAGGCCTCACACCGACTCGTGCTAGTAAACGAGTGACCTGCACCTCCGTCCATACAACGCTTCGAAGGAAGCCATATCGATTGCACTGTGGTGACTATTATTATTAAGAACTCTATTAAATTCACCATTCCATACCAACTCATTTTGAAATCTAGGACACCAGCTCTTAACATGTCTTCTAAGGTCTGCATAGTCCGCTCAGATTGTCCATCTGTCTGAGAACGTTAGGCTGTACTCATCCTTAACTCCATACCTATTGCTCTCTAAAATACTGTCCAGAGCTTGGAGGTAAACCGTTGGTCTCGGTCAGACACTATACCCATTGGAACACCCTGTAGGCTAACAATGTTATCCATATCTAAATTTACCAACTTATCGAGAGATAATTCCCTCAAGACAGGTAGAGAATGTGCAGACTTGGTTCACCAATCCACAATCACCAAAATCACGTTATATCCACTTCTTGTTCTCGGTAAACCAGCCACAAAGTCCATCGTGAAACGTTCCTATTTCTACTCTGGAATCTCCGACGACATCGATAATCCACCAGGTCGTTGGTGTTCAGCCCCTACTTGCTGACACACCAGACATCTCTCAAAACTCCACAATATGCCTGTTCATCTCACACCACCAATAGTATTGTCAGAGATCCCTGTACATTCTGGTGCTACCATGATGTATCGATAACCTTGAGCTGTGAGCCCCTTGCAAAATTTTATTTCCTTAGCTCATCTAAATCAGGTACACACATTTTTTTCCTCTAAACATAAACTCCCGTCCTCATTGGTCTGAAATCCATCAACTTGATTATACCTCAGTTTCCCAGCAATATCACCCACAGTCTTATTCTTCTTTTGAGCTTCTTTCACCCAATCCATCAAACTCAGGGTGACGGTCAATAATGCGAAAACCTTAACTATAGAGTCAACCAAATCCAAGCCAAATTCTTCTATTTCTCTCTCAAGTGGTGACTGTCATGCATGGTTAGATTTTCTGCTTAATACATCGGCCATTTTATTAACTTTTCCTAGATGGTAATTAATGGTCAAGTCGTAGTCCTTTAGTTGTTCCAACCATCTGTGCTGCCTCATGTTTAGCTCTCTCGAGGCATGCGCAGTAACTTGTTCGTGTTGCATCAACACAACCTACAAGTGAGTAGTAAACTCGATTTAGATGGAAAATCATAACTTACGCTACAGTTTACGTACGTAGACCGTTTTTCGACGCATCACTATATATCACAAACCCATCAGTACCAGAAGGTTGCGCCAATACTGAAGCTGTTGTTAACCTCCTCTTAAGCTCCGTGAAGCTTTTCTCGCATTCCGTCGTTCACTCAAACTTGGACTTCTTTTGAGTAAGGCGGTTGATGGCATCGCCATTGTCGAGAATCCTTCGAGAAAATTCCTGTAATAAGTAGCTGGACCCAAGAAACTCCACACTTCAGTGTCATTCGTAGGTCTAGATCACTCGGTGATAACTTCAACTTTCTTCGAATCAACAGCAATCCCCTTGGAAGGTTATATCTTCCATCTCAGAATTCTTAACTGTCACTTGTTTTAATCGAGTCAATGTTGCTGTGATACTTGGCCAATCCGTCTAGTCCCAATACGATGTCGAATTCGTACCTCTGAATAGGAATCAGTATGGCAGAAAAGATTTGCTCTCCAAACTCTAACCCAAAATCCTTGTACTGCTGGTGTGAAATCACAATTTTATCTCAGCCGCTTGGGCACGGTACGAAGTCTCTAACCATTCTGGTGAACCACAAAGGTTCTTAGCGAATCTCTTTGCCATGAAAAAAGTGGTTCACGCCACTATCGAAAAGTATATTGTTAAATATCTTATTCACTAAAGTTGTACCTCATACCACGTTGACGGCTTCCTAAATATCTGTTTCAATCATGACTTGGACGCGAGCATTCGCCCTCAGTTGCTGAGCCGCTTCTTCCAGAGCATTCTGCCTCATCTCTGGACAATCTCTAATGAGATGACCCACCTATCTACATCGGTAACATACTTCTGCCGATCTCCCATATTCACCGACATGGCTCTTATTGCAATGCGGCAAGCTCCTACAGCATGCTGTGCAATCTGGGCTATGTGGTGGGGTCTCTGAAAATTTTCTGACCTGTTCTCTCTTTTGAATCTTAACCTAACGTCCGGGCCTGCCACCAATTCTAATCTCCTCTCTTGGCCTCTTACCTCTGTCAGAGTATCCTGCACCAGCCTCTTTTGCTGCTACTCTGCAGAAATCACTCTCGATGTGAAAACACGAGTCTAGCCTATCCTCGTGGGTTCTTATCCCTGCATTCACAATTGCTGATTGAATTCTTGAGTCCAACCTTGCTTGAACTTCGTCATCTTTAAGCGATTATTAGACATAATTATAGGAGCGAATTTATCCAAAGCATGAAAACAGTCGGCATACTCCGACACTGTCATCCGACCTTGTTTTAGCCTGTCGAACGCCCTTATCTTGTCTAAGATTGCTACCTCAGACACGTAATACTTCATAAAGGCATCACAAAATTGTGTCCAAGAGATCGGTGGGGTCTAAAATTTAAATTATTACAGAAAGTTAAATGATATATGTGTTCGCACACACCCAACCCAGATCATACTTAGACTTTAGATAATCAGCACTTATACCTAAGGATCAAACTTAAGGCGAAATCACATCTTAAATAGCTAAAAGATCATGAACCTCAGTTTCCGAGATAGATCTGAAGCCTAGGCTCTGATACGACCTGTAGCGTCCCAGGCCCGATACTGGACATCGGTACCAGTGCACTCGCCGTAGCCTACTACGAGAACTACGAAGCGTCAAAGCATATCAAATACACGTCATTCATGAGGTAAGATAAATCAGCGGAAACGTCGTAGAATTAAAAAAACTTCATTAACTATGATATCCCAAATGAAACACATCGGAAATAAAACGTGTCAGGGAGAGTGTCTAAAGTATCCTTCAATACAAAGTTTTAACAGCAAATCCTTCAACTAAAAGATAAGGACTGTAAGCCTGTCCATTTTAGTGACCATCGTCCCAATAAGCCTACTCGCCAATATCTTCTACAAAAATCATCTTGTAATTTGGCTCACCTGAAAAGCAGACAGAGTATTTGTTCTTAGCGAAAACATCGCTAGCAAGTAACCCGTCTATACACCTTACGGGACCACACACGACGAGTCACCAGTATATAAATCAATGCCCAAAATAAGGTGCTCGGGTTGGCGAATAACATCTTTATAACGATTCATCAAATCCAAATAAGCCACATAATTGACACACAAAATGAAACCAACACATATAGAGCCAAACATACTACATAAACAGAACATATGCTAGTAAGATTTCTTGCATGTCAAATCTTATGCTTCGTGTAACATGATGCATGTACTTCAAAACCACACACAAAACCCATGCATATGTCTTCTTTTGTAAACATGCCATGCGTGTCATTTCACAAAACTTTTCATAATTCTTCTTATCATATTCTTCGCGTAGCAGAACTTTATACCCTGTGGGTGATCAATCCACAACAAACAGAACTTTACACCCCGTGCTGAAAGGTCACGACCCCATAACATATATCTTTATACCCCATGCTGAAAGGTCCATGACCCCATAACATGTAACTTTATACCCCGTGCTGAAAGGTCCATGACCCCATAACATGTAACTTTATACCCCGTGCTGAAAGGTCCACAGCCCCATAACATATCTCTTTATATTCGTGCTGATAGGTCCACGACCCCATAACATAACTTTATTTTCTGTGCTGATAGGTCCACGGCCCCATAAAATACTTTATACTCTGCTGTTGATTCACATGTCACGCTTTTATACCCTGCTTTCGCAGGCGTGACTTTTATACCCTGCGATCAACCAGCAGCCATAATTTGTCTTTCGAAAACTTTAATCCTCTTTTGCAAACACATGTTCTTTCGCAAAAACAATTCGCATGTCGAAATGCAAAGTGCTCATGTCGTGATGCAGAATGCTCATGTAACATCATATCGAACGTGTAAACATTCACACACACTTTACATATCAAGTACAAAGTTCTGAACATCTATCACACCCTGTTCGTACCATTTCATGTCCTTTCGTATTACAAAAATTCACATCGATTTTGCACTTAACCTTGCTCATTCGTACTTCCTCAAACACACCTTATTCGTACCATTTTATGCTTTTTCATATCGCTAACTCACTTCGAATTCATACCTAACTTTACTCATTCAGACTTAATGTTTACAACTCAAGCACACCTCGTTCGTACCACCTCATGCCCTTTCGTATAGCAAATTCACTTCGAATTCATACTTAACCTTACTCATTCATACTTAATGTTTACAACTCAAGCACCCTTCAAAAACACTTGTACTTTATGAGCAATGGAAGAGAATAAAGGTATCCCACATACATGGAGCGCCTAATGGGTCAAAGAGACTTCCAGTACACTTAGAATGCCTTCATAAGGCGCCTAATGTCGCATAAAGCGCCTATTGTTGGTGTTCGAAGTGTTCTGGAATGTGCTGTTATACATCGAATGCCTACATGAAGCACTTCAAGTGACATCAAATGCCTTCAGAGGTGTTCAAAGTGTTCTGGAATGTGCTGTGACACATCGAACGCCTACATGAAGCGCTGCAAGTGACATCGAACGCCTTCAGAGGTGTTCGAAGTGTTATGGAATATGCTGTGACACATCGAACGCCTACATGAAGCACTTCAAGTGACATCGAACGCCTTCAGAGGTGTTCGAAGTGTTCTGGAATGTGCTATGACACAACGAACGCCTACATGAATCGCCTTATGTGACATGAAGCGCCTAATGTAGGTGTTCGAAGTGTTCTGGAATGCACTGGGACACATTGAACTCCTACTTTATGCACCTATTGTGACATTGAGCGCCTAAAGCAGGTATTCGAAGTGTTCTGATGGTTCCAGAAACTGCAAAATTCTGCAGTAACCTCCCTCCTTCATCTTCCTCCTTCACTCTTTTCCTCTTAACACCTAGAATTCAACCTTATGGCTTAAATCCATCATGCACAACCCAACAACACAATTTAATCCTTACATCTATCATTTTGCATCAACCTTAAGCTTTCTAATATTCATATCTTCGGTTGTATAATCAATCTTCTACCTTATGCCCAACTTACTTCACACAACATCTAAACCCTCAAATCTTCCTCAACTCACCTCAAATCATCTAAGGCAACCTTTAGAAAACATGACAATTATCACAAAACAACATTTACAACAAACACTTTAAGGGCATGTTTATCAACAATTAAGCACAACATAGATACTTTCAGATTTAGACCCAAAGAATACAACTTTACTCATCCAACCAACAACAAATACATAAAGTAGAGCATTGAACATAAGCATATCAAAATTACCAATGTGATATCCAAATTTTCTCTTTATAAGAACATATGACCTGTTGGAACCAAAATTTGCGTAAAGCGTATAAAAAGATTACTTGCCTTGGAATCTAGATAAGCTTACGAGTGTATGGTAGAATTTTGGGACAGATTGGACCTAGGTTAGCCTCCTTCTTCTTCTTCTTCCTTTCTTCTTCTTCCTTTCCTTTTCCTCTCATTCTCTCTTCAGCCGTTTCTTTCTCTCCTTTGTGTTGTAACTGGCGGCCCCCCTCTCCCTTTTTGAGAAGTTATACTCAATTGTGTAACTCCCCTATCATTTAATTTCTTAATTTCACCCTTTTGCTTATTTTCTCACTTATATTATATCTAAATAAGCTTCGTAAACCTATACATTTAATGAAATTATATTTAAGGTTGACTTCTAACTGTTGGAAGTCGTACTTAAAAGGAACATGGTATAACCAGAAAGATCATAAATCTTCCCCGGTAATTTAAAGATCAAATGTATGTATACGCGCTTGCTCAAGCATGAGTCTCCCAAAATTTGTGAGCAAAGTTCATATTATTACATCATGTAATAACAAACGGACAAGTTCATATAATCGTTGAACTATGCTGCCGTAAAAGGGCTTCTCATCCAAAATAACTCCTGAATCCTATGACCAGCCAACTTTTACATATTGCCACAACATCAACATCATGATAGCATGTCAGGCAGTCTTACATATCCATCTTCCTTTCTTCCTGATGTTGCTTGAAATTTTAAATACCAAAAAGAGTGAGAAGTTAGACACGTAAGTTAAAGTTTTTCAATACCAGAAAGAGCAAGCAACAAACCATGTGAAAGCACATATTCTAAATGCATTTGCTGCAATTTCTATGTGACATATATGTGCGTGTGTGTGCGCACGCGTATATATATGTGTATGTGTATATATGTGTGTGTGTGTGCACGTGTGTGTATATGTATGTGTGTGTATATGTGTGTGTCTGTGTGTGTGTGTGTGTATAAAATAGCCGAGATGGCAATTCCCTCTCCGGAGATATGCCATTTCCGACAGGTGGCGTGAATGCCACCATCGTTCTCCTCCCTCCGTTCGATATCCACACTCTTTCTTCTTTGCTATCCTTTTGACGTTTCATTGACATTATTTGGAAATGGCTTCTGCGGCATTGCCAGTCTATATCAGCCACTGTGGCCGCTTCGAGTAAGCGTTCCTATGCTTCTCTCTTCTCGACACTATCCTCTCCATCCATTGGCCCGAAGCAAATCCAAAAGTATAATGGCAATCCAATGATCGCGCTTTCTGAGGATGAGATTTCATCGTTGGCGGCACCCTATCGTTTTACACTGGTTGGTACTTTTTGGTATGGCTGGCCGCCCATGGCCATCATCCGATCTACCGTGGATCGCATAGGCTTTACTGGAACGGTACGTATCGGACTTCTTGATCCCATGCATGTCTTGATTCATTTTGCACTAGAGACCGATTATTTGCGCTGTTTTGCTCGTCAAAATTGGACTATCGCCGGCAAATATATGAGGCTGACAAAATGAACACCCGAATACGACCCAAAAATTGAGTTCCCAATTGTTCCGATCTGGATCCTTTGCCTGGTTTCCCGTGCATTTTCATCACCGTGATGCCTTATTTCAAATTGGACGAATGATAGGAACACTGATAAAGATTGACGTTGCCACAGCCGAGGGTTTACTGCCTTCAGTAGCACGAATATGCGTAGAAGTTGATGTATCCAAGGAGCTTCATGCGCGAGTTTTCATCCAAGGGTCATCTCGTGTAATCTTGCAGATAGTGGTATACGAGGATCTCCCATCGTATTGCTCAAGCTGCTTTCGTCTGGGCCATGCAGCTGCTAATTGTGGAAAGGAGGCGTCCGCATCGCAACCCAGTGGTGGTGAATATGTGGTTCCATCAGATAGTCCATTGTATGATAATTCTAAGGAAATTCAGCAATGTTGGACACCTAAGAAAACTCAGCCTGCTCAGTCGGATGGCCAGCCTACTTTGCTTGAAAAAACACCAGAATTACATCTCGCTTCCGGCACTATTCCTCAGGCTGAACCTTCAGCTATACACTCGTCTGACATGGGACAGCCACCGTTGGTTTCGTATGCGCAAGACCTTTCGAGGTTAAGGGGTGTGGATGACAGTATGTTGACGACTTGACAACGCAGACATAAACTTATTCCATGTCAGATGGAGAGCTTGAACTTGTTGGATGCAACAAGCAGTCTATCATGGATGATTTTGATGATGCTATATTGTATTTTCTTAATGATCAGATTCAGGCAGCTTATATAGACACAGCCAGCATGGGTCAAACTGGTCCTCTTCGATTACCTTTAGCCAGAACGCATGATTTGGAGGGCCAGGCTGACTTTTGGATACCGCCAAAAATCTTGCATCGTCATCAGAAAGCTCTTCTGCCAACTTCTCCACGCTTTACACGTTCTCGTGCGGCTCATACCTCAAACTGCTTTGACATTCTGTCCTAATGAAGATATTTCTATAGAATGTTCGAGGTATTTGTACATCTACTGAGTGTTTACTATTATTGATTCGTCGTTATCATTTTCATTTACTTGTTATTGAGCCTAAGGCACGACCGGCCGCTTTGATGTCTTATCGATTGGCGTATGGATTTTCACATGCGCTTTCAGTTTGTGATGATCATATTTAGATTTTCTAGGACGACTCTATGTTATCATTACAGGATGAATGCAGCGGAGTTCGGAATTTCTCTACTAAATTTAAATGGCTACCCTCAGGTGAAGTATTTCGGCATACATTTGTATATATATTACATTATATTGCCGCTCGACGTCTGTTATGGGAAGATCTTATTCATTTCCATGGTTCCTTGGACATTTCTTGGTTTATTGGGGGTGATTTCAATACTTTTCTTACCATTGATGAGCATAAAGGCCATGCTGCCCCAGCCCTGCGGACATTGCAGGATTTTAACAATTTTGTAGCAGTTTGTTCACTTCAGTCAATTCCATTCCACGGTTCTCCTTATATTTGGACTGATGGTCGCGGATTGGACAGAGTTTGGCGGCGTCTAGATCATTTTTTGTGTTCTTCCACTTTCTTTGATCTATTTGATGGGATCAGCTATCATCATCTTAGTCAGGCTATCTCTGATCATGCCCCTCTCTATCTGCAGTGTTTGCCGGAGGCATCAGGTACCGCTTCTTCCTTTCGTTATTTGGACGCATGGACGACACATCCTAATTTCGATAGCCTTGTGAAGCATTATTGGGAGTCTTTGCCTATGGTTGGTGACACATAAGGATTCTATGATAAGTCGCGTAAGCTAAATCACATCTTCGTCGTTGGAACAGAGATGTTTTTGGTAATATATTTGATGCGGTTGTCATGGCTAAAGTGGATGTTGTTCGTAAGGAGCGGGAGTATGATGATACGCCCTCGGATGCCACTCTCATGCAGTATAATCGAAGTGTAGCCCTTCTGTGACATGCACAATCGCGTGCATTTTTATTTTGGAAGCAAAAGGCAAATATTAAATGGTTGCTGGAGGGTAATGCTAATACATCTTTTTATCATAATATGGTAAAAGGCAGACGACGGCGGCAATGTATTCGTCCTATTCTCAGTGCTGAGGGGTTGGAATGCATGTCTTCATCTGAGATAGAGGCCGAGGCAGTGCGCTACTATCAGTCATTATTTTCAGTAGGTAATACTTTGCATTATGACGCCATTCGCCAACATCTTCCTACAATGATGTCCGCGGATGATAATGTACTTTTGCTGGCCATGCCTACGCTTCAAGAGGTCAAGAAAGTTGTATGAGATCTTAGTCCAACAGCGTGGCTGGGACCGATGGTTTTCCAGGTTCATTTTACCGGCGCTTCGGGCTGTCCTGCAATTAGATGTTCTAAAAGCAGTTCAGGAATTTTTCCTGGGGATTCGGGTACCAAAGGTGATGTCCTATGCTCTTATCACACTGATTCCTAATGTGGACATGACGCAAACATTTGCCGATTTTCGTCCTATCTGTTTGACAACTTTATGTCTAAAATAGTTAAGAGATTAATTGCATCGCGCTTAACCGGGATGTTACCTCATCTTATTTTCCAAACAAGCAGGCTTTATGAAGGCTAGGGGCATAACCAAGCAAGTGCTATTGGCACAGAAAATGGTCCATGTTATTGACCTATCATGTCACGAGGGGCACACACTAGCAAAGTTGGATATAGCCAAGGCTTTTAATAGAGTTTGTTGGGTGTACTCCAGACATCTTATGCATAAAATGCGCTTTCATCCTCACTTTGTATGTCTCATTTTCAATAATCTAGCCGCTAGATGTTCGGTATTGGTTAATGGAAAGCTAACGGGTTATTTTTCTATGGGACGTGGCATCCAGCAAGGTGATCCTCTTTCCTCGTTATTGTTTATTTTGGCATTTGAGGTTTTTTCGCGAGGGCTAAATGCTTTAATGGAGGCTGGCTACATTCACAGATTTCAAGGAGGCCGTGTGCCACGTGTTTCTCATCTTGGTTTCGTAGACGACTTGTTAATATTTTTAAATGGTTCAGCTACAAAGTTGACACACTTTCGGAGCTTTTTAGCGGCCTATCAACAAACCTATGGCCAACTTGTCAATTATCATAAAAGTCAAGTGGTTGAGGGTTCAGGGACATTAGGATCGCGCGCATCGCAGACATTAGGTATGCGATTGGCTTCTTTTCCAATCAAATATCTTGGCTCATTCTTATATAAGGGTGTTAATCGAGCTAATTATTGTGTGTCATTACTTCGCCATTTTGATGCTAAGTTAAATGCATGGTCGTCTAAATTGCTTTCGACTGCTGGCTGTTTAGTTCTTCTGCGACATGTTCTTAGCTCCAGCTTACACATATTATTGCTAGCTCTCGTCTTCCAAAGAGTGTTGTGGATGATTTAAATCACCGGGTGACAGTATTTTTGTGGAAAGGCCGCCATCGTTGGAAGTCTTGGGATGATGTTTGTAGGCCGGTGGAAGCTGGGGATCAAACATTCGTAGTCTATCGGCTATTCAGCAGGCTTATGATTGTCAACTCTGGTGGATCTATCACAACTCCCGCACTCTATGGTCTTCTTATTGTCACGTGAAGTATGGTAAGCAGCCGATGGTTTATGCCCATCTTTATGATTCCACAGGGTGGAAGGGCCTTTGTCGCGTTAATGACTTTATGTCTCAGCATGTTGCAAATACACCGGATGGTATGACTTGGCTTCTGGATTCTCACGGCCAGTTTTCAATAAAGTCAGCTTATCAAACTGTCTCTTCCTGTGCGAGTTTGTTTATTCCTTCCAAATTTGTATGGTGACCGAGTGCACATCCAGGGGCACGGATGTTTTTTTGGAAGCTACGGACTCATCCTTTACCACTGGTTGATAATCTACACAGGTGGATATCGGTTTTCCCATCCCAATGTATTTTCTGCAGGTACTCTTCTGACACACAGAATCATACCTTCTTACAGTGCTCTTTAATTTGTCCAATATGGTAGGAGATGGCAATTCTTTTTTCGGGGCCCATGCCACAACAACCATCCATTTATGCGTATCTCTTCCATTGGTGGCGAAAGTCTTCTATTCACTCAATAAGAGGACATTTACGAGTTATTGCTCCTATGTTGGTTACATGGGCTATATGGAAGGACTATGCTGCTATTCGGTTTGGCGAGGATACTTTCTCTTCTCGACGGTTATTTGAGTCCATCCGTTCTCATGTTTATACTTGGTGTGCATCCACAACGGGGAAAAAGTTTTCACAACCCATTCCTCATTTGATTGCACGATCTTTCTCACCTTCCTTCTAGAGCCTCGGGCACCTGTTGTCTGTTGGACTCTTCCGTCGTCAGGAAAGCTCAAATTAAATGTGGATGAATCCGCCGATAGATTTGCCTCGGCGGGCGGAGCCATCTTGCAGAATGATAAAGGCGAATTTGTATCAGCTATTTGTTCTCCTTTGCCTTCTATCACCCCGTTGCGTGCTGAGCTACGGGCCCTTACATATGCTTTACTTTACTGTGTCCAATTTTATGAGCAGTTGATCGTTGAGACAGACTAGCGTATGCTTCTCTCTTGCGTTACCCAGCTTTGGAGATACACAGGCACCTTTGCTTCGGACCTGCATCGGACCATAACATTTCTATGTTTGAATCGTTCAACATTGCAATTCTGCCCGAGAGAAGCTAACTTAGCTGCCCATGGTTTATCGCAGAGTGGGTTCAGTTCGACATGCTTCACTTTATATACATCCTTCTATAGCCTTCCATGTGAAGTACGTGGGGCCGCTGTTTGGATATCTCGGTACCTTCACTATGATTGTGATCCTATGTCTCCCATTTGAGTTGGCCATCTTACATAGTTGTTGCCTGTATCATTGATTGATGTAGGCAACCTCGGTATGGTTTTCCTCTTCTGTTTGATTATCACTATTTGTTGTTGCCTTGCCGTTATTTTTGTACTTGGGTAACTTTGACTTCTCTTTTAATGAGCTGAAGCCTAAGGATCGCATGCCATGGACACATGTGTATTGCTCACTGCCAGCGATCATGATCATAGCTTTCCCACTTCGGTTGCCTACATTGCACTATTATTGCCTTTATCACTATTTGATGCAGGCAACATTGGTATGATCTCCCTCTATTTCTCACATGTTACATATATCTTTGCCCTTGGATAACTACGTGTTCTTTTCATGAGTACGAGCCTTGGGATCGCCATCCGTGCAAGCTCAACGACATGGGTTCTTCACAGGCCACGACACGAAGGATAATGCAGGCTTTGCCTCCATTTCCTTTGTTGCCCGTGCCAGTTTGGCTACGGGCAACCTGGGTACTCTTTTGGTCCTTTTACTATTACTTGCCATGTGATTTATTCGGATATAATGTTCATAACCCCCTTATATGTTTTCTGAGGTACAATGCTTGGCGACCTTGACGATGGCTGCAACACTGGCCAACTCGGACACGGCGCTTACATTTTACACGCTTTATATGATTGTTTATGCACTACATTTTCATATGTTGCATTTTATGCCGTTTGTAGCATTTAATTCATATTGCGTTCATTTAATTTTATTTGGTTTTTACTTTGGGAGAGTCTCCCATAGAGGCTAAGAAGTTTCATGTAACCATGGTATTCCTCCCCCACAAGTGAGAGTTTTATATTAATAAAATAACTGGATGATACCGCTCGTCTTTTAATATATATATATGCATATATATATACATATATATATATATATATACATATATATATACATACATACATATATATATATATATTTTTTATGAAAAGAGAAATTTTATTATGATAAGGCCTCACTTTTGGCGGAGGAAAACCAAATTACAAGTGTCAGAATATGCAAATAATTGAATTAAAAAGCTAAGGATGATATATCTCCAGTCGTATATGATATGCCGCATTAAAACCTTGCCAAGTAAAACCACCCTTGTGGATAAAACCTTGGCGAAGGAAAAAGCGTACATATTTATACGACTGTCATTGATATCAAATGTGTAAAATATGGAATACAATGATATGGTATGTGTTGTCGTCCAAGTGAGAAGCACCTCCATTGCGTGGTAAAGCTTACTACATGAGATTGTATACGTCATCCTGAGTTGTACCGTTTGATGAAGATTATGAAGTTGCCATAGAAGCTTCCAATTGCCTTTGTCAGTACATACAGCATCCTCGTGGAAACAAGCATCCTTTACGTCCGTCCATGCAGCATGCAAACAAAAGCATGCGTGAAACATGTATTGGGTGCATAAGAAAAAGAAACCAACCCAGTGAATGTAATACATACCCGGTCTGCCTGTACCATCCGAGGCACAGGCAAGGGAGCAAAAGATGAGCCAATGCATATGGAAACTCAGGAGAGCAACGGCCAAGAAATGTTGAAGACACAAAAACGCCCATGCAGCAGTATTACCGAAAAGTACATCAATCATGCACAGCAAATACATACTAAGAAAATGTAACGACAAGATGTTAATCTCACCAAAGCTGCATGCACTGACAAGAGCACAGGCAACGACAGCATATAGACGCCAATCCATGTGGAAGACGTGGGTAGAGTGGCACCCGCCATATACAATGATAATCCTCAAGCCCTCGCAAAGTGTAATCCCATGTCTGCCTGCACTCACATGAGCACAGGCAGAGGATAAGAAAGTGCGCCAATCCATTCGGAAGACTTAGTGATTACCGCATACGCAAAGACGCTGACGTGAGGTCCAAATTGACTGCAGCACGAACCATAGGAGGCAGACTGGAGGAGGAAAAGTAGGAAGTGAGCGGCGACGTCATTGCATGATGAGCAAGGTAATGTGCTGGCATATTGGCCTCACGATATACATGATTAATGTCCAAGTTATTTTGAATAACCAACATGTGTAGGAGTCTGAGATGAAAGTTGCCAAAGATTGGCTGCCGCTGACGTAAACGCTGCAGTATGTGAGCACAGTCTGTCTCTATGACAAGCGTCCTATATAAAGGAAGAAAATATAGCAATCCAAATAGAGCTGCCTGAATTTCAGCCAGCAGTGGCGTACATGGAGGCAGGCGGAATGCTACGGCACGCACACAAGCGCCATTAGAGTCACACAGGATGACTCCGCCTGCAGCATAGTGGCATCCAACAGTTGCATCCACATTAAGTTTAAATCGTCCTGATGGAGGAGTGAGCCATTTGATCACTTGGAGACGCGGAGATCGAACCTTTGGAATCCACGATATCGGAGGGGTAGGACCTGCGGCTAGCTTGGAACCGTGGAGTGTATGAACCCACATGTCTATATCAAAATGGATTGCAGCCCGGAGTGCAAATATAGAAAAGCATGTCTGGTCCCCATACACTAAACTAGCATAACAACGCCATATGTTATGTACTAAGATTCCAGGGACAACAATTTTAAGAACCCCATATATCGAAGCAGAAGAAGATCGATACCACCAAGACAATAAATATTGGCGTAGAGGTAAAGAAGTGAGAGAAACGCCTTGCCACTCTGCCGCAAAGAACGTCCATAATAGCCGAATTGGCGAACAATACAAGAAAACATGATCAACCGTTGCTGAGTGCTGCTTGCAAAAGGGGCATTGCGTAGGACGAGCTGCAGAATAACTGCCAATATAATCTTCAAATGGTAGGGCAGCATGGAACAATCGCCACAACAATAACTTGATGGATGGTGAATGGTGCTTAAACCAAATGAACTTAGATGAGAGCAATGTTGGTCTAGATGGTCGATAGACATCGTAAGCAGATTTTAGAGTGAATTCTCCCGAGGGCGAGGGTTGCCATGTGAGATGTGTATTAGCGCCTGCGGCGTGCGAAAGACCTACATTATTAATGCGACAAATAAGCTTCCAAACTGGCGAATCCGGTAGGCGTGGATGAAAATCTCTCCTCCGCCCATATTTTGCATGCATATAACGACTCCATAAAGTGTCTTGTTTATGATATAACCACCATATTCGGCATTGATATGCCTGCTGTAATGCATTGAGATCCCTTAGCCCCAAGCCGCCTTCTTCAACTGGCAAAGTAATTTTGGACCATGCAACCCAGTGGTGTCGATCCCCCCAATAAAAAGTGGCCATTTTTCTGTGAATCATTTTAATGACAGACTTTGGCAATCCTCCTGCAGCCATGACATGAAGGGGAAGCGCAGAAAGTACAGAGCGCAATAAGACTAAATGACCCGCGGAAGAGAGAAGACGGAAATGCCAACCATGTAAACGGTCATCGAAATGCTGTAACAGAGTAGTGCAAAACCGAGAGCGATTAATACCCTTGTGAAGATAGGAACCCAAGTATCTAAATGGTAATGCTGAAAGCCGCATCCCAAGTATTTCCGTCAAGCTTCGAACTCGTCGTGTGGAGAGGCGAGCCGATGGAATGAGACTACTCTTTTGAAAATTTGCCTTTTGACCAGAAGCAGTTTCATATTCCGTTAAGAACCTTTTAAAATGGCGTATATTACGCTGTGTGCCTTGCAGAAAAATAAGGAGATCATCTGCATAAGCTAAATGAGATATGGCGAATGGAATACGGCCAAGCCTAAATGGCTGAATGTGGCCCGCAACCACTAACGATGATAATCCTCTGCTGAAACCCTCTGATGCCAGAATGAAAAGCAAAGGGGATAAAGGGTCCCCCTGCTTCACCCCTCGCTGTGGAAGAAATGTTGGTGAAGGCTCACCATTGATCAAAACTGATAACGTAGTGGCACAAAGATGATTGAGGATGAGCCGAGTGAAAAATCCTGAAAAACCGAATTGTAACAAAAGACGTTCCAGATAATCCCAACTGACCCGGTCGAAAGCTTTCATCATGTCTAATTTCAGGCATAGATGTGAAGAACCACTATCCAACATATGCACCATTTCTCTTGCCAATAAAACTTGGGTTGAAATATCATGCCCAGGAAGGAAACCTGTTTGTTCTGGAGAAATTAACTTTGAAAGAAGCAGTCCCAAGCGTGTAGCAATAATGCGGGTGCATACTTTACTCAGGAAATTTGTCAGACAGATGGGTCAAAAATCACTGAAAGACTGCGGAGATGCCGTCTTGGGTATTAAAGTAATTAAAGCACTAGCCATAACAGGTGGCTGCGGGATACCAAGGAAAAATTCCTGCACAGCCTTAACCACATCAGAATGTAGGACCGACCAACATGAACGATAAAACATACCATGGAAACCATCTGGGCCAGCTGCACTGTGAGGGTCCAGATGCCACACAGCTTCCTTAACTTCGACTGCAGTAGGAAGTCGCGTCAACATAATATTGTCTTCATCTGTTAGCAGCCGGGGGATGTGTGAAAGTATAGCAGAATGATTCTGTGTTGATGCCGGCGCAAACAACTCAGTATAGAAAGTGACCGCTGCTGCCATGATGTCACACGGCTCTGTTAATAGATGGCCCTCCGCATTGCGTATGTTTTGAATACGCAAGTGTGTCCGCTTCCCTTTAACGATAGAATGGAAGAACTTTGTATTTGCATCACCCTCACTAAGCCATTTAAGTCTTGCTTTTTGCTTCCAGAAAAGTAATTCAGAGGTGGACGCTCTTAGATACTCGGCCTTGGATCTATGATATTCGGCCCTGTTTGCTTCAGTTGGCTGGGCATCCAAGGCTGCCTCGACATAATTTAGTTGAATCTCCGCATGTTTTAGGTTGTTGAAAATATTGCCAAAGATGTCTTTATTCCACCGTTGAATATCCTTTTTGAATGAGAATAATTTTTTATAGAAACCATACATACCGCCAGTCGTAGGATATGATAACCATGCCTGCTGCATATAAGCATGAAAATCTGAATGATGTAACCAGGCGTCCAAAAACCGGAATGTGCGTTTGCTATTAGCCACACTCCGCCGACACAAAATTAGCAATGGCATATGATCAGAGGCAACCCTCGGCAGATGTGATAACTGCAGCTCCGCAAAACTATCCTGGAAAGCAGAATTGATAAAAAGCCAATCTAATCTGCGTCTTATACGGCCAAGACCTCTCCCATCTGCCCAAGTAAATCTAGAGTCTTGGTGCGGCGGCGCCATGAGAGAGCACTGTTCGATACAGTCATCAAAGTCTTGTAATGCTGCTAAAGATGGAACAGACCTACCGCTATGATCCTCTAATGCTCAAAAAGTATTAAAATCACCACCAACCATCCAAGGCAAATGACACGAAACAGCAAAGTCACACAACGACTGCCAAAGTGGACGTCGCTGTATAGGCGTATGTTTGGCGTATACCACCGAAAATACAAACATCCATTGTAGAGAAATGGACTGTAGGGTAAAATGCACCACCTGATCCTGGTCCTGAGTAGCAAGTAAACGAAACTCAGCATCACGCCAAAAAAACCAAATACGATGCGACTGTGAAGCATAAGAATGTGTAAAACCAAGCTGCAACATAAATCTACGTATGCTTGAAGGAGTATGTTTGGGCTCTAGTAAAGCTAGCAAATGCAAACGATGCTCCAAAATCAGTTGTTTTAATCTAGGCAACGAGGCACGCATGCCCCGGATGTTCCAAACTAGGGTATTCATTGAGAAAGAGAGGTACTTCCCTGGACGATGTGAGAAGCGCTACGTGTTAAGATCGTGGATGGTGGAAGAGGTGGCAAATCTTTACGAGCCCTGCGCTTGCGTCTTGGCACTACGGGGATGAACTCTGTCGCAGTCTCGTTATCTGTCAAACGGAATATCAAAACCTCCTCATCCGGCGAGGGCGGCATACGCTGCATTCGACGGGCAACGTCCTCTGGAACATTAGAAATATCCTCAACAGAATCCTCAATGGGCAAATCCGTGTCGGACGAATGACCTGTTTCTACGTGGATCGGCTCCATGGGTAGTTGCTGATCCGCAGCATCACAAAATTCCTCTTCAGAGTGGGCAGCGGCAGCGCGAAGGTGGGTTGGATCCGATGGTGGAACATCTTCAACAGCTGGGTGCATGGTTTCCGATGTAGGAACATCTTCAACAGCTGGGTGCATGGTTTGAGCCATATCCTGTTGTGGTTCCGTCATAGGCAGGCAGGGATCAGCACGGGCAGATGGTTTAGCAGTGACCTCAGGTTGAGACAAAATCGGTTCCGTCACTCGCTTCTTGATTGGGGTCCAACGTTGCCGCAGTGGGCGATCCGGCTTTGGTGAAGGAGGCGGCGGGGGAGGAGGCGGCGGTGGGGGGCCGTACCATTTTCCTTAGGTGGACATGCAGCTGCTGCATGACCCAATCTGCGGCAGGATGTGCAGAATAAAGGTAGATCCTCGTAAACTATAGATTGTAAGATCAATCTTCCCTTTGCCTGCAGATAAATTTTCTGGGGCAATTCCTGTGAGACATCAACCTCAACACAGACTTGAGCCACTGATGGCCACAAGCCATCCGAAGTGGTGACATCCAATTTCAAAGGTGTACCAATCGGCCGAACGACTTCAAATAGGGCTGCACGATGGTGCAGGTGGATCGGTAGAGACAGTAGCGCAACCCAGACTGGAACAATAGGAACGTCAGCGCTTGGATCAAAATCTACTGTCCACTTTGTAATCCTCATATGACATCCAGAAATATGCCATGAACGACGATAGAAGCAGCGCAAATAATCCGCTTCATTGCGGAAATTCAAAAGGATATGCGATTGATCAATCAATGTGATGCGTAAATCTTGATGAAAGCCAATTTTCTCAAAAACCTCACGTATAATCTTTAGAGGTGGCCTGCCATACCAAAAAGTGCCAACCAAAGAATACCTGTAGGGTTCAGCCAATGCATCAATCTCAGCGTCAAGAAATGAGATCAACGGAAGTCCTTTGTATCTGGAAACAGTTTTCGACGCAATGTCGATATTGCCGAATTGGCCTGCGCCGGCGACAACCGCAGCAAAGGTCGGTGCGGTTGTCATGATCCGCGATGCAAGCAGAAAAAAAGAAACTTCGAAAGCAAAGGCAGGTATTTGATATTGCGATGGGGAAGCGGGATTTGTTGGATAGATTAATCGAAAGGAGGGATCCGGCAGGGCGGCGGCTAGCGCCGCCAGGGAACACTTTCGCCAGAGAGAATCGGCATTTTTTCGTATCAAAATAATTAGTATAATATGATGAGAATATGATTACATACATACATATATACATATATATATATATATATATATATATATATATATATTGAATAAAGAGACTAGGTCTCTATATTTTATTTAGACTATAACCCTCACTTATGCCAGAGGAATACCATTATTACATAGAAAGTCATTACATAATTGAATGAAAGAACTCAAGGGTCGATACATATTGTTCCAAATACTATCTAAAGGGCGGGGTGTATTTTCAAAAGTGGTATGATATGTCTCATTAAAACCTTGGCAAGCTAAACCACCCTTGTGGATAAAATCTTGCACGAAGGGAAAAGAGTGCATATTTACCACCTTTGAAAACTGCTGAGTTAACCCCCACAGCCCAGCTGTTAGTATGAGCCCGCAGAGTGAATGATCAACCGCAGACAATGTCAGAAGAATGTCAGCCTCGCCCGTTCTAGTCCATGCACATGTAAAAAGAAAGCCAAGGTTAAATGATGAAAATAGACATGGCAAAAGCATAGAAACCACCAGAAGCAAAAGCATACCGAGCATGCCTGCATCCCGCAGGATACAGGCAGAAAAAGTCAGAGTTAGCCAATCCATTCGGAAGACATGAGGGATGTGAATCTCAAGAGGCGTGCAGATTTACGGAAGTGATATCCAGATGATCTGTTCCTCGGACCAACGATGGAAGCGTGTGATAGGTATATATTTTAGTCCGAGGGTCAAGCATGCCGTGTTGGGCTAGGTAGTGAGCAGCCATGTTTGCTTCTCTATAAATATGATTGAATTCAAGCCTATGCTGATTCTTCAATGATTGCAACAAACGCAAATGATAGTTCCCTGAAACTGCTTGAGGGCATGCCAGGAGTGTATGAATCTGAGAGCAATCTGATTCAAGAATAATCGAATGATACAGTGGCGAAAAATATAGCAAACCGAATACAGCCGCCTGAAATATATATATGTGTGTGTGTGTGTTGTGTGTGTCTATATATATATATGTATGTATGTATGCATGTATGTATGTATGTGTGTATGTAATCAATATTGTGTTTTCTCCAAGTCCAGCATCAATTTCCACAATTAAAGATGAAGGCAATCTCTCTTTTTGCTGCTCTTGCTCTTGCTCTTGCTCTTGCTATCCTCATCGTTGGAGGAGTACCTGTTTCCCCAAAAATATGTTTAAAAACTTATGTGTTTGGGCCTGGTGTTTGCTCCGAGGATGCTTGTCTTTCTAAGTGCAAGGAGGATGGAAGACAAGTGATAGAATCACGTTGTATTCTTGTGGATGAGTGTCTATGCAGGTTTCAATGCTAGTAATCTTATATTCCCAACCAAGAAATATATGTCCCAAAGTATGTAAACGCCTACTGATATTTGATGCAATTTAAATGTTATATGAATATCTGATGCAATCAATGTTGCATTTGCACCAAAATTTAATATTTGACATCTATTTTTTTGACTTTGTAGACGGATTAAAAAAATCAATATTGTGTTTTTATTGAAATTTAACATAATATCCGAATCAAAAAGAAAAAAATTCCTGCTACTCCACGGTCTACTTACGTCTTTGACATACTTTGGACATGCCTCCTATACTATTTTCCTCGTTCCTTTCCCTCCTTGTTACAATCATCGTGGCCTTTGTAGATATTTTTTGAATCTTTTTTCAAAGGTTTATGATGGGAAACACCAACCGGATCCTTGTCAGTCTATCCTATGGTGCGATAGGTGATGAAGCCGAATCTTCACCAGGTGGATCGGAGATGATCCTGATAGTATTTCGTTAGCTCTCCGTTTGGGTCCGTCAATGGAGCCTGAGAAGGAAAGAAAAAGTTAAAGGCCCAGGGGCACTGCCCTTGGAAAACCCTCCGACGCCCCAGTCAGTTATGGGTATTTTTGTATGCAATTTATGCTGGAATAAAGGTTAAGAATAAACCTGTATCAAGTTCTCACTGAGAGGATGGCTGTTTATATGTTGGCTCAGGCGCCGTTTAAGAGCTTTCTCACTGAATGTTTGGAAGGCTGGAGAATATGACGTTCTTTCCTTACAGAAGAAGACTCCAAAAGTTGGCATCCCTTCCTTCGTCTGTATTGAGGGCCTTTTATGCATAAAATTGATTAGATCAGTCCCTCTGCCCGATGATGGGACTATTGCGTGTGTAGGAGGGCTACTTCATCGCAGGTGTGCAGTGTGATTGGACAGATGCCTGCATAAGTGGCCGCGCAAGTAGCTGAGACTATGACACACAGGTGGCCAGCAAGAATGACTCTTCATTCAGACAAGCGATGCTTGACACCTGGAAAGAGTTTGCAGAGTTGTCTTGGTAGGTCCCAGGTGGCAGTTGATAAATATCTTGTCTGAATTAGCCAAGTTATTTAAGGGCAAAAACCCTTACGAGACTGAGGCCGAGGCTAGGGCTCGGGGCAGTCAGGAAGCTGAGGCTGAGGATGTTCCGAGGCTGAGCAAAACCTAATTCCTTGTGTAGTTATGCACTGTTGATCTAATATTTGAATATTCACTAGTTGAGGCTGACCAGAAGTGGTTTCCTTGGTTAACCAGTACATTGCTGAGCCGAGGTGCAATTAGAGTTCGGCTAGGAGTATGGCCAAGCTGAATTGTTCTGACCGGGTCGAGTACTTGTCGACCTGCCTTAAGTGTATGGCCGAGCTGACCAAAAGTTATACCTGGATCTGCCTTAATTACCTTAATTGACCTGCCTCGACTGTTGATGATGGAGGCCGAGGCTAATGACTTTTGGCCGAGGTTGACTAGTCAAATAGTTGAGCTTGAGTCATGTTGACCATTATTGAGTAACTGGAAAGTTTTGTCTTATCTGAGCAGGTAGATTTTGTCTCATCACTTTGCCCCCAGATTAGTCTGGCCGAGCTGAGAAGGAAGGGCAGGCTAATCGATTCAGAGCTTTTAATGCGTTGTCTTATCAAGTAGTGACGTGTCTGCCTCTGGTTGGGTCGTACTGTGCATTTACTGTTTGCGCAGAATGCGAAGCGTCAGTTACACGCCTTTTCACTTCTGGCGGTTGAAGGTACCGAGGACGAAAACCTCGAGATGCCTTTTGGGATTGCTGAGCTGGGGCTATAAATAGGGCTGCCTGGTGAATTTTTGAAGTTTTATTTTCTTTCTCTCGTCGTTTGTTCCTGCCTTTTTTGCTTTCTTCTCTGGCAGTCCTTATCGAATTTCCACCGGTGTTCACTATTTCTTCCGGCTGTTTCCCTTTGCCTTCTCTCAGCTTTGCTTTTCTGTAAGTCTTCTTCTTGCTTGCTTAATGGCTTCTTCTCATGATTCTCAAAATGTCTCAGAAGGCACTTCTTACGCCGGTGGTGGTGGAGAAAACCCTAGTTCTCCATCTTCATCAGGGAGGACAGTCTCTGTGATGACCGTCCGTTAGTAAGGCTGCACAAGGCCACTGGTGGCACTGCTGGACCCAGTCGTGGTGTCCAATCTAGCAGGACTGTGGTCGATTCCTTGCCGGAGCACACAGAGGTTGCTCCTGCTCCGGCGGCTGTAAACCCTTCAACTCTGCAGAGGGCCCCATCTCTGTATACGGGGGTAATTCATAGGAGTTAGCCATCTCCACATGTCCAAGAGTCTTTCTGCACTTTATCTGAGGCCGAGCTAAACCGGATCTGTAAGAGGTATAAAGTTGACATAGATCGGTTCAGCTCTCTTCTGCCTCTGCCTGGTCAGACAGCTTATGACCCCCAAAGGGTTATGAGGCTATCTACAAGGAGTATTTCAAATCGGGGTTCAGTCTTCCTGTTCCTGAGCCCCTTGTTTGTATCATTCATTCTTACAATCTCAGACTTCTCCAGATAAAACCAAACGGTCTGAAGATCATTCTCTGCTTTTTTCTTTTTCTCCGAGTAATTGAGTCTCATTTTCATCTTGGTGTGTTTAGGGCTCTTTTTTCTTGTCGAGTCTTGGACAGCTGGTATTACTTTATTAAAAGAGCTCCTACCAGCGAGTTCAATTTTGCCACTAAAATCCCAGCCTTTACTAAAAACTGGAAGGGTCGATTCTTCTACATCAAGAAAGATGAGCTGCCGAAATGGAATGTCTGGAAATCTGGCAAGGCAGACAACTTGAAGCCGGGCGCAGAGTCTTACGATGAAGTGGCCAGACTTCAGAATTTGCCTGTTGTGATTGACTGGCAGAAGGTGAATGCAACCATTTTGGAGGCAGCTGACCTGGGCCATTTGGCCTTGGGTCAAAACTTTCGACCACTTGCTCCAGTTAGCCTAGCAATAGTTAGAGGTTGGTTTCTGTTTGCCTCAATTTCTGAGTTTATCAGTTTTTCAGTCAATAACCGTCTTGTTCCTTATGCAGGCTCAATGGCTTCTGGAAATGATAATTATGCCAGTCGAGTTGTCGAGATCACAGCTCGAAAGAAAGCCCGAAGACCAAGAAGGGAGCCTGCGACTGCTTCTACTGAGGTGGGATCTGCCTCGGCTCTGCCCCCTGCAGAGAATATTCCTGCCGCTGAACCGAGGTTTGAGCCCATCCGAGATGAGGTTGATAATCTTACTACGTCGACTGAGTCAGGTATTCTTAAGTTTTCTTACTTTCAATTCTTTGGGCCAAGTTTGGTCACTAACTTGTTTTTGGTGTATGTTTGGAGCTTTGCCGATAGTTGAAATAAGGGATGAGGTGACTGATCTCATTCCTCGGGCTCAGGTCCTTACTGAGTCCGAACAATCAATAGAGGTCGGCGAGGGCTCAGGCCTTAGACGCAGAAAAAGGGGCCGAGATGAAGGTCCTTCTACGCCAGCTGAGGTGACTCCACCTCAGCCATCAAGAACCCCAGGGCTGATCCTGGGTGAATTTTCTGAACAAGATTCTACTGGACTCTGCCACAACCAGACGCCTGAATAAAATGATGGTTCTGCCCTTGGATTGCGAGAGGCTCAAGGCTCCATCATGGGAAGATCTCGGCAATGCTTACCATATTAACCTCGCCCTGGTAAGTATTTTTCTTCTGTTTATTTGCATTGATTGAGTGATATCACTTGGTAACTTTCTAACTCTCTTGCATGGCAGATCCGAGCCCAAGAACTAAAAATTCATGAATGAAGAGAGAAATTCAGCGAGGCACTCAGGGCCAAAACTAAGGAGTTTGACGAGGCTACCCAATTGATGGCCGAGCAAGCCAGAGAAATCGAGGCACTAAAGGCCGAGGTCTCCACTCTTCGCTAATGAAAGGAAGAAGCTGACACTAAGTGGGCTACTTCCAACTCTAAAGTGGATGAGCTGGAAGACAAGGTTGCCTCACTGGAACTCTCCTCAACTCAAGATCTGTCTAAGGTAGAGTCTTTAAAGACTGATCTGTAGCAAGAGAAAAAGGCTCGAGAGGAAAAACTGGCTCATTTGCCTCAGCAATTAGCAGAAGCGAAGGCTGAAGCAGTTGCAGAGCTTAGAAGATCCCAATTGTTTGAAGAAAATCTGCTGCTGCTGCAGGGTCCGGTCATGCAGATGGGCCAAACAAAGGCAGTAGATGTCTGCTCAGAAATCTGCCCCCAATTGAATAAGGAGGATCCTAGGATCATTGATCTCTACCATCCTACTGCTGGTCAAGATTTCAACACTCAGTTTAAGCAGATTTTGGATGGAGCTGATCTTAGGGAGACCGACGAGTAGACTTAGTCTTTATGTAATAGGGCCGAGATATCTCTTTGTACTTAAATTTTCTCAATGAAAAATCTTTAACCCTTTGCAATTTTAGCTCTTAATTCTGTTCTGCTCATTTACTTCAGAATTTCTGCTAAGTTAATTTTCAAACTTGTTGTTGCCGAGATCCAGGGTCGACTGTGCACTTGGCAAACTTATAACTTTGCAGTCAGTTTTAATGAAAATAAACTAAGTCTGCAAGTTTTATATTTAGAATAAACTTGTTATTCTGCCGAGCTGAGCCGAGAATTAGCTAAGAATCAGGCATGCCTGAGCATTGAGCTGATCTGACAGACTTGATCTTATTTAGCCAAGATCAGACTAAATAATGTTTGAGATTATGCCAAGTCTTTCACCGTTCGATATTTTAGGTCTGTGCAGCTTCTTGCCCAATCTAATTTAAGAGTTTTGAAGCTAAGTGTCTGCCTTCGCTTTGGCCAAGCTTAAATAATATGGCCGAAACATCATTTGATGCAGCTGAGATTATAATATTTGGCCCAGGTTTTCCTTGTAATGGCCAATATAGATCCCCTTAGAACCAGAAGGCAAAGGAGAAAAATTACTTTTAGCCAAGACATGAAATCTGTCAGGTTTGGGGTTCTCTTAAAACCATAAGGCAGAGAACGAGAGTGACCACCTGAGCCATCTTTCTAGAGGTGCGAAACCTGTCGTATTTTTGAATGTCACGAGTCACTTTATGAGCCATAAGGCAAATATTGGCTAAGCGCGAATCTTGTCGGGCCTCAATTTTGTTACACGCTATAAAGTGGACGTCAGGTAGGCACATAACTTTTCTCGCAATCTAGATGAATCTTTTCCTACACCATAAGGTGAAAGAATAATAAATAACTCTCCAGGCTGAGTGCCAGATAGAGGAATTAACCGGGCCAAGCCGGAAAAAATCTGAATAAAGATTGATCCTCCGATAATATAAGGCAGAGCTGAGCTGGGCCAGAGACATGAATAGAATAATTGGGGAATATCTTTGTCCCGTTAACCAAGATAAAGCTCTTAATATTCCATAAGGAGATAGGTCTTCTAGGCAAATTTATTGCCGAGCAAAAGAAGGTGCCGGGCTGAGCCGGGTGAAGAACTTGAATAAGATATTATGGGAACTTCAAGTCCCATTTATTGAGAAAAGCCCTGCTTGAAATATGGACAACTTATTTGCAATAGCAAATTAATAATAAACATTGAAAGTCAATGCATTAACTTTAAATAATGTACGTAAGAACTTCGGATACGAGCAGGAAAGGTGGATTAGGATCCTTTGTAGGATTTTGCTTTCAGGTCAGCCGTATACGCTCGGAAACCCATAGTATCTGCTCCGTGGACTCAAGATCTTTGTCTTTTGGCGACCTGTGCCAATGTCCAGGTCGACAACTTTCACCAGGAGAAGGCTGGACAAATCCAGCCTATTGTGCAACCTTAACCTCGGATTGTAGAACCGTTGTAAGTGGCCGAGCTCGATCAGAATCTCAATCTCTTGGATGAGCTGCCTGCATTCCTCTGTATCATGCCCGATATCATGATGGTAGAGGTAGTACAGTTGAGGATCCCTTTTGTGAATAGGTCCTGCTAATGGCTGAGGATCTCTCGTTAGATTTTCCCTCCTCATGTAGGAGAGAACACGAGCCTGGGAGGCCAGCAGAGACATTCTTTCTTTGCCTCGGCCTCCTAACCAAACTTTGGCTGAGCGCCTTTCTTGTGGTTGTGCTCTGCCTTTATTGTCAACTTCTCTGACATGCTTGAATGGCAGAAGCGCTTTCCGTGCGTGTTTCAAATAATAGTCCAGAGCCTTTAAAGGCTCGGATGCAAAGTGCTGACGGCTAGAACTTTGTCCTGAACGTCTAGCCTCAGCCATGAATCCACTCTGAAGCTCAGGATAATATTCGGGCCGAGTTGGAGAGTACTCCATAAGTTTTCTTTGTGGAGGAGAATCACTGGGACGAAGCCCATTGGGCCCCGCAGCGAGAGCTTTTCCTTTTATTTCCTTCACCGCCGCCTGGAACACATTAGGATTCTGGGCCACATAATGGATGGCTCACAAGTATTCCTCATAAGTGAAGGCATCAGTAGCGATTGAGGATTCTGCTGGTCCTGGAGAACCCTGTTCCGGTTGTGGTTGAGGATACCGCCGATGTCTCCTGGGGGTCATAGGTCGCTTGGATCCTTTCCGATCTTTTTTATCCATCCTACTATCGATGGATTTGTAGGTTGGTTGCCTAGCAGGCTCTTGGAAGGCTGTTTTTGAGGGATACGGAGGTTAAATCCCTCCTTCTAGCACCAAATGATGAAGCCGAATCTTCACCAGGTGGATCGGAGATGATCCTGATAGTATTTCGTCAGCTCTCCGTTTGGGTCCGTCAATAGAGCCTGAGAAGGAAAAGAAACGTTAGAGGCCCAGAGACACTGCCCTGGGAAAACCCTCCAACGCTCACGTCAGTTATGGGTATTTTTGTATGCAATTTATGCTGGAATAAAGGTTAATAATAAACATGTATCAAGTTCTTACTGAGAGGGTGGCTGTTTATATGTTGGCTGAGGCGCTGTTTAAGAGCTTTCTCACTGAATGCTTAGAAGGCTGGAGAATATGGAGTTCTTTCCTTAGACAAGAAGACTCCGAAAGTTGGCCCCCTTCCTTCGTCTGTATTGAGGGCCTTTTATGCATAAAATTGATTAGATCAGTCCCTCTGCCCGATGATGGGACTATTGCGTGTGTAGGAGGGCTACTTCGTCGCAGGTGTGCAGTGTGATTAGACAGATGCCTACGGAAGTGGCTGCGCAAGTAGCTGAGTCTATGACACGCAGGCGGCCAACAATAATGACTCTTCATTCAGCCAAGCGATGCTTGACACCTGAAAAGAGTTTGCAGAGTTGTCTTGGTAGGTTCCAGGCGGCAGTTGATAAATATCTTGTCTGAATTAGCCAAGTTATTCAGGGGCAAAAACCCTTATGAGACTGAGGCCGAGGCTAGGGCTTGGGGCAGTCAGGAAGCTGATGCTGAGAATGTTCTGAGACCGAGCAAAACCTAATTCCTTGTGAAGTTATGCACTGTTGATCTGATATTTGAATATTCACTAACTGAGGCTGACCAGAAGTGGTTGCCTTGGTTAACCAGTACATTGCTGAGTTGAGGTGCAATTAGAGTTCTGCTAGGAGTATGGCCAAGCTGAATTGTTCTGACCGGGTCGAGTACTTGCCGACCTGCCTTAAGTGTATGGCCGAGCTGACCAAAAGTTATACTTGGGTCTGTCTTAATTACCTTAATTGACCTGCCTCGACTATTGATGATGGATCCCGAGGCTAATGTCTTTTGGCCGAGGTTAACTACTCAAATAGCTGAGCCTGAGTCACGTTGACAATTATTGAGTAACTAGAAAGTTTTGTCTTATCTGAGCAGGTAGATTTTGTCTCATCAATAGGGATGAAAATCAGGTGCCTAAGACCTGCTGTGGCATAGTTTAAAACCGTGTCGTAAACAAGAAATAAATATTACTTTGTTGATTGATTAGGATCGGCTTTCAAGCATGTTGGATAGATTGATTAAGATTGACTCTGCTACATCCAAATGCATTAGACCATCTGTTGCTCGATTGTGTGTTGAGTTAGACATCACGAAAGAGTTGCCCTCTCGGCTATACATTGAATGCGGCAGTATAAAATTTTTCCAGCCTGTTGTGTATGAAAATCTCCCTTCTTATTGCCTCACTTGTTAGATTCTGGGCCATCAAATGGGTGATTGTGATAAGGAGAAGGTCAATCCTGGGGATGATAAGCTGAAACAACCTCGGCGTCAGGTTTGGAAGGCAAAGGATCAATGACTGCGACAAGATCCTGTCATGGATGCGCCTGTTCCAGGTGTAGTAGATCATTCAGATTCGTTGGCGTACAAGCCAGGAGGAAATTCGTCTCATCAGTTGGTGGCCGACGCCGCAAAGCTCTCCAAAACTTTGGGAGATCCAACTGCAGGGGATATTGTTGTTTCGGATTTTGTCTTGGATAAGCCAAATTCTTCAGGGATCAATAAGCCATCTAAGAGGTTGTTGGATGGTGATGCAGCATATAATGTGCCTGTAAATGTTGAGGCTATTAGATCTATGTCACTTATGCATCCTGAGGGCTGCAGTGATTCGATTGTGGAAGAGCCCACACCAGTCGACCCTTCTATTCCTCTGATCTTTGCTAGGCTAGCAGCAAGCTTGGGTCCAGTGCCCACAGGGGCACCACGCTTGGATCTTGGCTACGATCTAGGGGAACCTGCATCATTACAGTCAGGTGTGCTTGTGCAGCGAATCGATCAGTCAGGATCATCTTTGATTGAGTTGGCAACAGATGCAGCCGAGTCATGCCAAGTGGAACCTATGATTTCCATTTCAGACGTATCAGCTGTGCTAATGGTAGAATCTGAACAACAACCATTGATGCTTGGGGATCGTGTCATCTCCTATTCGCAAGATGTGGAGCGTTTAGGAGAAGATTGGGAAGACAAAATGTACCAGGCCCGCCAAATGGAAGATGATTTAGCCTTTGATCAATTTTCCGATTCTAATGTCCCGAACTTATCACAACAAGAGCGTTTTGTTGCATTGATTGATAATCTTGGCCCACATAACACTCAAGAAGCCCGACAATGTGGATATGGGCGTAAGGAAGTAATTGATGCTGACACAATGGCTTCATTCATTGATGTCTCAGGAGAAGTGACCCTTCGCTTGGAAACTCGCCGAAGGCAGCCATCTGATTGCAGTCTTTTGGATAATATTCATCAGCCATCGATGGACAACGATGGCTACCTTATATTTCCACGGAAGAAGCCCAGACGCATAGCTAGACATGACATGACGCCTCCTCCGCGTCTTCTATAGTCACTCGGAGTAGAAGAAATTGGGAGGTTGCTTCCGATGACGAGTGGTAAATTGGAATTTTTATGAGCCATATAATTCTCAGTGTTCGTTGGCTACTACCTCCCTCCGGCCGCCTCAAAGGACAACTCCCATCAATGTAGACCCACAAGCTTCAGTTTTCTTTACGCTATAGGTTGCATTAGCACATGTATGTTTCTTTTTTCACTACAATGTAACCAAGTTTTGTTTTCTTGTTTATTCTAATAAAACAAATGGAGGAAGGTATTCCTTCCGGTGAATTAAAAAAATATTTATAAACTCGAACAATAATATAAAGAAAACAACAACACCAAGAAGTAGATTGTATAATCTCTATATTCTTCAAAGGTGTATCAAATCTTACAAGAAGTTGTCCTATTTATAGGACATGAAAATTGTAACATATTCTTAATATTAAAACCCACTATCACCATGATCCTTAGTGGGTGTTAATGGCCTTAGCGGGTGTTAATATTTGGACATCCACTTTCTTAGTGGGTGTAAATATTTGGTATCCACTATCCCCACTAACACCATAATAATTCACAATACTCCCCCTTGGATGTCCAAATTTTATAGAATATGCCTCGTTAAGACCTTGCCAAGAAAAACCCAGTGGGATAAAAAACTTGGTCGAAGGAAAAAGAGTACACATTCCTAAAATTGGTAAGTGTGATATACTGCCTCGTTAAAATCTTGCCAAGAAAAACCCTGTGGGATAAAAACTTGGACGAAGGAAAAAGAGTACAGTATGTATAGTAATCACACTCCCCCTGATGCTGACAAGAGGTCTTTGAGTTGACGCATTCCAATGCTGTAGACCATCTTTCTAAATGTAGTTGTTGGTAGTGCTTTGGTGAACAAATCAGCAAAATTCTTATTTGATTGTATCTGCTGGATATCAATATCGCCATTCTTCTCAAGATCATGGGTGTAGAAAAATTTTGGCGATATATGCTTCGTTCTGTCTCCTTTGATATAGCCCTTCTTAATTTGAGCAATACATGCAGCATTATCTTCAAACAATATCGTCGGAGTCTTTCTTAGTGAAGATAATCCACATGATTCTTGAATATGTTGACTCATCGACCTTAACCATACACATTCACGACTCGCTTCATGTAATGCTAAAATCTCAGAATGGTTGGAAGATGTAGCTGTTAATGTATGCTTCATTGATCTCCATGATATAGCAGTACCTCAAAACATATCCACTCTGTGATCTTCCCTTATGAGGGTCAGATAGATAACCCGCATCAGCATATCCTACCAACTGTGACTCAGAATTCTTTGAATAGAATAAACCCATATCTATTGTTCCACGAAGATAGCGTAAAATATGCTTGACACCATTCCAATGTCTTCGTGTTGGTGTAGAGCTATATCTTGCTAATAAATTCATTGAGAATGCTATATCTGGTCTCGAGCAATTTGCAAGATACATTAAAGCACCAATAGCACTAAGATAAGGTACTTCTGGACCTAATAATTCCTCACTATCTTCTGGTGGTCGGAATGGATCTTTCTTTACATCTAATGATCGTACCACCATAGGACTACTCAATGGGTGAGCTTTATCCATATAAAATCTCTTCAAGATCTTCTCTGTATACGTAGATTAATGAAGAAAGATTCCATTAGGCAAATGCTCGATCTGCAGGCCGAGACAAAATTTGGTTTTTCCAAGATCTTTCATCTCAAACTCATGAGATAATTAGCAGTTTTGGTAAGCTCTTCAGGAGTTCCAACAAGATTCAAATCATCAACGTATACAGCAATTATAGAAAACCTATTTTCAGATCTCTTGATAAATACACATGGACAAATTGGATTATTTACATATCCTTCTTTAATGAGGTACTCACTGAGGCGATTATACCACATTCTGCCAGATTGTTTTAGTCCATACAAAGATCTCTGTAATTTGATTGAGTATAATCCATGTGTCTTTTGATCATATGTTGTGGGCAATTTTAATTCTTCAGGAATCTTTATATAAATATCATTATCTAAAAATCCATATAAGTATGCGGTAACCACATCCATTAACCGCATATCAAGGTTTTTAGCAACTGTCAGGCTGATTAGATATCGTAATGTTATGATATCAATTACTGGGGAATATGTTTTATCATAATCAAGCCCAGGTCTTTGTGAAAAACCTTGCGCAACAAGACGTGCCTTATATCGCACAATCTCATTTTTCTCATTGCGTTTTCGTACAAAAACCCATTTATATCCAATAGGTTTTATCCCTTCGGGGGTTTGGACTACATGTCCAAATACTTTGCAACTTTCTAATGATTTCAGTTCTGCTTGGATTGCATCTTTCCACTTTGGCCAATCATTTCTTTGTCGACATTGTTCAATGTATCTCAGTTCAGGATCCTCATTCACAATTTCACATGCAATACCATAAGCAAAAACATGATCAATAATAACCTTTTGTCTATCCCAATTTTCTCCTGAACTTACATAATTCAAAGAGATTTCTTCAAAATTTTGTTCACTTGCTTCTTCAGGAGCAACTTGTTTATCAATTTTAGACTGATCAGTTTCAATTTCTATAGCGCTTTCAGGTTGTAAACTTCTTTGCTCTTCTGGAGAATTCTCTTCAGATACCCTTCTCTTTCGAGGGTTTTTATCTTTTGCACCGACAGGGCGTCCATGTTTTAGACTTGCTTTTGGTATACCGTTATCATGTCTTTCAGAGACATCAAGTCGAATTGGCGTATTCATCGTCGGAACGTGGGATTTTGTTATCCTTTGAATGTCAGTAAATGCGTCAGGCAACTAATTTGTAACATTTAGTAAATGAATTATCCTTCTTACTTCTTGCTCACTAGCCACAACATCATCCTTAATTGTATGCCCGAGATTCATGGCCATCAAGTGGATTTCAGTATCAAGAACCCATGCCATGTAATTTCTTCTGGAAATATCAAGGGCACCAAATTCCAATTTGGTGATGTCTGCCATTGGTCTGATTTATACATAAAGAAAATATATCAGTAGATGATATATTCACTCAAAACAACATGTTTGAGTAAATATTATATGCTTCAGACATAAGAAATAGATTATAATAAATCATACTAATAGAACACAGTAAATTGCCTTACTCAAACTTTCGTACCTCAACTATATGTTCATACCACATTTGTTCCTAAATTATATATTGCAAATCAGTGGCCACTGCCACCCACCTACACACAAAAAAAAAAAATACAACAAATACCACATCTATTACAAAGTGAGGTCACATGGACTTCTTTCAATTGAAACTTGTTTGAAAATAATCACAGTATCCCACGTATATTCAATGTCCCCTACCAATAAAAAAATCACCATGAAACAATATGGATACATAAACAACTTTTATCAAATAAATATTATAATTTGAAAGAAAAAAAACATTCCTGCATATTTTCATATACATATTCGCTGGCCACTGCCTCTTACATTTCATTTACATGTTCACAGCACACACACTCACGCCATTTATCACATAATATATATAAAATGATCATTTGAAATTTGTGTGCTTACAATTCTTGAATTCATAATCAACCACCATCACGCATACCAAAAACAAAAACAATTCTTATCACGATGGATCTTTTATAGCAGGTAAAGTGTCGTGTTAATAACGTGTTATAAACTCGAACAATAATATAAAGAAAACAACAACACCAAGAAGTAGATTGTATAATCTCTACATTCTTTAAAGGTGTACCAAATCTTACAAGAAGTTGTCCTATTTATAGGACATGAAAATTGTAACCTATTCTTAAGATTAATACCCACTATCACCATGATCCTTAGTGGGTGTTAATGGGTGTTAATATTTGGACATCCACTT
The DNA here is from genome assembly GCA_036186865.1 of Eustoma russellianum. NCBI lineage: Eukaryota > Viridiplantae > Streptophyta > Magnoliopsida > Gentianales > Gentianaceae > Eustoma > Eustoma russellianum. Next base: position 18,028,249 of record AP025057.1, read on the forward strand.
TCTTAGTGGGTATAAATATTTGGTATCCACTATCCCCACTAACACCATAATAATTCACAATAACTTTGTTCTTTTCTGCATTATAGGGCAGCAATGAAGAAGAAATAAATTTATTTTCGTGCATTTGTGGATTGTGCAGCTACTAATGTCTCCACGGGTCTAACGTGGACAGTAGCAATCAACAGACGATTGTTCAGACGATCTCCGATTAATCTGAATTTTGAAGAGTTTGATTACTATCTGAATTGATCACATCGAGACTGTGATATAGTTGTGACCCGCTTGAGGTTCGAACCAAATTTTTGTAAAGTTCTATTAGTGCAATATTCATCAATCTAATGCATGTTGTTATAATATATATATAAAATCAATTCATAGAGTATCATGTCAAACGTAAGGAAAAAATTAAGAACCTCAAACTTTGAATATTGTGCAAATTTTATTCCAATCATGACAATGGAATGCGCAGAAAAATTTAGGACATTGTAAAGGGATAAAGAGAAAGAAAAGGAGTACGCAAGCCAACATCCTCCTTTGGCAACCAACTACATACTACATCAAGTGATCCTTGGTGATTTTCTTTTTGTTTTTTTCCCTCCATATGCTAAGTTGCTAACCTGCCAGCAGATATGCCTTTTAAATGCACAACTGGTACATGATCATAAACTCATTACCTCAGAAACGAAGACAGAATCTAAATTGAAAGATTTGAATTCCTCTAACACCCATAAATGCAAGAAATTAAAAGAATCATTCACCTGTAATTACCGTAACTGCTTACAAACCCCAAATCCAAATGTTTACTTAAGAGAAACCGATACCACAAAACATCAAATCTACAACACCCATGGCTGCTTGGAAAAATCATAACCACCAGTAAAATCTACTCAAAACTCAAAAGAACACCTCAGATACGATACAGGAGGCAAATATAGATATCAAATAGATAACAAACTTACCAATGCACATGTTACCCTTCTTTGAGGCAGAAGAAACCATTAGATAGTGAAGAGATGAAAAGCACATACATTCACCACCATCACATCACTAAGTAACCACCTAAGCGATGTTAGAAAATTACTTAAAAGTACTTTTGATCCAACCTTGTATAGCGTTATGTGACCTATTGATAGGAGATTGGATGAAGTTGGGAGTGTTTTATGAACAATAGAAGGAAATGAGGGCGTTCCAAATACTTTAAGCGCCTAATGTATGCGTTCTAAGTGTTCTGGAACATTTCTAACACTTGAAGCGCCTAATGTAGGCGTTCGAGGTGTTCTGGAATATTTCCAGAACACTTGAAGCGTCTAATGTAGGCGTTCAAAGTGTTCTAGAACATTTCCAGAACACTTCGAACACCTTGTATATGTTTTCGATGTCACTTTGAACGCCTTGTATAGGCGTTCGATGTCATATGAAGTGCCTAATGTAGGCGTTTGAAGTGACATGAGGTGCCTAAAGTGTTCCGAATGTTCATAAAAGATGCAACTATTGCACCAAATGACATCTTCTTTCATATTGAACGTTCATAACCGATCCAAGGGGGAAAAATATGAAGAAAAAGGGTCTTTTAAACTTGTAGTTTGTGAACTCAAAGCCTATAAATAGTAGGCTTTGCTATCTTCAAGATATACATGAAAAACACTTGAATAACTCTTCAATTCTTGTGAAAATTCTGCAGCATTCTTCTTCTATCTTTCACTATCATTCTCTTCTACTAAACAAGTTCAATACTTCCTCTCTAAGAGCAATAGACATGAAGTAAGTCGTTATATCCTGGGAATCATTTGCTAGAAGTATACCTTGCTCTTCGGTATAGGCAAAATTGCTTTAAGTACAGTGACAATCCGTCACGTCTCGGCTGTTCTATATTTTTGTGTTGCCAATATTCTCTGCAATTTTCCAACAAGCGATTCAGTTTAACATACTATGCCAAGTTAACTGGAAAAGAAAATCACAGTTCATTTCAGAAGTTCCAAATTACCTCTGTAAACTGCACATCTTCCCCTGTATTGCCCCTTACCTCCTCAATAGACAAATGCAGTTCAACTTCAAATGTTCCGACAATCAAGCAAAAGACTTCCGCCTTCAATTATAAATCTAAAGAAAAACAACCAAACACACAACATAAATGTTTTCCAAGGACTTGCATTTCAGCATATAAGAAGTCATAACATGCATAATCACAAGACATCACCATGGTCTAGTATGCTAATTTTAACTGCTCCTACAATCAGCTTAAGAGTCTTCTCATGTATATTATAGTTGCACACATTCAATGAAAATGCATTTCTTTTTTAGATGCAGTAATGTCAAATAAAGTTACTGCGTTATCTAAGCATTTGAAGTGCATAAAGCTAGATATAAGAAGACTAACAACTCATGAAACCATGAGAACAAATTCACAGCAAAAAAACTAGTCAGAGTTAACTCCAGTCTTCCTCATCTTTACTTTGCTGCATAGGTACACCATTTTTCTTTTCATTATTCATTTCCTTGTCTATGATTTTGAAATCATTAGAATATTTTTTTGTCATATCTATGCCTTCTATATACCGAAACCCTTTTATACGGCAGTTGTAAATAAATATAATGTGCTTGAATTAGTTAACCAACCTTCATTCCTTTTTTTTAAATCGGGTCCACCAATTGGTCAACCCTCCAAAACTAGGCGTAAGCCACTAAATGCAGAACCGACACGATATTCTTTAGTAAAAGACCAAAGAATGGTTTGCTTTGCGCTCACTTAGGTGGCTGGGAACCTTCATTATCAGTGCAGTAGGAGAATTATCAATCCTTCCAAGACCCAGTTAAACTTCCATATCCATAACCTCATTAAATTCATCAGTAAGAAGAAAAATCAATAGATCATAACCACAGGTCCCTTTGAAGAGAAACACGAAAACCAAGTATCCCTTAATACAATGAAAATCACAAAAGCCTAGTGAAATATGTTGAAAAACTAGTTTATTTTCTAGGCTCCACCATAGAAGGAGATAAGTTTTTCCTTTTTTTTTATACCAAATTTCATCCACACAAATGACATGAGCACTTCGAAACTGAGAAAGCACTAAATGATACATCAAAAGGCTCCAAGAAAATAGAATCAATCAAACCAACTTACATCATGTAGAAGAAGAGCCCAAATTTGCTAATAAATTTAATGCAAATGATATATATGGTCTTGTACAATTAGTAAGATATACCAATGTACTAATTATACTAAGATATGGCATTTCATATCCTAATATCTCTTTATCCTCCTCTCGTGATAAAAAAAGATACTTGTTAGGATAAAGCGACCGGTGAAGTAAACAACGGATTCAAGAACACAAAGCGTAAAAAGCACAACACACTTTTATTAATGTTCGGAAAATAACTCAAAACCGAACTACCACTCGCCTCCACTTGTCAATGACCCTACCTGGCATTGACTCACCAATCACCCTACCCGGAATTGGTACTTGACACTTTGGCCTTACCACTCTTGGCGCTCTTGGCACTCTTGACGCGCCATCTACTATGGCTGGCCCCCTTTATTTATAGACCAACTAGTCTAAACAAAACCAAACCCTAATAGGACTAGACAAACAAATAATAAAACAAATCCTAACTAGAATAGATAAAGACAACTAAGGAATCTTAAGATAATAACTCTATCTTTAGTTCCTACTACTTAGGAATCCTAATCTCGTGAGGAAATTATCCAACAATCGGACGATCATTGGGGTAGTTAAAGGATGTCCATTTTCCATATATAATTGCAGCAGTTTGGTGGACAAAGATTCCACCTTCCAATTGTTCAATTTATAAACCAAAATGAAATTTTATCTTCCCAAAATCTTTAATCTCAAACTATTCCTTTAAGTATTCAACCGCTTGGTGACGCTCTTTAGGAGTTCCAATTATATTTTGATCATCAACATACACTACAATAATAACAAAATTAGATCCATTTTCTCAAAAACACATAGACATTGGGTCATTAATATAGCTTTCTTTGACTAATCATTTAGCTAGACGGTTATACCACATACGTCAAGATTGTTTGAGCCTATACAAAGACCTTTTCGATTTGATAAAATAATTTTATCTTGATTAGATATACATGCTTCAAGTATGCTAATTCATTGAGTGATTTTCATATAAATATTATTATCAAGGTTCCTATATAAATAAGCAGTGACGACGTCCATTAGACGCATCTCAAGTTTTCCATGCAGTACAAAACTTACAAGATATCTAATAGTGATCGCATCAACTACAGAAGAATACGTCTCATCATAATCAAATCCAAGTCTTTGTGAAAAACCTTAAACTACAAGCCGTGTTTTATAGCACAATTTTAATTTTCTCATTTCTTTTTTGTATGCATACCCATTTATGTGCAACTGGCTTTACACCTTTTGGTATTTGGACTACAGATCCAAAATCTTTTTGTTCTTCCGCTGAATCTAATTCAAATTGGATTACATCTTTCACTTTGGCCAATCATTTCTATGCCAACATTCAGCAACTGATCTAGGTTCATGATTACTCGTTATCTTCCATAATATCAAGTACTAGATTGAATGAAAAAAATATAGCGCCCCATCCGAATCTAAGGTTTCAGCCCGGTGCACCTGTCACCGTATTCTGTTACGAGAAGTACAAGGCGTCGATACGTACATGTGCATGTCGACATGAATCGTGAATCGATTATAGCGGAAGCATCGTAAAGATAAACATATGACATGCATTAAACATACAAATCGTCATAACCGGTATAAATCATAATGTCTGATGTCCCAGAATAACACAAGCACATCATGGTCAAATCATCTGCCAAATCCCAAAAGATAAGTCTTAAAGGCACGTATGAGCGAATAAACATAATTGCCCAGCAAGCAGTCCTACTAGATATGTCATGTGGATCATACATGGGGAGACGAGGTGATAAAATAAATAAGTGTAAATAAAAAACATAATATGACACTCACCATTTAAACAATTAAAGGACATAATATAAGTGTAAAAAATATAACATGTAATACATATGATATTCAAAATCATAACATAGTGAATTTCTACTTAAGTCCATAAAACGTCACATGCATGTCCATGCTTAATTTCCATTGCATGTCCTAGAGTAGGGTCACAAATCTTATAACAACTACACTTTCATGCATAAATTCTATCTTGGTCGGAATAATAATATCATAAACGTAACGGTATCATGGAGATTTGGTTGGACATGGTCATAACATGGTTTATTTTTCAATGACAAAATTTAAAATATGACTTTCATAAAATCATAACATGACTTTTTCATAAACATGCATAACATGGAATTTCATAAACCGTAACATGCATAACATGGCATTTTCATAACATGAAGGCATAACATTTTCATAAATGGCTACAACACTTTTCCTAAGAATAATAACACATGACATACCAAATGATTCCCCGTACAGTAACTTGTACAACATAAAACATAAGTACATACACTAACAGTGATGCATTATGATGGAGATCCCGTGTCCCGGACAAGGTGTTACATTGGGTTATAACGATAACTTATGCCTACGATACCTACCACTCCGGTCCTGATGTCTTACCGGTGCTCCATAACAGAAATAACGTGAACATAACATAACATGTGCCACTTGGAATCAATTGTTTCGTGTTTATTATTTGTTACGCGTATGAACTTTTTAAAACATGTGATGCGATAAAAATATTTTTTTAGTTATTGCTTCACGATTTAATAAATCTCGTCCTTAGGGTTATTTTGGTCATTCTAAAATTTAATCATCATACATCCATCACTTATCTACATCCTACTTGTCATAACTTAACGAAAATATCACTTTTACCCCCCAAAAGGTATCCTTTGACCAAGCAACCCAAAACATCCCCCTTTTGTAATATTTCACCCAACACCACTTTCTTAATTGTATATTCCCACATACATCTCATGATTTTAACTTTTAGTCCTCCAAGACACTTATAGCCTAATTATCTTAACATGTCACAATAAAATACATAGCTTAGTCATAATTTATATCTTAATACATATTATACATATATGTATACATAAACATTTAATAGAATCATTATACCCTAAAAATTCCTTAGGGCCGTGTGTATGTATATGTATATTCACATATATATTTTCATATCATGTCACAAATTCATTTAGCCCTCTTTTTGGCCTTATGGCCGAATTGAACACACACACATAACCACATAATTCATCTTTTCTCATCTTAGACATACATTTTATGAACTTAACATTTATTCCCTTTTTTACATGCATAATAATTTCCATCAAATGATGACTTTCAAGATTAAGAACGTATGAAAAATACATAAAACATAAAAGTGATAGAAACCATGAAAAGTTACCCTTCTTGAGTCATGATCATCATTTATACACAACATCATGAAGATGGATGATCAAATTCAAATGGGGTGCCAAAAAGGCCTTATGGCCATATGTATGTATGTATAGGAGATGATGATCACAAAACAACACTTATGACCTAATATGTTAATCATGCTTATGATGCATACATAAACATGCTAAAATAAGACCATCAAAACATATGAAAACTCAAAATACTATAGAAGATACATACTTGATGACCATCATGGAAAATACAGTGAACAAGTGTGTCAAGTTACATTCTTATTACACTTTTATTAACATAACATATGTTTTCATTTTCTTTCTTTAGTTTCTACACACATCACCTGAGAATGTTCATTTATACATAAAAGTCCATACTTTCTTATGTTGGCCGAATTTTTAGGGTTTTGTATATATGACAATATATACATCACATAGGAAATATATATTTTACATATTTTTACTATTAAATCCTTAAACATACTACATGAATGATCCAACTTTGATATGAATATATATACTTAACCTTTGAAAATCCATGAAGGATCTAGGAAGAATATTTGCCTTTCTCACTTATTTCTTACTTAAGGTGAAAGTATCTTCACTTAGCTTGGAAGAAAACTCTTCTTGCTCTTCCTTGGTGGTCATAGGTTCAAGGGCAAAAATGGGAGAGTAGTGAGCAACTATGGAGATAGATAAATGGAAGAACTTAACTTATTCAACATGAAGTTTTTTACCTTGTTCTTCCTTGATTCTTGGCTCTACTATCTTCCTTGGTCACTACTTAGATGAAGAGGGTGTTTGGACCTTGTCTTAGATGCTGTTTATATGACGTGTAGAGGAGAAATTTCTCCTTTCTCTCTTTATGGTTCTCGGCCAAGTGAAGGAATGGGAAGGAAGTTGGAAGACTTGTTGTCTTAGAGGATAAAGAGAGAATAGTTTGGGGGGATGAAAGTGTTTTGAAGTGTGGAATGGAAAGAGAAGAAGTCTTCTCTTTTTCAAGACAGGGGAATAGTTGAGTGTGAATGGTTGGGGCAGTGGGAAAGTTTTCGTGATGACATTTGGTTATAGTAGGATATAGGTTAAAGATGTGTGGGAAGAGTGTGTAAGAAGAGAAGTCTTCTTCTTCTTGGAGAAGGCAATGTGCCCGCCCTATAGAGGTGTAAGGGGAAATGGTAGCTTGTCTTGTTTGACATGTAAGAAAGTGGGAGAAAATGTGATGATTGGTGTAGAAGTATGTAGGGTTTTGTGTGTAGTTGAAGATAAAAGAGAAGAAAACTTTTCTTCCCACTTACATGGAGGGGGCGGCGGTGGGAGGCTTTTGAGTGGATATAATAGGACAAAGTATCATCATTTGGTTTCTACACATTTTCTACACTTGGTATTTTGTTGGGGTATTTTTCTAACCATAATTTATTCCTCCTTTTCCCCTCCAAAACTACCTATATATATGTGTGTGTGTGTATATATTTCATTTTTCTTTCTTTTTTCTAAGATATTTATCATGTCCTAATTTATTTCTCCTTTTGTTTAAGTAGTGAAAATCATTGTGTCATGTATTTTTATCATATTTAATTTAGCCTAATAAATTACGTTGTCACAGACCAAGTTTATTTAATTTTATCGTAGGTTCGGAACGTACGTTATCACATCCACTAGTTCATCGGCATACTGAAGAAATTCGTACGCGAGTACATACCGATATTAATAAAATACAATATTCAATACATTATTACGTTATCACATCCACTAGTTCATCGACATACCGAAGAAATTCGTACGCAAGTACATACCGATATTAATAAAATACGATATTCAATACATTTCGACGTAATGAAAAAAATTCGGGCATAACAAAAAAGATTATCAATAATTGTTTTTGTTCGATGGTAATTTTTTTTTCCAGTAGTGACAAAAATTTATCAAAGTTTCTATAGTTTCATGCTCTTTCGGATTTAGCTCTTCAGGAGCATTTTCTTCACAAACAACCATTCAGAAGATTAAATTTTGTCACTACCTGTAATTTGGAGTCGTTCAACATTCAACTCCTCACTTTATTATTCAATCATCATTTACTTTCGAGGATTTTTTCCTTGTAACCAAGAGGTCTGTCACACTTGAAGCATGCTAGAGATTCATTAGCATAATTATTTGTTCTTCAGGGACATCATCCTTATCTAGAACATTTTGTTTCAAGAATATGTGATTTAGTAAATCTTGTGGAGTCACTAAATGCAGCTAGTATTGATTTGCAACCTTTTGCAAATGTATAATTCTCTGTACTCCCAACTCACATTCTTTCGCAATATAGTATATCCCTAGGTAGATAAAGGAAGTTTATACTTTATTGGCTATGGTCTAGCTATTAATTGTAGCCGGATTCATCCAGACCATTTCGTGTGTAAACATAAGCTACAAGATATTCAAAAATTATTCTAATGGACACGTAATAATAGTCAAAATCGTGTGATGAATATTCACAAGATTTATCTAGAAAAATTCATTTTCACAAATAATCTGAAAACTATGTCCACAATTTAATTATTTGAGCAAGCAATCAGGCAAACTCTAGGTTGCGAAAAAATGAACATACATGTGACCATCTTGTTGATGCATCAATTAGTACCATAAATGTCGAAATGGTCCACACCATGGATCTCAGGCTCATATATATCACCATGAATTTGTTCTAAAAGTGCAAGAGATTCAGTCCTTACTTTTGCTAGTGAATGTCTAACAATTAATTTCTCTTGTGTGCAACCCGTTCTTGGAAGACTTACAGTGTGGTCTTTATGCCAACATATGAGAAGTCATTAGATTTCAACACCTTTTTATTTTTCAAATGAATGACCATGTCTGTTTTTAATTATTCGTCTCATCATTATATGAACTATGATGTCTAAGGTGATCATGCCAAACTATAAAATTATCAGAATTACTATACTTCTGGTCTACTAGGTTATGGATTTCAGCTATATTTATTTTTGTATAATATAAACCAAGGATAATGAATGCATCTTTTCTAATGCACATTTTCTTCGAGAAATGGCTGTTGTGATCAATAAGCATTCAATATTTTTTTTATCATTTATAGTCTCAATGATATTCATTTCTTTGATATGTATAAAACTCAACAAATTTTTTCAAGGCATTGCGGACAACAATGCACTATTATCTATGACAATTTTAGCTCCTTTAGGTAGAAATAATGTGGCTCATCTACAATCAAATTTGCACTACTACTTATAGTATTAACATTTGGCCTTTCTTTTTTTTTTTTTTAAGTGAGAAAAATACTTTTTATGTTTAAGTGTTGTGCGTATTAGCGCCTTCAATTAGACAAATACAATATCAGCATTATTTAATTTCAAATGTTAGTATCCATTTTCTCTTCAAGAAGAAATGGCACATAAACAATAATTATAAGTAATAAAAGATGCAGTATACATATGTTAGGTCCTTGAAATACACTAGAGGAGGAGGGGGGAGGTTGAATAGTGTGTTTATACAAGTATGGTTCTTTTTCAAATCTTTTTGCAATGGAAGTGTTTAAACCAACTTCATGTGTTTTTTGAAGAAAATAAATTACGGAAATGAAAGAACACCAAATTTATAGAGGTTCAAGTCAAAGACTCTACTCTCTCTACTTTCTTGCTTCGAACAAGAAGAATTTTGAACAAGGAGATTGTTATTTCTCTTTGGGGGGAAACAACAATCAAAGAAAATACAAGAACAAACTAGGTTTAACAAACCTAGCTCAAGAACAATGAAAACTCAACCTCTTTGAAGCCTAGTCTTCTTAAGATATTCATTGCACCAAAAAACCTTCTATGGAGTATGATGTAGTTCCTACACCATCAACTAGCTCTTGGAAGCTGAGTTTTCGCCAACAAGAAGCTCCCTTGCTTCTTGACCAACAATCTAAATCTTGCTCCTCACAATCCTCACTTAGAAGAAGTCATCTTCTCCTTTACAATCACACACTCTCAACAATAAAGTAATTTTACAATGATTTTGAGAGCAAAATACAAATGAAGACTTGAGAGCTTGAGATAGAAAGTTGTCTTCAAAATGGAGTCTTCCAAGTCTTATAGATTAATTTTCCAACCGTTGGAGAAGAAATAGAAAAGTGAAAGAAGACATCCTCTCATATGTTGACACCTCATTGCCTTGAAAATTACTTCTTGAAAGAAGTCAAAGCTTCTTGTGGAAGCTTTGCCTTTTAAGCTCAAAAGGGAAACATTTTCCAACTACCTTTGATTTACTTTTTGAAATAGAGCTACAAAAGTCATGACTACATGGAAAGATAAAAAGCACATTGGTCCATTAAAAAGATAAGAGAGAGAAAAATGTACCTGCAGAATTTTCGTCATGCATCAGACGTTTGAATGAAGCGCTCAAAGTGATTCGCACTCAAGAGTAATAATACATGAAGCGCTTCAACCTTTTTCTTCAGACATTCTGTTTGAAACTTTTCGTACTAGATGGAGCGCTCGATGTAGCGTTCAAAACTCTTGTCCAAGAGTTTCTATTTCTCTTACCTGATAAGCTCTTATACTTCGTTTGAAACTCTCTGTCCAAAGACATAATTTATTCTTTACAAGATAAAGCGCTCTATCCATTGTTCGAAACTCTTGTCCAAAGACTTTATTTTCTTATTACAACATGAAGCTCTATTCAGCGTTCAATGACTGAACAGAGCTTTTCCCTAGCACTACTTTCTTAAGGAGTAACATGCTTAATTTGCATGTGAAGTTCCAGAAACTTTTGATTTTGAAACTTCTCTTTTTGTGCAAATCATCAAAAAATCTTGACACCAACAATCTTCCTCTTTTTGATGATTTCACAACAGTCTCCCCTTACTAAATGCATCTTATGCTCTCCCTTACTATATGCACTTTCCTAAGTATACTTTGATTTCATAACACCAGAGGATTATTTATGCTTGAAGAAAAATACCACCTGTTTACTTAAACACATCATAGATCTCTATCAACTTCTCTGCTCATCATATCTCAATAAAACATACATATTACCATAAAGCACTTCATTGCTTATTTTAACAAAAACAGAGCATAACATACTGAGAGACTACATACTACCATAGATACTGCATTACACATTTGACAAAACAGAGCATACCAAGTACTTAGAGAAACTACCAACCTGCAAACATACCAGCCATATAGAGTGTTTGTGATCAAGAACACCAATGATTAACAACATATTATCACTACCAAAGCATACCCCAAACATCCATCCATAAAAGTCAGCACATCATACCATCTCGTATGAGCAACCAGCAAGAATGTGCAGAAACTAACAAAGTACTTAACAAACTTCAGGAATTTAACAGACTACAGAGTACTTAATCCACAAATAGAAATAGTGGCAACAAAACAGAGTACAAAACAGTACCAGTCCAAGATATAGCAGTAGATACAAAAACAAACACAGCAGATCAAAAGATCAAAATACCACACTACCTGCCCACACTATTGAACTACTACACTACTGCACTACTGCACACACTACTGCACTGCACTACTACTACTACACTGCTACACTACTTATTCTCCCCCTAAATCATCAAAGAAGGGAAATCAAATGAGAAAACTAAGTTCAAGGAAGCTAAACAGTGTTTGGTTCATCATCAAAATCTGCAACAAAGTTTAAATCGTACTGCCTTTGAACACAAGTTGTTCAAGGTGAATAGAATCAGTTCACTGCCATGTACAAGCAATATATGAATGCAATTTGCAAAAGGTAAGGCTTCTGTTTTCTTTGGGTTTGGAGACAAGACTGCCACTAGAAAGATTCACCTAAAATCTGCTGTCTGTCAAAATGCAATAAGTAACATAGAAATTCAGATTGTTGGAACTTCTAGTTGATTTGCCATTCACGCTTGCCATAACAATCCCTAGCAACACCCTGTTGACTAGAGGCATTTGTTGGAGTTTCTTAGACATAGGTTTCTCTATCCATCAAAGACATCAAACTTCGCTAGACCATCATTTTTTTTAAAGAGCATTGCAGAAAGTTTGAAGAGAGAATTTAATGGAAACACCATTAATTACAGAGTTTAAGAAGAAGGGTTCCTCATCAGTCATATATCGTACCACAAAAAATTGCATAGAACATTCTTGAGTACCTTGTAGAATAGGAGTCCATTCCGATGATGGACCATAACTTGTCTATACCTTGTTCTTGCAGATCAAAGTTTAGAGAATTCTTACTGTTGGATGATCCCTGAGATCAAAAATCTTAACCAATTTGAGGGGAACTGTGTCTTTTTGGTTGCTATTCAAATTTGAAATAATCCCGCTTGGGATAAAATGCTTGATCCCATATGCAATGTCCACATAAGACGTCTGTTAAAGAAAATGGTGGCACATTGAGCAGCAGTGATGATAACACTGATCGCTTAAAGTCTACAGCTTGAAAACTTTCATAGTTTTCAACTGGAGACCTTTTTGACAAGCTTGAACGCTTATACTGACTTTGAACAAAAGTTCAAAAGTACACATAGAGTGCTTGAAGTCAAAGAATAGAACATTTATATTTTCGCTTCCATTTGACTTTGATCAATGTTAAGTAATCCCAACCGACTTCTAATCGGCTCAAATGCTTCGCTAGACAATGGTTTTGTGAATATATCCGCTAGTTGGTCACTAATAGGAACAAATTCAACACAAATCAATCCTTTTGCACACAATCCCTGATGAAGTGATGTCTCACTTCGATATGTTTAGTTCGATTATGATGAACCAGGATTTTGTGCAATATTAATAGCCGAAGTATTATCACACAAGATAGATATCTTGGAAAAATCACATTGTAATCATTTAATGTGTGTGACCTCCATAATAATTGTGCACAACAAGAAGGCGGCAGAAACATATTCGAATTCTGCCGTAGAAAGAGCAACACTATTTTTGTTTCTTGGAAAACCAAGAAACAAGGCAATCTCCAAGAAATTGACATGTTCCGGATGTGCTCTTCCTATCAACAAGACTTTCGGCATAGTCGGAGTCACTATAACCTCTAAGATCAAAGCATGCATCATAGGATAAAATAAACCAAACTTCAAAGTTCCTCTAAGATAACGAAATATACATTTTACTGGCAATGAGATGCATTTCTCTAGGATCACTTTGGAATCTAGCACATAAACATACGGCATGCAAAATGTCCAGTCTTACTAGCGGTCAAATAAAGTAAACTACCAATTATACCACGATACAAGGTTACCTCAATTTGCTTTCCTTTTCATCCTTGTCAAGTTTCAAAACTTGTGCTCATAGGAGCGTTCAATTTCTACCTTCACCAAAGTTGTACTTTTTGAGCAAGTCTTTATATACTTTGTTTGAGAAATGTATACTCCATCTTGAGTTTGCTTGATTTGGAGTCCAAGGAAATAGTGAGTTCTCCCATCATACTAATTTCAACTTCACCTTGCATCAAGCTAGCAAATTGCTCAGAAGAAGATTGTTAGTAGCACCAAAAATATGTCATCACCATATTACTTGAACAAGCAAATGATGTTTACCTTGTTATTTGATAAACAAGGTTGTGTCCACTTTACCTCTTGAAAAACCACTATTAAGAAGAAATGTACTCAACCTATCATACCAAGCTCTATGAGCTTGTTTAAGGACATAAGGTGCATTTTTAAGTTTATAAACATGATGTAAAGAATCATGACATTCATATCCGGGAGGTTGAGTCACATATATCCTTCTTGAATAATTCCATTTAAGAAAGCGGATTTAACATCCATTTGGTAAAGCTTGAAATCCTTGTAACAGCAGTAAGCTAACAACATTCTTATAGCTTCAAGCCGTGCTACGGGTGCGAATATTTCATCAAAATCAATTCCTTCTTCTTGACGATATCCTTGAGCAACTAGTCCAGCCTTATTTCTAGTGACATTACCTTGATCATGCCATCTTGTTACGAAATACCCATTTTGTACCATAATAGGATGATCATGAGGTTTGGGGACCTTCCCAAACATCACTTCTCTCAAATTGATTTAGCTCTTTTGCATAGCTAAAATCCAATTTTCATCAAGAAGTGCTTCTTTAACATTTTTAGGTTCTAAAAGGGACACAAAAGCATTTTCTCTATATTGCCTTCGGGTTGTAATTCCACGATTTATATCACCATGATAAGATCATGAGGATGAGAGCTTTTGTGCTTAAATGACCTAGGAAGATTGGATACATCTCCTCTAACTTCCTCATGATCACTTTCCAGAAGAGACAAATGATCATTGTCAATATGTGAGTCATTTCCCGGAAGATGAGATGCATTGTCAACATTTTGTGTATCATCAAAAGGATCATGTGAAATGTCTCTACTAATTTCATTTTGTTCTTTGACACTAGGTGGTTGAGTTCCTTCAATGGGATCAATTTTTAAGTCAATGAAGATTTTTCTTTTAGGTGATTCATCAACAATTTCTTCTTGATGAAAAACCCTTGGAACAATATCAAGACTTTCTTCTTGAGAAGTATCACCTTCATCATCTTTATTTTCCTCATTGAGTTTAGTTTCATCACCAAGTGATTCACTAAACTTAGCATGAATAGATTCTTCCACCCTTTTTCTTCTCTTGTTAAATACACGAAATGCTTTACTATTTGAGGCAATAACCTAAAAATATGCCCTCATCCGTTTTGAAATCAAGCTTGTCCAAAGTATCTTTAGTGTTAAGCATGAAACACTTACAACCAAACACTTTGAAATACCCGATGTTGGGGAATTTGTCATTCCAAAGTTCATAGGAGTCATATTTAGGTATGGTCTCAAATAGACACGATTAATTACATGACAAGCGGCATTAACCGCTTCGGCCCAAAAATATTTGGGCAAGCCGAACTCATTAAGCATTGCCTTACTCATTTCTTGTAGGGTTCTATTCTTTCGTATGCTACACCATTTTGTTGTGGAGTTTTTGGAGCAGAAAAGTTATGTACATACCCTTTGGATACACAAAACTTTGAAAGTCTCCATCAAAATCTCAACCACGATCACTTCTAATCATCTTAATGGTGTCACTCATGTAATTTTTCAATTGCCTACATAAATCAATGAACTCATGACATGCATCACTTTTCTTAGCAAAAAATATTACCCATGTATATCTAGTGTAATCATCTACTGCTAAAAATGTGTAATGTTTGCCACCCAAGCTTTTTGTACCAACATCTCCATACAAATCTATGTGTACATTTATAGGGGTTTGGAAGTGGAAATATTTGGTTTAGGCCTAAAACTTGTTCTCACAAGATTTGCTTTTTGACAAGTGATACAAAGTTCTTGGTTTTCAAAATTCTGGAAAGTCCTCAAACTTTTTCATTTTCACAAATATACTTAAATGTTTTAAAATAAACATGTCCGTGGCGTCTATGCCATAGTTGTGCCAAATTATTTTTAGCAACTAAACATGATACATTTTGTGAAACCAAATCATTTATGCTAAGTCTGTAAATATTTTTGTCCCTTAAAGCCTCAAACATAACAACATGATCCTTTTTCACAATGTATTTTGTTTTCACAAATGTAACTTCACAATTGGCATCACACAATTGGCTCACACTTATCAAATGATACTTAAGCCCATCTACATAAAGTATATCATTAAGAGCGATAGAATTGTTATCCACTTTACCATGTCCTTTGATTTGGCATTTACTACCTCCGAAGTGGACAACTCCTCCATCTTGCATAGTGATCTTATAAAACAATCTTTTGTTTCCCATCATATGGTTGGAACACCCACTGTCCACGACCCATTGAACACCTCTGTCCTTGATTTCTCCATTAACACTAGGACCAACAAAATCAACATTTGACATTGGTACCCTTTTAGTTTTGGGTCCTTGGGGATTAGTAACATGCACTTGACCCTTTGGCACCCATACAAGATGTGTATTTCTCTTGGCTCTACAAACCCTTTCTACATGCCCTTTCTTGTTACAATAGAAGCATGTAGGAATACGTTTGTGAGAGTAAGGATGATCATGATGCTTATGTGTAGGCATAATTCGAGAGTATGCTTATGTGTAGGCATAATCCGTGATTCATGTTTATGCATGTTCTTCCTTGGTACTAAGGAAGAGGTTCTGGCAACGGACTTAACCAAAGGTTTTGATACATTGGTTGCTTTTACCTTGCCATGAGGTATATGCCTTTGTTTCTTCAAAGATGGTTTTGATTCTTTGAAGGAAGGAGTGGATGCTTTACTCGGTTTGGAAAATTTAACCAAAGGCATGGTTGAAGGTTTCATGCTTATACTAGACGCATCATAACTTAAACCGGTTTTATCAATGCTTGCTCTTTGACTAATTAGCATCTTATTTAAAACATGCTTGCGCTAAAACATTTCTTCCATTGTGCTCAAATGAATCTCACTTTCATATCTTAACAACGATTCTCATTAGCAACAACTTTATGCATGGTCATAAGAATATCATATTCAAGTTGCAATGCAATGTTGTTTCAAGCGTGGCATTATACTCATTTATGCATTCCCTAAAATCTAGTTTAACACGCTTATATTTGAGACTTAACAAATCATTCTCCTCAATCATGTCATCAAATTCATCTTGCATTTTGTAATGAGAAGATTTTATACATGCCTCTATATCATCTTCGAT
The DNA here is from genome assembly GCA_036186865.1 of Eustoma russellianum. Taxonomy (NCBI): domain Eukaryota; kingdom Viridiplantae; phylum Streptophyta; class Magnoliopsida; order Gentianales; family Gentianaceae; genus Eustoma; species Eustoma russellianum. The sequence continues at coordinate 18,045,307 of AP025057.1, forward strand.
TGTCATGAAACAAGAATATTCCCTTTCAAGATTATCATCACTTATGGCTATAAGATCAAGATCATGGTCATCATCACGGTCACATTCATGAATCATTTCCAACTTTGTTCATGCTTCATGAGCGGATTGAATACCTTGAATCTTAGCTATCTCATTTGGAGGTAGAGCATTGTTTAAGATATCAAGAGATTTTCTATTTATATCAATTAACAACTCTTCTTCTTGAGTTGGATTATCATAGTTAATAGGAGCTTTTGAATCCTTAGTGACCTCTTTCCAAATCTGGTAGCCACAACCCCGAAGATGAGTCTCCATGTTTGATTTCCATAGAGAGTAATTCTTTGGATCAAACATAGGCACTTTGGTATGAATATTTGATACGGAGGATATCAAAGTCTCTTGTCTTCTTCTTCTTGTTCTAGAAGACTCACCACCCAAAGATTCCCAATCATAAGGTGTTTCTTACATACTTGATAGGATCAAGCCTTGCTATTTGACTACCAAACAATCAAGGTTAGGCTCTGATACCAATTGTTAGGTCCTTGAAACACACTAGAAGAGGGGGTTGAATAGTGTGTTTATACAAGTATGGTTCTTTTTCAAATCTTTTTGCAATGGAAGTGTTTAAACCAATACTTGATGTTTTCTTTGAAGAAAATAAATTGTGGAAATGAAAGAACACCAAATTTATAGAGGTTCAAGTCAAAGACTCTACGCCTCTACCTTCTTGCTTCAAACAAGAAGGATTTTTGAACAAAGAGATTTTTATTTCTCTTTGGGAGGAAACAACAATAAAAAAAATACAAGAACAAACTAGGTTTAACAAACCTAGCTCAAGAGCAATGAAAACTCAACCTCTTTGAAGCCTAGCCTCCTTAAGATATTCCTTGCACCAAAGAAACCTTCTATGGAGTATGATGTAGCTCCTACACCATCAACTAGCTCTTAGAAGCTTGAGTTTTTGCCCAACAAGAAGCTCCCTTGCTTCTTGACCAACAATCTAAATCTTGATCCTCACAATCCTCACTTAGAAGAAGTCCTCTTCTCCTTTACAATCACACACTCTCAACAATAAAGTAATTTTACAATGATTTTGAAAGCAAAATACAAATGAAGACTTGAGAGCTTGAGGTAGAAAGTTGTCTTCAAAAATGGAGTCTTCCAAGCCTTATAGATTAATTTTCCAACCGTTGGAGAAGAAAGAGAGAAGTGAAAGAAGACATCCTCTCATATGTTGGCACCTCATTGCCTTGAAAATTACTTCTTAGAAGAAGTCAAAGCTTCTTGTGGAAGTTTTTCCTTTTAAGCTCAAAAGAGAAAGATTTTCCCAACTATCTTTGATTTACTTTTTGAAATAGAGCTACAAAAGTCATGACTATATGAGAAAGATAAAAAGCACATTGGTCTACTAAAAAGATAGGAGAGAGAAAAATATACCTGTAGAATTTTCGTCATACATCAGATGTTTGGATGAAGCGCTCAAAGTGATTCGCACTCAAGAGTAATAATACATGAAGCGCTTCAACCTTTTTCTTTCAGACATTCTGTTTGAAACTTTTCGTACTAGATGGAGCGCTCGATGTAGCGTTTGAAACTCTCTGTCCAAGAGTTTCTTATTCATCTTACCTGATAAAGCGCTCTTATGCCGCATTTGAAACTCTCTGTCCAAAGACATAATTTATTCTTTACAAGATAAGACGCTCTATCTATTGTTCGAAACTCTCTGTCCAAAGGCTTTATTTTCTTATTACAACATAAAGCGCTCTGTTCAGCGTTCAATGACTGAACAGAGCTTTTCCCTAGCACTACTTTCTTGAGGAGTAACATGCTTAATTTGCATGTGAAGTTCCAGAAACTTTTGATTTTGAAACTTCTCTTTTTGTGTAAATCATCAAAACCAATCTTGATACCAACAACGTATACATAACTCATAAAAGTAATTTATTAAAGAAAATTCAAAACATATATAGGTATTTGTGTTACATCTATTTAGCATCTTTATGATGCTCAAAGAAATCAGCTACATCAACATGAATTATATCTTTATCATAGTTATTATACGTATCATTTTCATCGATGAGATTTGTCTTTATTATTTTGTACTTCTTTTTCAAAGATGCTTGATAAAGATGAACAAGATGATCCACTGTTCGACGTATGCGAGGCCAATGTTCTTCCATGCTACACTGGTAGCATTTTTCTTCATACTTTTCTTTTCTCCGTAGTCCCTCTTCTGGGGATATTTTGTTTCTTGCCATGGTCATTGTCGTCGTCATTTTTATATGGAATATATTGACCATAACCACGTCCACATGATATCGACGTCTCAGCCTCCTCCACAGCAACGTCTACGACCACATGCAGAATATTGAGATTGAGTCACATTCGCTTCAAGGATTGGGCTAGCACCAATAGGTCAAGACTCATGATTTTTCAAAATAACTCATTATTTTTCTTGGCCAAAAGAAGACAAGCAATAAGTTCACTCTCGATATCGTTGCAGGAGCATATTCAAGATATGAAAAGTAGAAAATGTCTTTTTTAACATATCATCATCAATAATGGTTTCTCCATATAACTTTAATTGAGAAGTAATTCTGAACATGACTGAATTGTATTCATGAATAGATTTAAAATCTTGCAATCCTAAGTGGAGCCAATCATACCAGACTTTTGAAAGGACGATCATCTTTGGTAGATGTATCTTTCTTGTAGACTTTTTCACGGAACAAGTAGATCTTTCACAATCAAATATTCTGTTTTCAATCTTTCATCCAAATGATAATGAAGAAAGATCATCGGTTTGACATGATCTTGATTTCATGAATCATTTTTTGCAACGATAGTATTTCCAAGACACATTGACGCGAGATAAATTTTAACGTTTAATATCCATGATAAATAATTTTTTGTGGTAATGTCAGAGGAGGAAAAAAAATTTCTTCGTGAGATGAGCGACAATAAAAATAAAGCAAAAAAGAAGAAATGTTACTGTGAAATTTCAAAGAAATTAAGAATTGGATCAAGAACTAGATCCAGGAACAAACAAGAACTCAATTAAGAACAAAACTCTTTAACATCGCAACCAGAGCAGCAAGCCTCTGGTCAATCAGAGAAAGCAACAAGAGAAGAACGAAAGGAGGAATTTGAGAATATAATTTTTCACTTTTGATCCACAATCGAATGAATACAAAAAGCGGTTATGCAGCTGTTTAAAAGGAAGAAGAAAACAGCTTATGAAATGACAAATATGTCCCTCACTAACGTCTCCTTAGCAAACTAATCATAAGGGTAAAATGGACATTTCACCCATTTAAATGCTACGCGCGCTTCCTCCTTCTCCTTCTTGCTGACTTCCTTCTCCGCAACTGCACCACCAACGCTGCCATCTCCTGGCCCACCTACCAACCGCTTTCCATGCTCCATTCCAACACCCTCACGTGACACCTAAGCATCTTAATCCTCGATTGAGTGCTTCAGTTCAGTCAATTGCATCAAACCATATCCTTGATCAGTGCACTGCATCGTACACCATCCAGCACACACATTCAGTATACACGCTTCAACACCCTCCTTCAAGCTCATGCCATTGAGCTTGCTATGGCATACAAATTCTGAACCCCCAGTGCACCAACTAACTGTGCTGACCTCCGAACATCCAGCGCCTTAGTGAACAAATCCGCCAGTTGCACTTCAGTGCGTATGGGCATAAGTTTCAACATTCCATCCTGCACCTTGTCTCTAACTACATGGCAATCTATCTCGATGTGCTTTGTCCTTTCGTGAAACACGGGATTCTCTGCAATATAGATTGCACTCTTACAATCACAAAAGACTTCTACAGGTCTTTGATTCCTTAGCTGCAAATCCTTCATTAGATACAGAAGCCATTGCACCTCACATGCCACCATGGCCATGGCTCTGTATTCTGCCTCCGCAGATGATCTAGATACGGTGGATTGCTTCTTGGCCTTCCAAGAAACCAGTGCATCTCCAAGAAAGACGCAATATCCCGTGATTGACCTTCTTGTCTCGTGGCATCCTCCCCAATCCGCGTCCACAAATGCTTTTAACTTCATTTCACCACTTCTAGGAAATAGCAGTCCTTGCCCAATTGTTCCTTTCAAATACCTGAGCACCCTATGCGCTGCTCTTAAATGATTGCTGGTAGGACAATCCATAAACTGGCTTAGTTGTTGTACGGCAAAGGCAATGTCAGGTCTGGTGATGGTCAAGTATATCAGTTTTCCTACCAATTTTCTGTATTGAGTAACATCTTCCAATGGAGTTGAGTCTTGATGTATAAGGCTGAGATGCGTTTCCATTGGAGTCTTAGCTGGTTTGGCATCTACGAAACCTGCCTGATCCAACAACTCTAACGTATACTTTCTCTGATTTATGTGAATTCCTCCCTTTGCTTGTGCAACTTCTATACCCAGGAAAAACTTTAGTCGTCCCAGATCCTTGATCTTGAACGCATTATGCAAGGCTTGCTTGACTTTTGTGATGGCCCCCTCATTGTCACAAGTGACAATGATGTCATCCACATACACAAGAAGAATCAACATGGATTGCCCAACTGACTTGGTGAAAAGGGTGTAATCACATTTAGACTGCTGAAATCAAATTGATAACAAGAATTTCGTCAAGGTTGCATTCCACTCTCTACTAGCTTGTTTTAATCCATAGAGTGATTTATGAAGCTTACAAACCAACTTGGAACCTGCAGTGGTCAGCCCTGGAGGAGGTACCATGTAAATGTCTTCATGAAGATCACCATGAAGGAACGCATTATTGACATCCAGTTGGTGAATTGGCCATTGTAATCTTGCGGCCATGGCCAGAATTACCCGTACCGTAGTCATTTTGGCAACTGGGGAAAACGTGTCTTGATAATCTATCCCATATTGTTGCGTGAATCCCTTTGCCACAAGCCTTGCTTTATATCTTTCCACTGTCCCATCAGATTTCAACTTTACTTTATACACCCACCTGCAGCCAATAGGGTGTTTACCTTTAGGAAGAGGGACCAAGCTCCAGGTGTGATTGGCTTCCAAGGCTGCTAATTCAGTTGCCATGGCTGCCTGCCAGACAGCAGAGCCAGCCGCTTCTGCATAAGTGTTAGGTTCTGTATGTACATTTAGACTTAAGATGTATGCCTTATACTGAGGAGCCAGTGATGCATATGACATATATTTATGAATGGAATGTGGTGAGGTATGGACAGAAGTCTGAGCACTTTGTGTGGATATTAAGGAGTTGCAGTGATAGTCTTGGAGATATGCAGGAGGCTGTCTGGCACGTCGTGGTCTTTCAGTGTGTACATCATTTCTGGCAATGGGCAAGTCAATAACAATGTTTCCAGATGGAAGCACGGGAGTGGGATGATCTTGGTTGGGAGAGATGTCATTTGGTACGGAAGATAAAGGCTGATGGGGAGTAACGGTATCTGGCACGGGGAATACAGGCTGATGATGAGGTACGCTTGAGACATGCTCATGTGGCAGTTGTGTAGGTGGTCTAAGAGTTGGTGAAGGAGGCTGATCAAAAGCACATTGAGGAAGGTCATCAGAGGTAACATCATGGGTTGTTTGAAGAGTATGTTGTGTGTCACTATGAAGGTAAGAGGCCTGGTCAAAACTGTCAAGTTCTGAGACAGGAAGATTTGGCTGATCATGGAGTCCAGGGGCAGAATGGAGTGAGATATTTTGACTATTAGAGGAAAATGGAAATATGGATTCAAAGAACGAGACATCCCTTGAAATGTATACAGCTTTGGTATTGAGGTCTTGCAATATATATCCCTTGGTGGTATATGAAAGTCCCAGGAATACACTTTTGTGGGCTCTGGCTGCAAACTTTTCTTTATGATGGTGGGTGTTACTGCCAAAGGCCAGGCAGCCAAAGACTCTAAGATTAGAGTAGTCAGGTAAGGATTTGTACAGTAGTTCATGAGGTGTTTTGTGATGAAGAATAGGTGAAGGTGTGATGTTGATAAGATATACTGAATGTTGCACGCAAAAACCCCAGTAGGAAGAAGGTAAAGATGATTGGAATCTGAGTGCCCTTGCTACATTTAAGATATGTTGGTGTTTTCTTTCCACAACACCATTCTGTTGAGGGGTGTTTACACAACTAGTCTGATGCACAATCCCATGGGAAGCAAAGAAGGCATTCATTTTAAACTCTGGTCCATTATCAGATCTAATAACTTTGACTTTGGCATCAAACTGAACTGAAACAAAATGACAGAAACTTTCAACAATAGACCTCGTTTCTGTTTTGGTTTTCATGAGATACACCCAGCAATATCTACTGTAGTCATCTATTACAGTAAGAAAATAATACTGTCTGTATAAGGTTGGGTACTTATATGGACCCCAAATATCCATGTGTACAAGAGAAAATAAGCTGGAAGAGACAAAACTAGAAATAGGAAAGGGTGATCTTCTCTGTTTGGCTAGAGGGCAAACTGTACAGACATGGGTTGATTCAGGAACAGCTACAAGAGGCTCAATTTTCTGGATCTCTTTCAGTCTTGGGTTAGATGGATGCCCAAGTCTTGAATGCCACAACAAGCTATCTGATACACTGGTGGCACATGCCAGGGGAATGGAAGATGAAGAAGGGAATCTGGGTGTGCCATGCAGATAATAAAGGCCTTGATCTACCTCAGCTGAACCAATCATCTTCTTGGTTCTGAGGTCCTGAATCAGGCAAACGTTTGAACAGAAAATGAAAGTAAACAAGTTTGTTTTGGTAAGCTTGCTAAGTGACAACAGATTGAAGGCAAACGATGGCACATAGAAAACATCAGTAAGGATGAGATTGGGGTTGACATGAATTGTTCCAACATGTGTAACTCTGGCTAAAGATTGGTCAGGCAATTTTACTGAGATACTGTTGACAGGCTTATATGAATCAAAGAGATTAATGTTGAAACATATATGATCACTTGCTCCAGAGTCTAATATCCATACATTTAAGTTTTGATGCATTACATTACCTAACAGCTTACCAGAAGGGGTGACTTGCTGCGCTGACATAGCAGCATGGCGAGTGCCTGCACCATTTGCTCCATCAGACACTCCTTTGCGTCCTGCATCATGACGCTCCTGCAACAAGCTCACCAGCTGAGTATACTGCTCATGTGTCAACGCAGGAACCATCTGTGACACCTGATGATGTGAATTACTCACGTCTGAACTCACAGTCTCATAAGCCTCATATCCATCAGGCTCCTCTTGGCTCACACTGCCTTCGAATGATGAGTTATATCCATCACTACTCACCATGTTAATCTGACTCCTAGGCTTATAACCTGGAGGATAGCCATGTTTCTTATAGCACTTCTCAGCCGTATGTCCAGTCATATTGCAATGACTACAGACTGGCACCCTAGAACCATTCGATTGTGACCTTGATACATCCCGTCGAAAACCTCTCCCACGCTGCTTCTGCCAAGAGGCATTGGATGTTCCTTCATTATAAGACTTTTGAGGATACGCATTACTTCTACCTGCACTGCTCACATTCATCACAGATGAGGGATTATTATTGAACTGTCCATTTCCTCCTGAATAATTCATCTTTCTCTCCAATTTTACCGCCATAGCAAAGGCAGTTTTCAAATCTGGCAGTGGCGTGGACAGTAATACTTGAGACTTTACTGCCTCAAACTCATCGTTTAAACCTTTCAAGAACTTAATCACGCAATCATTTTCAATGAACTTATTGATCTCTACAGTAAGACTGCACGTGCATCTATGACAAGTGCACGTAGGAACAGACCTCAACACCAACAACTCCTCCCAAACACCTTTTAATTTCGTGTAATACTCTGTCACACTACTAGCATTTTGCTTAATCGAATAGAATTCTTCTTGTAAGTCTGATAACCTAAAAGAATCAGCATTACCATACCTGAATTTGAGATCACTCCAGATTTCAGCAGCAGAATCCAGCCATATCACACTCTGTCCAATGCTTGGACTCAGAGAATTAACCAGCCAAGAAGCGACCATGTTATTGGCCTTAATCCAAGAATTATAACGCCTTGTCCTCTCCACAGGCTTCTCAATTGATCCATCAATGAAGCCTATTTTATTTTTTGATTCTAATGCTCTCCTTACTGACCTGCTCCATCCATGATAGTTGTTTCCATCCATCAACGGTTGTACCAGTATCATGGCGGGGTTATCACTCGGATGAATGTAGAACGGGTCATCCGAAGGATCAAGCGGAGCAGAAACTGATGCTCCTGACGAAGACGCAGATGCGTTGTTGTTCGATGCCATGAATGTACCAAATTGCATTAACGAGGCTCTGATACCATGTGAAATTTCAAAGAAATTAAGAATTGGATCAAGAACTAGATCCAGGAACAAACAAGAACTCAATTAAGAACAAAACTCTTTAACATCGCAACCAGAGCAGCAAGCCTCTGGTCAATCAGAGAAAGCAACAAGAGAAGAACGAAAGGAGGAATTTGAGAATATAATTTTTCACTTTTGATCCACAATCGAATGAATACAAAAAGCGGTTATGCAGCTGTTTAAAAGGAAGAAGAAAACAGCTTATGAAATGACAAATATGTCCCTCACTAACGTCTCCTTAGCAAACTAATCATAAGGGTAAAATGGACATTTCACCCATTTAAATGCTACGCGCGCTTCCTCCTTCTCCTTCTTGCTGACTTCCTTCTCCGCAACTGCACCACCAACGCTGCCATCTCCTGGCCCACCTACCAACCGCTTTCCATGCTCCATTCCAACACCCTCACGTGACACCTAAGCATCTTAATCCTCGATTGAGTGCTTCAGTTCAGTCAATTGCATCAAACCATATCCTTGATCAGTGCACTGCATCGTACACCATCCAGCACACACATTCAGTATACACGCTTCAAAAATTGTTCAAGTATAAGATAGTTGTGTCAATACTAGCCGGCACAGTGACTTGTACTTATACGAACCACTTGTCCAAATATTTCCAACTTTGACTCAAGATTGAGACTCGTGCTTATTGTAAAACTAATGCACACACATATATGTATAAATATAATGGACTACAATTTATGTATTAGAACACACACATAGTAGAGAATAAAGACGAGTAGGAGAGACATGTTCTTGTATTCAAGTATTTTCTAAGTTACAAATGAAGGTGACATACCACATATTTATAGGAAGAAAAATATAAAAGATTTATGAACTATATTAAATGACTATACATGAATATACATTGCAAATGTATCTTCTATATTTATTATGAATACATGTACGTTCTTGAAATATGTGTTCATGTATCATCCTGGTACATGCATTCAATGTTTCATAACATGCGATGTTTTTTTTTTCCTTTTAAGATTCAAGTTGTTACAATGATGTCTTTATGGATAATTATGTCGATATTATTTTATTCATATTGTAGCGCCAAGCACGGGACTAGGGTTTCAGCACGGTGCACCCGCGGTACTCTGCTACGAGAAGTACAAGGCATCGATAACATTTATATGCATGTCGACATAAACATGTATCAAATCGCGGAAGCATCATAAAAAAATATACAAAGCGTAGTAGATATGCATCAATAGAATAAATAAATCCGAATACATCTGATATGTCACTAGTACCGATATCATAATACAACTCTGCAATATCATAAATGAAAACTACATAATCTGGGCCCATACGCTCGTCACTGGTAATCTATCCTCGAGTCATCCTCAACTGTGTCTGAAGCTAGCTCACGAACCTTTGCAATATGGTAAAATATGGGGTGAGCAATAACAAATCGCTGAGCAAATATTTCTGCCTAGGTTCGTCATATGGATCATGCATGAGAGACAGTAAATAAAAACACATGCACTGAAATAATAAAAATACAATGTATCTCTATTTCACAAATGTAAGGACAAATAAGATAAATCACAACAGTTACATGTAGTCAGGTAAATTGTGGAAATAAAAAAAAATCACAGAGCAAATTATTTTATTTTCTTGTTCCTTTTCTTCTTACATAGCTATTAAGCTTTTATCTTTTGTCTGGTATTAAATCCCTTTTGTCTATGTCTATGCCCAAGTCCCGCTCTATCCAGTCATCCTCTGTCCGCTAAGGGTCTAAGCATATGTCTAATAGGGTGACTCGGGTAAACATGCGTATGCTCATATGATGAAAAGTCATGCATCTTTTTCCAGAAAAATCTGTCAAATCATGATCATTTCTGAAATCAACGTATCAAATCTGTCATAACTGTGCACATAGCATAACCTACACAACCGGTACACAAGACACACCGACTGAATTCCCCATGTAGTGCTATGTACCAACCATGAATCCCAATGGTACAACCATGGTGATACAACATGTGTACATAGATCTAACAGTGATGCGTTTTGGCGGAGATCTCGGGTCCCAAACACGGTGTTACACTCAGTCTAAACGTAAAACATAACTTCGCCACATGACACCAACCTCTCACCCAGGTTCCAGTGTCGTGAGGCGTACATAACATAAACTTTACACCCATCAGAAGGTGCATCATAAACTTTCCTCCTGACATCCTCACTGCTACACACCCAATGTTAGGTGGCTCTTCAACATGAAATGTAGGTTGTCGGAATAGCATAACATATCGTAACTGTCTCATATGGAATCAGTCGACGCAAGGTACGGTTCGTTAAAATCTTTTTAAAGCTTTTCACGCGATGAAATCATATTTGTCCAACATGTCTTGTAAAATTCTTTTAAAACGTCTCGCGTCATAACCATTTTCGTAAATATGTATCGTATGATAAAACGTGTCGTCTTTAAAAAATTTCTTTGTTGTATGCATGTAAGAATGCCCGGGATTGGGCTGATTTCATGCTAATAATTTCAGCACTTAGGTCTAATGGTTGGCTCATTTATCATATTTTTCCCCTAGGTGAAATTCCTATTTTACCCCTTTAGGGGTGGTCTCGGTTCAGGCCTTGAAATCAGCCTGTTTTTGGCTTTAATTGCTACAATCTTGTCCTAATTGGTCCTTTCCTTATTTCATTTTATAGTCTTTATTAAAACAGCCCACTTCCTTATTCGTTAGAAACATGACAATCATCATTTTGTCACTTATGAGAATCTTGGCCAATATGACCAAACAACCCCTTTTTTGCTTTAGTTGTATTTTCTTAGTTTACTTGCTTTCCTTTTTTAGTTGTTTGTCATATAATGCATCAAATTCATATTCTTTCATGTATATAATCAAAACAACGTCATAATACACAAGAAGGCCATTTGGACGTAAGTTTATGCCCACACACAAATGCACATTGCAACTTGTTAACTTCCTTTTCATACGCTAGATGTATATACATATACTCAAGTAATTCTTTAAGATATCATCATGGCACATATTGCTGTCACTTGGCCGAAACCACACATGCACACACACATGATTTTTGTCTTTTATTGACTATATTTTCATGCAAAATGATCACACCACCTACAATTTACTTTACATATTATTTCATACTCATGGCCTTACTTACATGCATCTTCCTAGACACAATAAAAACTTCACCAACATGCAAATATACACACAAGACCGTGGGGGTGGAATATACTCGTATCGCTTAATACATCATCTAAACATGTTCACATACATTTATGAGTGTAGCTAAATAAACATTATGATGGTATGCATAGTCTTCCTTTGGCCGAATCTCCTAAACACATACATACATGATTTTTCATTTCTTCTAAGTACATGCAAGATGATTATGTACATGCTCATTGTTATGCCCCGCACCCTCCGTAGGATAATTAAAAGACAAAGAAGGAATTAAAGGAGATTAATGACGGTCAACGGTAATGAATTAGGAATTAAGTACGAAGATTAATTAGAAATTAATAGAAAGATTAAATATTAGAATTAATTGTGTTTAATTTTAGAATTAAATAATAAAGGTTTATCCTTTAAGATAAATAAGATAATAGATATAATTTAGAAACTCCAAATCTTACCCTTTTCCCTATTAAACTGACAACGTCAGTTCTCCTCCCCATTCATAGAGAAGGCGACGCAACTCTTCCCCCCTTAGGCGATTTTGAGTCCCTTGCAGCCCTAGGAGAAGAATCTTTCCAGAAATCAATCCAATCTTCGTCTGTTCTTCGGTTCTTCTCCAAGTAATCAAAGGCAAATAATCATCTTATAAGTTCCTACGATTTGCGAAAGAAAAAAATGGCCTATTTTGATATTAAATGGATCACCATGCAGTAGTTTCGTTTCGTGATTACTTGTATATGATTTATGTGTTTGGTGTCGATGATTTGGCCGTTATATGATGGAAATCGTTTTGTTGTTGTTGATTTCGTTAGATCCTGCAAATCCCTACCCCGTAAACCCTTCTTGATGTGCCGCCATTGTTGGATAGGGTTTGGGGAGGAAAGGTGAGATCTTTTGGGGGTTCGTTGTGGTGAACGATGTGCGTTTTAGGCTTGAACGCGTGATGGGTTTGGTGGAAGTTTTGCGTTGATGAGTTAAGCATGGATTGCTAGTGTAGTTAGGCTTGGAATGATGGGAAAGAAATTGGGGAAAACGTTGGTCGAAGGTCTGCAGGAATTTGTAGAAGGAAGTGTGGAGAAACGCTGACATCGATCGATCGATGTCAGAGATCGATGTCCTCTGATGGACATCGATCGATCGATGTAGGGTAAGGCTGAGAGATGATGTCCTCTGATGGACATCGATCGATCGATGTATGAGAGGCTGAGAGATCGATGTCCTCTGATGGACATCGATCGATCGATGTAGGAAGGGCTGAGAGATAGATGTTCTCTGATGGACATCGATCGATTGATGTGAGGGTATGATGTCACATCGATCGATTGATGTGAGGGGATGATGTCCTGCAGTTTTGTGGAAAATTAAGGGAAGAAAGAGGGAAGCTAAGGGACTCTTTGGGGGACCTTAGAGGCTTCTTAGGACTTGATTGAAGTTAGTCTAAGTCTTGGGAACAGGACTTAAGAAGGTGAATCAAGTTTGGAGAAATTGAAGGGTATTCGAATCGGATTTCAAAGGGGATGACTTAGGAGGGTTAAAAAGGAACGTACAAGTTTTGTAGAGTCCAATGAAGGATGGTAGGTGTTCTCACATTGGTTTGGGAATTGTAGAATCAAGGTTAAGTGTTGACGACCTAGCTGGAAGCATAAGCATTGATGAGTAAGTGAGGGGTACCTTTTATGATTGATTGATCTGAATGTGAATTGAATCTATGTGAACAAGAATGTGATTGAAACGAGGAGTCTTGCATCAAGGCACTTGCATTTGCATATTGTTTTGAAAAGAGCTGTGCTTTGGCACAGATTTGCGAAGGTGACCTGCAATGTTAATCGGGATGGAAATATAAGCCGAGGTGCATTGCAGGGCACAAAAGGTCTGTAACGTTAACCGGGATAGAAATATAAACCGGGGTGCGTTACAGGGTATAAAGTCCTCTGTAATGTTAATCGGGATGGAAATATAAGCCGAGGTGCATTGCAGAGTATTACGAGGTCTGTGATGTTAATCGGGATGGAAATATAAGCCGAGGTGCATCACAGAGTATAACGAGGTCTGTAACGTTAGCCGGGAAGGAAATATAAGCCGGGGTGCGTTACAGGGTATAAAGTTACGAGACCGGACATTGTGACATGCATTGCACTGTTTTGAAAAGAAATGGCTCATTCATTTGTGATTGTGTAGTATAGTGCATACTTTGACATGCATCATGTGAGTCGTTGTGGTGTGGATGTACCTGGTAATTGATAGCCATTGGATTGTTAACTGCGTACGAATTGCTGTATTTGCTCTATTATGTTATTCGTTTATATATTTGGAAGTTTCACAAGACATGTGCCCCACAACTCCCTGGAATTATATGTATTACTCATGTCTTGCCATGTGTTGATCCCGTATGTCTTATAAGCAGGTTACTTGCTAGCGTTTTTCGCTAAGGGTACTGCCTTTGTCATTGCAGATGAGCTTAGTTACGACATGATCTTCATAGAGGACGACGGCGAGTGGGCAGAATGGGATGCCTAGACCTTGTTGAGGGAATTGATTAGATGGATTCTGTTATTTCTATTTCTTAGTTCATTTGAGATGGCTGCGACCATATACTATTACTGATAGTCACTTTATCGTTTGGTGTACCATATTGATGATTTAGATTCACGAGATATATGTTTCCGCACTTATTTCTCTTACGTCAGTGATGATGTGTATTCGAGAGATGAGACGTCTTATAGTCTTCTCAGTAAGCTACGACGGGTGCACCGGTTCGGATTCCGCTGTCCGGGTCGGGGCGCTACAGGTGGTATCAGAGCCTAGGCTTCAGATCTACCTCGGAGACCTAGGTTATGACATGTAGAGTCTTAAGTTATGATATTTACCCTAAGTTGATCTTTAGGTCTAAGTATGTGATCCTATAAGTAAGTTTGATTGGGATGGGTGTGTGCGAGTGCGATAAAATGTAATCAACAAATGTTATTTGTTTTAGTTTATGAAGTCCGCCTTGTACGACATTATGGACCCCAAGTACTTATTTTTTTGAACTGCTAGATGCTAATAAGCGTGATCTTGCAGAAAATACCTCCTAGACGTGACAATCAAGGAAATGGTGGCAATGGGGACAATAACCCTCCACCACCACCACCTCCAGTCTTAATACCCCAGGCGCTGATTGACGCTATCACAGTGATAGCGCAAGGAGTTGCGCAACAACAGCAGCAACAACCTCCTCCACCACCTCCCCAGCACGGTATCAGATATTACATTGGGGAGATGCGGAAGACGCATGCCCCCACGTTTGAAGGGACCACTGATCCAGAGGTGGCAGGATTTTGGAAGGACGAGATTGAAAAATGCTTCAGGCTTGTGCAAGTGCCTGAAGAACTGAATGTGGATGTAGCCACACCACTACTGATCGGCAGGGCCAATGCCTGGTGGAATGTCATTCTGCCCAAGATGACTCCTCCTATCCAGTGGAGCCAGTTTGTGCAGGCCTACAAAGATTACTATGTGCCTGAGACTGCCGTTTTGGAGAAGATGAGGCAGTTTGACAAGTTTGAACAAGGGAGGATGTCTGTTTCCGATTACGCTGATAGGTTTCATGCCCTGGGCAAATTTACACCCATGGTATTTGAAAATAATCGGATGAAAATGCTGAAGTTTGAAGAAGGGTTGAATCCCCATATACGGACTGCAATAGCGGGGTCCAGTTTAAAGACTTTTGAGGAGATGCTGGATGCATGTTACCGAGTGGAGAGTGACATGCGACGGTCACAGACCAGAGAGGCTTGTGAAGAATCGAGCAAGAGGCCAAGGGAAGAGCAAAGTGGAGGTAGACCCGGACGTTGGGTCAAGATCCCCAGGAAAGGACAAGCGGGGCCAGCTCAAAGGGCACCACAGCAGAATCAACCTAATCGACAAGCACCCGCAGTATGCCCACACTGCCAGAGGAGACGCGTGGGTGAATGCTGGAAAATAACCGGTGCGTGTTTCAAGTGTGGAAAGGCGGGCCACAGGATCAGAGATTGCCCTGAATGGAACCCTAAGCCCCAAGAAGGAGCAGGGCCGGCCCAGCATCAAAAAGGCAGGCTCAATGCGAGAGTCCACGCCATGACGGACGCTGAAGTCCAGGAGGACGCCAACGTTGTGACAGGTACGACTAAGGTTAAATAATAGTTGCTTAAGTTGAATCTTAGTCTTCTAAGTTGATGATTAAATTGTTTTATGTGAAAACCTTTATGTGTTTCCCTCTTGTGATTAGGTGTGATCTTAGTTAACAAAGTACCCGCAAACGTGTTGTTTGATAGTGGAGCTAGTCACTCCTTCATTTCTAAATGATTCGCCAAAGGACTCGACTGCTTACCCGAATGGCTTGAGAACCCCTTTAGAGTGCAAGCAGCCGGCGAACAAGTGCTGGTATCCCATCACCAGTACAAAGATTGTGAGTTGGAGTTGGATGGAAAGTTATTTTCGGTGACCTTAGTCCCAATTCCGATGAAGGACTTTGATGTAATATTGGGCATGGATTGGCTGACCAAGAATCATGCCAATATTGATTGTAAACTTAAACGAGTGACCCTCAAGGACCCTGAGATGAATGACATCACGGTACAAGGAAACGTCAAGTTAACAAAAGCCCCAAAGAAGATATACTTGACAGCAATTAAGGCCTTTAAGGCTTTGCAAAAAGGAGCAGAAGGATATATGGTGTATGTTGTAGATGCTCAGCAAGAAGTTCCCTCCATGGATCAAATACCGGTGATCAATGAATTTAAAGACGTATTTCCGGATGATTTACATGGAGTTCTGCCATCAAGAGAGGTGGAGTTTGAGATCAATTTGATACCCGGAGGCGAGCCTATATCTAAGGCACCCTACAGAATGGCTCCAGCTGAACTTAAGGAGTTAAAGGGGCAACTTCAGGAGTTGTTAGACAAAAAGTTAATTCGCCCCAGCGTATCTCCTTGGGGAGCTCCAGTTCTTTTCGTAAAGAAGAAAGATGGCAGTATGAGGTTGTGCATTGATTACCGAGAACTGAATAAGATTACCATCAAGAACAAATATCCCCTGCCAAGGATCGACGATTTATTTGATCAGCTAAAGGGAGCTCGTTGGTTCTCAAAGATTGACCTTCGTCAGGGGTATCATCAGTTGCTTGTGAAAGCGGGAGACGTTCCTAAGACCATTTTTCGAACTCGGTACGGGCATTATGAATTTTTGGTAATGCCTTTTGGATTAACTAATGCCCCAGCGGCCTTCATGGACTTGATGAACACCGTATTTCGAGAGCAGTTGGATCAATCCGTGGTGGTGTTCATCGATGACATCCTAGTTTACTCTCTCGACGAGCAAGCTCACGCTGAACACTTAAGAGTGGTGTTTCAAATCTTGAGACAACAAAAGCTCTACGCCAAATTCAGCAAGTGTGAATTTTGGCTAAGAACTGTAGCCTTTCTCGGTCACGTGATTTCGGAGGATGAGATTTCGGTAGATCCTAAGAAGATAGAAGCCATCACAGAGTGGCCAAGACCTACAAACGTGACTGAAGTAAGAAGCTTCCTAGGCTTGGCAGGCTACTATAGGAAGTTCGTTGAAGGATTCTCAACGATAGCAGTTCCATTGAGCCGACTTACACATAAGAAGACTAAGTTCGAATGGACTGCTGAATGCGAGCAGAGCTTTACCGAGCTCAAGAAGAGATTGACAACAGCCCCGATGTTGGCACAACCCTCCGGCACCGACGGTTTTGTGATCTATAGTGACGCGTCCAAGAAAGGACTAGGTATGTACATCATTACAATTAATGCATTGTATATACATATGCTAGTCTTAAATTGAGTTCTGTTTATAGGTTGCGTCTTGATGCAAAATGAACGAGTCATATCGTACGCGTCCAGACAATTGAAACCATATGAGCAGAACTACCCGACGCATGACCTGGAACTCGCAGCAGTGGTATTTGCTCTTAAGATCTGGAGACACTATCTATATGGAGAGAAATGTGCCGTGTTCACTGATCATAAGAGCTTGAAGTACCTATTCTCGCAGAAAGAATTAAATATGAGACAGAGAAGATGGTTGGAGTTACTCAAGGACTATGACTTGACCATCAACTACCATCCGGGTAAGGCCAACAGAGTGGCAGACGCACTGAGCAGAAAATCTAGCCACGCAGGACAATCTCTGTTGGAAAGAGAGATCGAGGAGTTTGACCTCGAAATGGTGGATTCAGTGGCAAATGTCCTTACAGCTTTGTCTATTAGCCCAGACTTGGTAGACAGAATTAAAGAAGCGCAGTATGGTGACACAGCGCTAAGAGAAATCCGTGACAAATTAGATGTGGGACCAGTAAAAGATTTCCAGTTGCGAGGAGATGGAAGTTTATGGTTCCAAAATAGGTTGTGCGTACCTAACAATGATGAGCTTCGAAAGGAGTTGCTAAACGAAGCTCATAATTCCAGATTATCTATCCACCCCGGCAGCACAAAGATGTACAAGGACCTCAAAAGAAACTATTGGTGGATAGGGATGAAGAGATCTATAGCGGAGTATGTTGAAAGGTGTTTGGTTTGCCAACAAGTCAAAGCCGAACATCAACGACCTGGTGGTTTGATGAAGCCACTAGAGATTCTGGAATGGAAGTGGAAACACATGACCATGGACTTCGTGATGGGATTACCCAAGACCAGAAATGGGAATGAGATGATCTGGGTAATTGTAGACCGTTTGACGAAGACAGCCCATTTCATAGCCATGCCGCATGGTACCTCTTATGAGAAATTATCCAACATATACGTGGATAACATTGTGAGTTTACATGGAGTCCCCGTCAGCATTGTGTCGGATCGTGATCCCAAGTTCACTTCTAAGTTTTGGAGAGCATTCCAGAAGGCAATGGGTACCGAGCTGAGAATGAGTACCGCGTACCACCCTCAAACGGATGGACAATCCGAGAGAACCATCCAAACCTTGGAAGATATGCTAAGAGCGTGCGCCTTAGATTTTAAAGGAAACTGGGATAGCATGTTGAAGTTGATGGAGTTTTCATACAATAATAGCTATCACAGTGTAATTGGCATGGCGCCATTTGAAGCCCTATATGGACGTAAGTGCAGGTCCCCGGTTTGTTGGGATGAAGTTGGAGAAAGGACAATCACTGCACCCGAGTTGGTTGAGCAAACAGTTGAAAAGGTGAAAGTGATAAGAGAGAGACTAAGGGTGGCTCAGAATCGCAGTAAGAGTTGGGCTGACACAAAGAGGCGACCCTTGGAGTTTGAGGAAGGTGAAAAGGTCTATTTACGAGTTTCACCCACCAAGGGAGTTGCAAGATTCGGAATAAAGGGCAAGTTAATCCCTAGATATATTGGCACATACGAAGTGCTTAGCAAGATTGGGGAAAGAGCATACCGATTAGCCTTGCCACCAAGTTTGTCTCAAGTTCATAACGTATTTCACGTATCTCAATTAAGGAAATACGTATCGGACCCCAGCCATGTCCTTGAAGCATAACCATTGGACGTTAAGGAAGATGTCTCATATGAAGAACATCCAATGAAAATTGTTGATAGAAAAGATCAAGTCCTGCGCAGACGTATGATTCCGTATGTCAAGGTTCAGTGGAGTAACCATACGGAGTGCGAAGCCACGTGGGAGCTTGAGGAACAAATGATGGAGCTTTACCCACACCTCTTCCAATAAGGTACGCCAGTTTCGAGGACGAAACTTTTTGTAAGGGGGGTGGAATGTTATGTCCCGCACCATCCGTAGGATAATTAAAAGACAAAGAAGGAATTAAAGGAGATTAATGACGGTCAACGGTAATGAATTAGGAATTAAGTACGAGGATTAATTAGAAATTAATGGGAAGATTAAAATATTAGAATAAATTGTGTTTAATTTTAGAATTAAATAATAAAGGTTTATCCTTTAAGATAAATAAGATAATAGATATAATTTAGAAACTCCAAATCTTACCCTTTTCCCTATTAAACTGACAACGTCAGTTCTCCTCCCCATTCACAGAGAAGGCGACGCAACTCTTCCCCCCTTAGGCGATTTTGAGTCCCTTGCAGCCCTAGGAGAACAATCTCTCCAGAAATCAATCCAATCTTCGTCTGTTCTTCGGTTCTTCTCCAAGTAATCAAAGGCAAGTAATCATCTTATAAGTTCCTACGATTTGCGAAAGAAAAAATGGCCTATTTTGATATCAAATGGATCACCATGCAGTAGTTTCGTTTCGTGATTACTTGTATATGATTTATGTGTTTGGTGTCGATGATTTGGCCGTTATATGATGGAAATCATTTTGTTGTTGTTGATTTCGTGAGATCCTGCAAATCCCTACCCCGTAAACCCTTCTTGATGTGCCGCCATTGTTGGATAGGGTTTGGGGAGGAAAGGTGAGATCTTTTGGGGGTTCGTTATGGTGAACGATGTGCGTTTTAGGCTTGAACGCGTGATGGGTTTGGTGGAAGTTTTGTGTTGATGAGTTAAGCATGGATTGCTAGTGTAGTTAGGCTTGGAATGATGGGAAAGAAATTGGGGAAAACGTTGGTCGAAGGTCTGCAGGAATTCGTAGAAGGAAGTGTGGAGAAACGCTGACATCGATCGATCGATGTCAGAGATCGATGTCCTCTGATGGACATCGATCAGAGGACATCGATCGATCGATGTAGGGTAAGGCTGAGAGATCGATGTCCTCTGATGGACATCGATCGATCGATGTATGAGAGGCTGAGAGATCGATGTCCTCTGATGGACATTGATCGATCGATGTAGGAAGGGCTGAGAGATCGATGTTCTCTGATGGACATCGATCGATCGATGTGAGGGTATGATGTCACATCGATCGATCGATGTGAGGGGATGATGTCATGCAGTTTTGTGGAAAATTAAGGGAAGAAAGAGGGAAGCTAAGGGACTCTTTGGGGGACCTTAGAGGCTTCTTAGGACCTGATTGAAGTTAGTCTAAGTCTTGGAAACAGGACTTAAGAAGGTGAATCAAGTTTGGAGAAATTGAAGGGTATTCGAATCGTATTTCAAAGGGGGTGACTTAGGAGGGTTAGGAAATGAACGTACGAGTTTTGTAGAGTCCAATGAAGGATGGTAGGTGTTCTCACATTGGTTTGGGAATTGTAGAATCAAGGTTAAGTGTTGACGACCTAGCTGGAAGCATAAGCATTGATGAGTAAGTGAGGGGTACCTTTTATGATTGATTGATCTGAATGTGAATTGAATCTATGTGAACAAGAATGTGATTGAAACGAGGAGTCTTGCATCATGGCATTTGCATTTGCATATTGTTTTGAAAAGAGCTGTGCTTCGGCACAGATTTGCGAAGGTGACCTGTAATGTTAATCGGGATGGAAATATAAGCCGAGGTGCATTGCAGGGCACAAAAGGTCTGTAATGTTAACCGGGATGGAAATATAAGCCGGGGTGCGTTACAGGGTATAAAGTCCTCTGTAATGTTAATCGGGATGGAAATATAAGCCGAGGTGCATTGCAGAGTATTACGAGGTCTGTGATGTTAATCAGGATGGAAATATAAGCCGAGGTGCATCACAGAGTATAACGAGGTCTGTAACGTTAACCGAGATGGAAATATAAGCCGGGATGCGTTATAGGGTATAAAGTTACGAGACCGGACATTGTGACATGCATTGCACTGTTTTGAAAAGAAATGGCTCATGCATTTGTGATTGTGTAGTATAGTGCATACTTTGACATGCATCATGTGAGTCGTTGTGGTGTGGATGTACCTGGTAATTAATAGCCATTGGATTGTTAATTGCGTACGAATTGCTGTATTTGCTCTATTATGTTATTCGTTTATATATTTGGAAGTTTCACAAGACATGTGCCCCACAACTCCCTGGAATTATATGTATTACTCATGTCTTGCCATGTGTTGATCCCGTATGTCTTATAAGCGGGTTACTTGCTAGCGTTTTTCGCTAAGGGTACTGCCTTTGTCATTGCAGATGAGCCTAGTTACGACATGATCTTCATAGAGGACGACGGCGAGTGGGCAGAATGGGATGCCTAGACCTTGTTGAGGGAATTGATTAGATGGATTCTGTTATTTCTGTTTCTTAGTTCATTTGAGATGGCTGCGACCATATACTATTACTGATAGTCACTTTATCGTTTGGTGTACCGTATTGATGATTTAGATTCACGAGATATATGTTTCCGCACTTATTTCTCTTACGTCAGTGATGATGTGTATTCGAGAGATGAGACGTCTTGTAGTCTTCTTAGTAAGCTACGACGGGTGCACCGGTTCGGATTCCGCTGTCCGGGTCGGGGCGCTACACTCATACACAAAGTTTTCATTCTAACATTTCCAATGTCATGCATGTTGATGATTAACATAAAGTTGAAAATGAAGGCTATGATTATGATGATGGTCATGTTGGCTACACATGCAAATACATATAAGGCCTATGTCAATCTTGAATTTAGCATGCACGACACTTTCTACCTTCATCATAGTCCTAAGTATGCATATGTGTAAGAATTCTATAAAAATTATCATACAAAGCGCATGCAAGCACACTTTCATTATGTTCATAGTCAAGTCATCATTCTAATCTTATACATGCATGATCCATCTTGTGATATGAACATAGAAGACTCATTTTTTCAACATGCACGAAGAAATTAGGAAGAATACTTGCCTTTTCTTTTGAAATTATACCTAGGATGGAAAAGATTCCTTCTTTTCCTCTTTTCATGAAACTTTCGGCATATAGGCTAAGTAATTAGGATGGAAATGTTAATTCTTAAAGATGATAGCTAAGTGAGCTTCAAGATAAATTGTAAGTAGGCTTACCTTGGAAATTCCTTGGAGTTTTCTCAATTTTCTACTCAAGGAAACTCTCTTCCTTCTCCTTGTAACCCACGACTGGATGGGAGAAAATGGAAAAGATTGATTCTTTTGGAAGATGGAGAGTAAAGAAGGCTTAAAAGAATAGTGTGCTTCTTACCTTAGTTGCATGTCCTTTTCTTACCTTGCTTTGAAGAATTCTTCTCCCTTTTCCTCCTTTGAAGGCAATGGATGTGGGGGTGTTTGGAGGCTTGAAGACTTTGGTTCTTGTTTTAGGAATACAAGAGTGTTTTTGGGTTGAAATGAGAATAGAGTGAAAGAGAATGGAATGAGACCTTCTTCCTTATGGCTAGAGAAACTCTCATATGGAAAGAGGGAAAAATGAGAGGAGGTTGGCTCAGAGAGAAAGAGAGAGAGAAAATAGAGAAGAATTTTGGAGAGAGAGGGAGTTGTAATTTTGAGTGGAAGGTAAAATAAGGAATGAAATGGTGAAGAAGGCACTTATCCTCCTTGGCTTCTTGGACTTGGTCGAAATTGTTGGAGGATGTAGTGGAGGATTCATTATTTAGTTTGTTTGGGAAGTGGAGGTTGTAAGAGGAAAAGTGCCATGCATGCTTCATGGTTGGGGGAAATTAAAGTTGTAAGATGGAGGTGATGGGTTAAGAATGACTCTGTAAGACAAGTTGTCTTACGAGGGAAGTGGGGCGGTCCAAGGTAGGTAGGGGGTGGGAGAATTCTTGTCTTATTTGATTTGGGGAAGTGGGAGTAATGATGGTGTAAGCAAAAGGAGAAAAATGATGAAGAAAATGGTTTGTGCGTGAGATTTTATTGGTTGAAGAAATGGTAAGAAAATAAGTGGAGTGTAATGAAAGACATGGAAAAAATTTCTATCTTGCCTTGCATGGGGTGGGTTGGCCGAGATGTATATGGGGAAAAGGAAGGAAAATTTTCAACTTTTTCTTGGTTAGGAAAGTGATGTGATAGTGGGATAGGTAGTATAAAAATAAGTGGTGGAGGAGGAGTGTGTAAGAGGTGAAGTGTTGCAAGGGAAATGAAGACAACTTTGTCTTCCATGGAGGGGTGAGGTGGCAGGCCAAGGGCTAGTGGGGGTGAGAAAATACAACCTTGCCCTTAACCATTTTTTTCTATGCCATATTTTCCTTTATATTTATTTAATTGGGAAGAAAATTTTTATGCCGTAATTGCATACCTATTTAATTAAAGTGCCTAAGTTACTTTGCCATTTAAGGTTGTGATTTATTTGATCTTGGAGTTTATCAAAATTTTTATTTACACTGCTTAGCGCGGTACAACAATCGCGCTCTAATTCCGTCGTAATTTCCTTTGTTTTCTCATTTCAACTAGCCAGTGATGTGAGTCGTAACTTCCTTTGTTTATGGTTGTTGGACTGTAACACCTGCAATAAAAACCACTAGAGGAGGGAGGTGAATAGTGGTTAGCGGGAATCATACTATCAAAATTTCTTTTCAAAGCTCCCCTCGAAACGGATTCTGTAAATTTCCAGAAACTGTACCCATTTTTCAAAATGATGAAACTCTTAGTACAAAACTCCAAAAATCACAGAACTTTTCAGAAATAAACTTCAAGATGTTTGCTAACGTTTGTAAAAATTTGAGAAAAATCCAAAGTCATTAGACTCTTTAACAAAGTAAAAACTTTAAGTTGCATAGATTTTTCAGAACAGAACAGAAAAGTTATCCAACTTTAAAGAGCTATAACTTCTTGTATCCTTATTCAAAATTTGTGTTCTTTATGTCAAACCAAAGATTATGAAGTCTAGTTTATGTTTGCAAAAAGCCTTACAAATTATCCTAGCCAAATAATATAGAATTGCAAAACTTTGAAGACATGTCAGTTTTGCTGAAAGATTTGAGCAACTAACTTACAACGACTGTTTGACTAACGTTTCTTTGCTCAAATCAAGTGATTGTTATTGAAAATGAAAGCTAACCGTCTGAAGTTGGTTAACATCAAATCAGAATTTTTGAAAACGTTTTTCTATTTTTCCAGATTTTAGAAATTCAGTACAGAAACTATAAAAAACAGACAGAAAAGTAAAGAAGACAAGAAAACCAAGAATTTATCCTGGTTTCGTCAACATGGCCTGCTCCAGTCTCAAAGAACACCTTTTCTTGGATTTTCACTATGGTATGAAAACATTACAACTTTCAAAGTACTTGATTCTGGGGTTATACACCAATCATAATCAAGACTTGATCACAGCATCTTAGTATCTCAAGAATGTAATCACCTCACCACCTATTGATGTAGCTTATAAAATGGCTAATAAATTACAACTTTTATGAATACAAGAGGTGTATATGCAACACAATAACAATCAAAATCGAATATAACATCAGCTGCAAATATAGAGTACAAGAGAGAAGAAGAAGAAGAAGAAGAAAAAGAAAAACGATAGCTTCAAGTGCTGTGTCTTCTTTCTTCAACTCCTCTTCTATTTATAGGTGTGAGCAGCCCTTTGTGGATTAGAATGTCCACATGTCACCTTCCTTATCATCAATCACATTTTTATTTATTTGATTGGAAGACCACCTCACCACCTTGCTTGGTTAGCACCCTCAAGACATGTGATTTGACCATTTTGAATGATGAAATTTTTTGCAGGAATTTTCAAAAAAGTTTAAGTGGTTTGGATGACCACTTCTTCCTCCACCTTTTGCTCAACCTCTTCAACAAATTGGGATGGATAATAGCTGACAATCCGCAGGATTTGAGCTCCAAAAACTAAAATATATGCTACCTTGGGTGCCAGTATGCAACTCCTTGCCAACATGTCATATAGGAGTATTTTAGCTGGTCCATGTGATGCAGTCTAGCTCATATGTAAAAATTTGATTTTTCCACCTAACACATACATATATAGACTTTTTTGATGTAAAAAATGAGTAGAAAATCAGATAATAATATCTGGATAATAGTAAGAATCAGCTGCATAATAAATATCACCAAGGATCAAAACTACTTCCCCTTTTCTCTCCTTCAAGTGTTGCTTGTTGTTTCTCAGACATTTGACCCATGTTTATCCGGAAATAATAAAGAAGAAGTCCCAAAATATGTGTATGATAACACCATGATGATAATATAATGTGACAAAATAAATGTCACAACATACGAAATCCGAGAAAACCGAAAACCATAACATATATGGTTAATATAGATATGAAGTCCATGAATCACCAAGAATAATATGGAGATCATGAATATGATATAAGAGACATCCATAGGAAAACCATTTTAGCATTACACAGAAAATAAATCTGTGTAAATGACCAAAATGCCCTTGAGCACCAAAATGGCCAAAATACCCTTGAGCTTTAAATATGTCAAAAAGGGTGTAGAGAAACTCCAACTTTGTATTTTTATTCATATGGACGTTATTCATATGATATGACCCTGAGAAAGCTCAAACATACTCATTTGCCCTTGTGGTAAGTTGTAGTAACTTCATTGGCAAGTTAGTGATATAACACATGCATATATAAATTCATATACACATAAAATCTAAGAAATAAAACATGATAAACATATATGGAATGTTTAAAAACTCATTACATGCAAAGAAGAGCATGCGTATACTAAAAATGATTATTAGTTTGTCATATGTTGGAGAAATTTTTTAGAATTCTATTGACGTCGATCGATCCATGTCTCAATTTTAAAGACTGATGTGTACGTCGATCGATCCATGTTTCATAGTGAGGTTTGTTTTTTATTCTTTATGATGTCGATCAATCCACGTGAGATATTGACGTATGTCGATTGATCCACGTAAGGTGCTGACGTACGCTGATCGATCTACGTGAGAGGCCGACATACGTCGATCCATATGAGAGATCGACGTCTCACAGTGAGATTCTGGTTTTATTCTGTCCAACATCGATCAATCGATATGAGGGGATGATGTACATCGATCGATCCATGTGTCTCATCTTGAGAGATTGATTCACTTTTTCATTTGTTTCAACTTCGTTTCAACTTTTTAATACTTTTATGATATAAAGTGATATTCCTTAAGTATTTTAACACTTAATAAAATCATGCTTTTGAAAATTATTTAAACATTCTTAACATTTTCAACATTCTCCCCCTTTTGGATGATTTTCAAAATAACTTTACATGATTTTAAATATTTACCAATTGTTTACTCACCAATTGTAAAAATTGTTTTTAGACATGTTCTCTCTCTCAACATATGCTCTCCCCCTTAGCACATGCTCTCCCCTTAACTTATGCTTTGAACAATGTATAACCTTATAAAATCATGATTTCTCTCTGCCCCCAAATCATACAAAAGAGAAAAATCATGCTATCGTGTCATAGGCCAATGTTCCTAAGGCTTCGAAAGTAGATTGACTAAGGGGTTTTGTAAAGATGTCAGCGACTTACTTATCAATTCTTACGTGGTCTATGGTTATATTCCCATTTACGACATGGTCTCATAAGAAATGGTACCTAACTTCTGTGTGTTTGCCTTTAGAATGAAGCACCAGATTCCGTGAAAGATTGATCGCACTAATGCTATCGCATAAAATTTGAATGTTACTCATTATAATGCCAAAATCACTAAATTTTTGTTTTAACCAAAGTATTTGTGTGGTAGAAAGGCTTAAGGTTATATATTCCACTTCGGTGATAGAAAGGGTTACATTAGCTTGTTTCTTAGAAAACCAGGAAATTAGGTTGGTTCCTATGAATAGGTTTCGCTAGTAGATTTTCTATCTATCTTACAACCACCGTAATCAGCATCACTATAGGCATGTAACTCTAATTTGGAATTCCTATCATACCAAAGTCCTAAATGAGTTGTATGTTTAATATATCTAAATATCTTTTTCACCGCATTATAATGGGACACCTTAGGACAAGATTGAAACATAGCACACACGCACTAAACATTATATCTAGTCTTGATGCAATTAAGTACAACAATGACCCTATCATCGACCTATATCGTGTGTCATCAAAAGGTTTTTCATTTTCATCCTTGTCTAACTTGGTACTTACACTCATGGGGTAATTGTAGATTTCAAGTCTTCAAATCCAAATTTCTTAATCATGTCATTGATATACTTAATTTGACTAATATGAGTTCTTGGAGGAGTTTGTTTTATTTGTAATCCTAAGAAATAGTTGAGTTCTCCTACCATATACATTTCAAACTCAAATTTCATACAATCTTCAAAGCCTTTAAGTAAGGTAGGATTGGTTGAACCAAAGATTGTGTCATCTACATAGATTTGTACTATTAGTAGATCACTCCTTTTTCTTTTCAGAAATAAGGTATTTGTTGAACCGTAGCACATGCAATAAATAGCACTGAGGGGGTGGGGTGAATAGTGGTTAGCGAAAATTACACTATTTAAACCCTTTTCAAAAATCCCCTCAAATCTGATTTTATAAGTTTCAAAATTAGAGTTTGCTTTTAAAAAATTGTTTCTCTTTGTGTAGAACTTCAAAATCTTTGAGACTTTCCATAACCAAACTTCAAGAAGTTTTCTAACTTCTGTAAAAGTTTGAGAAGAATCCAAGTCGTTTGGCCCTTCAAAATGGTAAAAAAGTTTAGTCTCACAGATTTATCAAAAGAGGACAGAAAAGTTGTTCAACTTTGAAAAGCTAGAACTCCTTGTATACTTATCCAAAAGGTGTGATGTTTATGTCAAAACAAATCTTAGGAAGTCTAGTTTATGCTTTCAAAAAACCCTAACCAATTATCCTAGCCAAATAATACAGAATTGCAAAACTTTGAAGACGGGTCAGTTTTACTAACAGATTTATGCAGCTAACTTGCAACAGTCTGAAGTTGGTTGAAACCAAAAATCAGAATTTTTGAAAATGTTTTTCTATTTTTTCTCGATTTTAGAAGTTCACTGCAGAAACTGGAAAAATAAGACAGAAAGGTAAAAGAGACAAAGACACCAAGAATTATCCTGGTTCATTCAATGTGACTTACTTCAGTCCCAAGGAACACATTTCCTTGAATCTTCAATATGGTATGAACACCTTACGACTTATCAAAGTACTAGATTCTGGGGTTATACACCAACCCTAATCAAGACTTGATCACATCACCTTCCTATTAAAAGAATGTAATCACCTCACCACTTATTGATGTAGCCTTATAGAATGACTAATCAATTACAATTTTTATGAGTGAAAGAGGTGTATATGCAGCATAATAACAACTTTTATGAATGTATGGCTTTTACTCAAAGTTATTCAAACTCAAGAAGGATGTGCAGCGGTGGAACAAAGAAATATTTGGTAATATATTCTCTCATGTCCAGCAGGCCGAAATAAATCTCTCACGTGCGGAACACATTTGGGACACAAATCCAACGGATGAAAACCGGACAGAATATCATAGAGCAAAGGCGGACTATCTTCAAGCCTCCTCTTATGAATTGCACTTTTGGAAACAAAAAGCACGCGTCCGATGGCTCAGAGAAGGGGACGCAAACACCCGATATTTTCACTCCATAGTCAAAGGGAAAAGATTGAACCTACGTATCCAACAAATACAATCAAGTGCCGGCGTTACATGTACTGCACCTGACGCTATCATGCTGAAGCAGTATCCTTCTATACATCCTTATTTGCTCGCGAGCCTACTACTAATTCTGATGATATTCTTTTTCATATTCCGAGATTGGCTTCCTCTGAAGATAATACATTATTAACGCAGTTACCAATGCCGGAGGAGGTGAAATCTGCGGTTTGGCATTTGGACCCCCATAGTGCAGCAGGACCAGATGGTTTTAACGGTAATTTTTATCGATCCTGCTGGTCAATTATTCACACAGACGTCGTTAAAGCGGTGCAGGAATTTTTTCTTGGCGTTCCTCAGCCTACTGTGATGGCTAGTGCACTAATAACTTTGATCCCTAAAAAACATTCCCCTGCTACCTTCAGTGATTTTCGTCCAATATGTCTCACTAATTTTTTGAGCAAAGTCTGTACGCGAATCATTGCTAGTCGCTTGAGTACATTATTGCCACGTTTAATATCTCCAGAACAAACGGGTTTCCTGCCAGGAACCGATATTTCTACCCAAGTACTATTGGCTCGTGAGATGATACACATGATGGATAGGGGTGGTTCACAGCTCTGCTTAAAGTTAGATATGATGAAAGCATTTGACATGCTCAGTTGGGAATACTTGAAGATATTACTACACACATTTGGGTTTTCAGACTTCTTCATTCGCATTATTCTTAATCATTTGAGTGCCACTACATTAGCAGTTTTAATTAATGGCCAGCCATCTCCAACTTTTCGGCCGTATAGAGGGGTAAAGCAGGGAGATCCATTATCTCCATTACTATTTATTCTTGCATCTGAAGGTTTTAGCCGAGGATTGAAAGCTTTAACGGCAGCTGGAGTACTACAAGCTTTCCGTCTGGGGCGCATACCATTTACAATCACACATTTGGCCTATGCGGATGATTTGCTGATATTTCTATGCGGTACACAATGGAACCTTCAGCATTTTCATACCTTTCTTACTCAATATGAAACTGCTTCAGGTCAAAAGGTTAATTTCCAGAAAAGTAGTATTATTCCGTCTGCACGGATAACTACACAGCAGCGTCAGAATTTTGTAAATATCATAGGCATGCGATGTTCAAGTCTCCCATTTCGATATCTTGGTTCTTATTTACATAAGGGTATCACCCGTTCCAGATATTGTGTTTCATTACTTCAACATATTGACGATAGACTTCAAGGGTGGCACTCCAAACTGCTTTCCTCAGCTGGTCGCCTAGTCTTGCTACGTTCAGTGATAGCAGCCTTACCACTTCATGTCATCGCGGCAGGCGGCTTACCGAAATCAGTGATTAAGGTAATACACCGAAAGATGGCAGCATTCTATTGGGGGCGTAGACACCATTGGGTATCATAGACTACTATCTGCAAGCCTCGAGACGAGGGGGGTTTAGGTCTACGCGACATTAACATGTTACAGCGGGCATATCATTGCCGGATATGGTGGTCATATCAACAGCATTCCACACTTTGGAGCAGGTACATGCATGCCAAATATGGACACCGCCAGGATTATCTACCACGTTTAACAGACTCGCCCATATGGAAGATTATCTGCAGAATCCATTCCTTCTGCCTTGCTCAGACCGAAGGTCAGGGCAACCACATCACATGGTTACCCACGCCCATGGGAGAATTTTCTTTGAGAAGTGCTTATGATAATTGCCGTATATCTTCTCCCAAACTGCTCTCTGCGAAGTTTATTTGGTACAAGCATCATTCGCCCGCTATTAAGCTATTCTTATGGCGTCTCTTTAATTCGGCAATACCTTTTGAGGATTATATTGGAAAGTATTCCACTGATCATCCAACGCAATGTTCATTCTGTAAAAATGAGTCGGCAACAGTGGATCATGTCTTGCTATATTGTTCTTATGTGCGTCCCCTATGGCAGTATTTTGCTAGTGAGTTACATTGTCCTCTTCCATCCTCATTACAGCTTCGTCAATATCTCCTTTCTTGATGGTATCGTTCATCCTTTACCTCTCTTCCTGGAGTTTATAAAATTGTTATTCCGGCAATTATCGTGTATAACACATGGTGTGGATATACCTCCATAGTCTATGGGGACAAAACTCATATAACGCTTACCTCATTACGGGCCTCCATACGCTATGACATTACATTATGGAACAAAAAAATCACGAGATCAAAAATTGCTACTGGCCCTACGCGGATTTTCTCTTGGCTGCCATCGTTCCATCATCCGAGACCTCAGCTGATTCGCTGGGTCACCCCGCCTTCTGGTCGGTTGAAATTAAATGTAGATGCTGCTGTTGGTAGACATCATGCAGCAGGGAGTGCGATATTGCGAGATCACATGGGTTCATGCATAGGAGCTATTTCTTTCAGACTCCCTCCGAGTACACCACTACATGCAGAGATTCAGGCTGCCGTGTCTGGAACTCTATATTTTCTTCCGTTACATCGCACATTTATACTGGAGTCAGATTGTGCTCAGCTGATAGATCGTTTGTCACGCCAGCACCTTGTACACGGGAATTATCATCTTCGACAACTACACACACTAGTTCATCTCCATCGACTTGACTACAATCACATTTATCGCGAGGCAAATATGGCAGCACATTACTTAGCGCAACATGCTATGTTAAATCCACGTACTCAGCACTATACCTCTCATACTCTGCCTCCATTAGTACGTGCTTCAATCTCGTTGGATCTCATTTCTTTACACTTGCGCGTGCCTTGACACCCTAAAGTCTTCCACATGGATTGGCGATTTTTCCATCTCTCTACCTGAATCCTACGGGATCCAGGCAGGCGCGGTATGTTTGGCTATCCATTTGTCTGTATTTTATGCTACTTCTTTCTCATACATAACATACATCATTCTCTTTTCATTGGAATGGGCTGGTTCTCATGTGACAACACACCATTGCCATTGTTCATTGGAGGACTGCATTATTTGGCCATACACTACTCATGCATCGCGCACAGGGCAAACAATGAGCGTTCTCTTGGAGCTAGAAGTTTAACAATGTCGCCTTGGCTCCAGCTTAGTCAAGGCGACTTGGGTATGCGTTTGGTCTTCCTACTTATGATTATTACTTTTCTCATTTCCATTGGAATAATATACTCTTTCCACTCTCGCGAGGTACAAATCATACTGGCACACTCAATCTCAAGTGGCGGACGACTTAATGCAATCAGGCGATCACTCCAAACTCGGACAACAGCAGGACCGACAGCTTCTAACTCCGGCTTCTATAAATTTCATATCAATGATATCCGTATAAATATGTACGCTTTTTCCTTCGCCAAGGTTTTATCCACAAGGGTGGTTTTACTTGGCAAGGTTTTAATGCGGCATATCATATACGACTGGAGATATGTCATCATTGGATCTTTATTTCATGTATTCACATACTCTGACAATTGTAATATGGTTTTCCTCTGCCAAAAGTGAGGTCTCTCGATAATAAAATTCCCGTTTCATAAAAAAAACAACAGAAACAACTATAGCATCAGCTGCAAGTATAAAGAACAAGAGAGGAGAAGAAGAAGAAAGAAAGAAAGAAGATAGCTTTAAGTGTTGTGTCTTCCTTCTTCAACTCCTCTTCTATTTATAGGTGTGAGCATCCCCTTCTGGATTAGGATGCCCACATGTCACCTTCCATATCATCAATCGACTTATCTTCATTTGATTGGAAGACCACTTCACCACCTTGCTTAGTTGTCACTTTCAAGACATGTGATTGGACCATTTTGAATGCTGAAATTTCTGCAGGAATTTTCTGAAAAGAGAAAGTGGTTTGGATGACCACTTCTTCCTGCACCTTCTTCTCAACCTCTTCAACAACTTGGTTGGGATATGGGCTGACCAAATCATCTGATCTCTAGCTGCCAAAACCGAAATTAATGCCACCTTGAGTGCCAAGAATGCAAGTCCTTGCCAACATGTCATCTAGGAGTATTTTGGTTGGTCCATGTGGTATAGTCTTGCTCATATGTGAAAATTTGATTATTTTTTTCACCTCACATATACGTATATGAACGTTTTTAATGTTCACAAATGAGTAGAAAATCAGATAATAAATGGCTGGATAATAATGAGAATCAGCTACATACTAAATATTACCAAGGATCAAAACTACTTTCCCTTTTCTCTTCTTCAAGTGTGGCTGATTGTTTCTCATCCTTTTGACCAATATCCATCCAAAAATAATAAGAGAAAAGTCCCAAAATATGTGTATTATAACACCATGATGATCATATAATGTGACCAAATAAATGCCACAATGTAAGACCCGAGAAAACCAAAAACCATAACATATATGGTTAACATATATATGAAGTCCATGAATCACCAAGAATAATATGAAGATCATGAATATGATATCAGAGACATCCATGGGAAAACCATTTTAGCATTACACAGAAAATAAATCTTTGTAAATGACCAAAATGCCCTTGAGCACCAAAATGACCGAAACACCCTTGAGCGCCAAATATGTCAAAAAGGGTGTAGAGATACTCCAACTTTGTATTTTCATTCATATGGACGTTATTCATATGATATGACCCTGAGAAAGCTCAAACAGACTCATTTTCCCTTGTGGTAAGTTGTAATAACTTCTTTGGCAAGTTAGTAATATAACACATGCATATATGAACTCATAAATACATAAAATCCAAGTAATGAATCATGATCAACATATATGGAATGTTTAAAAACTCATTACATGCAAAGAAGATCACGTGTATACCAAAAATGATTATTATTTTGTCATATGTTATAGAAATTTTTCAGAAATCTATTGACGTTGATCGATCTATGTCTCAATTTTAGAGACTAATGTATACGTCGATTGGTCGATGTCCTTGCAGTCGAGAGATCCATTTCTCACAGTGAGGTTTGTTTTTGATTCTTTGTGACATCGATCGATCTACATGAGAGGCTAACATACGTTGATCGATCCA
This sequence comes from Eustoma russellianum, assembly GCA_036186865.1. Classification (NCBI taxonomy): domain Eukaryota; kingdom Viridiplantae; phylum Streptophyta; class Magnoliopsida; order Gentianales; family Gentianaceae; genus Eustoma; species Eustoma russellianum. The sequence continues at coordinate 18,079,197 of AP025057.1, forward strand.
CGTGAACGGCTGACGTATATATCGATCGATCTATGTGAGGGGCTGACGTATACGTCGATCGATCTATGTGAGAGATCGACATCATTCTGGCTTTATTCTGTCCAACATCGATCGATCGATGTTAGGGGGATGATGTACATTGATCGATCCACACGTCTCTGCCTGAGAGATCGATGTCACTTTTTCACTTGTTTCAACTTTATTTCAACTTTTTGATACTTTTATAATATAAAGTGATACTTTTTAAGCATTTAACACTTAAAATCATGCTTTTGAAAATTATTCAAACACAACATTCTCAACACTATTATCTATGGTTCCTCTCCTATAATTATTTGCGAGAAGAAAGTTTGCAAATCTATCATAACAAGCTCTTGAAGCTTGTTTTAAACCATATAAAGCTTTCTGTAACTTGTATACATCGTTAGGATGTTTTAAGTCTTCAAAACCCAGGGGTTATTTTACAAAAACTTCTTCTTATATAAACCCGTTTAAGAAGGCGCTTTTAACATTCATTTGAAATAGTTTGATACTACTCAAACTAGCAATGGATAATAGTAAGCTAATTGCTTCCAGTCGTGCCACAGGTGCAAATGTATCCTCATAATCTATTCCCTTATGTTTATTTTATCCTTGTGTGATTAGCCTAGATTTATTGCGTACTGTTAAGATATAAATTGTTTTGATGATGAAAGGATGTTTTAAATAAGTTAAATTTATGTTTGAGACTTAATGCAAGATGAGAAAATTACACTATGTCAAAAATGGTTGAAATTGGAACTCACTGTCCAACGTCGATCTCTCAGACTAGGGACATCGATCGATCGATGTACTTCAGCCTCTGACTTCGATCGATCGATGTCAGGCATAATACTTTCTGTCCAACATCGATCTCTCAACTTGGAGACATCGATCTATCGATGTCACTTCAGTCTCTCCCCAAGGAGACTTCGATCGATCGATGTCAGGTAGAGTACTTTCTGTCCAACATCGATCTCTCAGTCCAAGGGACATCGATCGATCGAAGTGACATCAGTCTCTCCCAGGGAGACTTCGATCGATCAATGTCAGCAGTTTCAAAAACTGTAAAGTTTCTGGAGGACATCGATCTCTCACCCCAGACACTTCGATTCATCGATGTCCCCCAGAATTCAAAATTTTTTGAATGTTGGAACAAAATCCTAGGGAGATTCATGGTATTTTCTCTATCCAATCTTGCTCAAATTTCTTGTAGACTTTACTCCAACATAATACATGCTTCCTTGACTATTGTATCCATGTCTAAGCAATCCTAGGTTGGCTATTGAGGATCAAATCACTCCATAGGGTGGCTAAAGACTATGTGGGCATTATCTTGACATTTGGTGTAGTTGAAGACATAGTGGAGACCTCAAAAATGTGGTGAAATTCAGCTATAAATAGGAGAAACTTGGATGAGGCAAATACATACTTTCACCATCATCTAGCTTCATTATCAATTGTTGCATAGTTCTCTCGCATTTGTAAAATTTCTTAAAGTTTGTTAAGCTTTTCTTTGTTCTTCATTGTTGTATATTGAGAGATAGAGAGTCGAGAATAAGAGGAACCATAAATATTTGATCTCTTGCTTGTGCTTAGACTAGTGAGAAAGTGTGAGTCTTACTATTTCCTTCAACCCACTGTGAGAAAGTTCTTGAGGGAACTTTGTTGAAGTTGTGAGGTAGCAAGAAGTTGTTCTTGCTAAAGCTGTAGTTGCTGTAATTGCACAAGTGTATTTTGTGCAAGAAGTTGCTGTTGTTGTTGCTTACACTAAGGTGTTAGTATAAGTATTGCTGTGGTTGTTCTTATTGTCTCTAATAAGAAGAGTAGTTGTTGAAAATTCACTTTGACAACAAAGTGGTAGTGGAGTAGAATCATTTACGATTCGAACCACTCTATATCCGGTGTATTCACTCATTGCTTCCCACCTCCCATTCTTGCTTTGATTTTGAATTTCTTTTGAGTTGAGCCAAACAAGAAAATTCCACAAAAGTGTCAAACACTCTATTCACCCCCCCTCCTCGAGAGTGTGTTTCGGGCCTAACAATTGGTATCAGAGCCTAACCTTGATTGCTTGGCCTATCTTTGCAAGTAGCATGGTTAAAGATCATGGCAATGACAACCTCAACCTCTTCATCTCATACTTCAACTTCCAAGCCTATTGCACTATTTTCAGGATCAAACACTAAAGCACCTACATTTGATGCCCAAAATTATTCTTTGTAGAAATTTCGAATGATCAATCATTTGAAAGACTATGGATTTGATATATGGAGAGACATTGTCAAAGGAATTGAAGTTCCAATGATTACCAACTCAAAAGGAGGATCAATATTCAAAGATGAGGATGACTACACCGACGAAGAGAAGATAAACTTCGCCATCAATGGCGAAGCATTTGATATTCTCTCAAGTGCTCTTACCACCACCGAGCTCATAAGACTTCAAGGTCTTGAAACAGCCCATGAGGCATGGAAAAGGCTTGAAATGATACATGAAGGAACGGAGCAAGTAAGAATGGCCAAAAGACTCATGCTCATGAAGGAATATGAGATGTTCGGAATGAAGAGCGATGAGAAGATTGAGGAAACAATCGACCAATTCACATGAATAGTCAATCAACTTTCCATGGTGGACAAGAAAATCTCAAATGAAGACCTTGTCTCAAAAATCCTCAACTCTTTGCCAAGAGAATGGACACCTAAAGTCACCGCCATCACCGAATCAAAGAATCTCAAAACTCTTACCCTTGATGAGCTATCCGGTAATCTTCTTACGCATGAAATTCTTGTTGATGAACAAAGTAGGATGAATCCTATCAAGCCCACACAAACATCACACAAAAGGTTGATAGTAGAGTCCGATGAATCGGATGAGGAAGTTGCTCTTCTAGTAAGAAAATTTAGAAGAATGGCAACAAGAAATAAAGCTCAAGCAAGAAAGTTTTCCAAAAGACCACCCAAGGAAAAAGAAGCAAGTGAAAATTGCTATAGATGTGGTCGACCAGGTCACTTCATTGCCGATTGCCATGTCAAGGAGCCGCAAAAACAAGAAAAGAAGGTCTTTCCTCAAAAGAAGAAAGCTCTTAATACGGAGGTAACCACGTGGAATGATCTCCTTTCCGAATTGGAAGGAGAAGAGAGTGAAGATCAAGGTGTTGGACTTGTTGCAATAGTTGAAAATCCAAAGGTTCAACATACTTGTCTCATGGCAATTGAAGATGACCTTGAGGTAATTTCTAATCCTTCTAATTTGCAAGATGAAATAGGAGATTTGCAGGATGATTTTGAGAAATTGAATTTAAAATATAAACATTTGAAGAAAGATTCAAGAAGTGCATTTTAGAAAATAAGAACTTGCATGATAAGAACATTTTGATATTTTAAGAGCATGACATCATACTCATCATGCATAAAACCGTAGCTCTTAAAAATATAGAAATTAGAAAAGAATATGAGAAACTAAGGTTAGATTTGCAAAGATTAACCAATGGTAAAAATAATCTAGACAAACTACTTGGAAACCAAAGAATTGGAAATGATAAATCCGGTTCAGGATTTAATTCATCACATTCTTTCATTAAGCCTAAGTCATTAAACAAAAAGACAAACAAGATAAAAATACAATATAACTCATCATCTTCTAAACCAAGGAATGTACCCACTTGTTTACATTGTAACAAAGTAGGGCATGTGAAGAATGAATGTAGAGCTAGATTTGGAAGCATGTATTTTTGGAAGCCTAAGGGTCGACAAACTAACCCTAAAGGACTCGACCATCAATGGGTACCAATGCATAAATCTTTTGGTTTTGTAGGCTCTCAAGATAAATGAAGTAGCCAAGGAAGAAAGAACCAAATGGCTTATGGACAGCGTATGTTCAACGCACATGACCGGAGACAAAACGTTATTCACCAAGCTCAAGCTCCAAGATGGTGGAATGGTGCATTTTGGCAATGGGAGAGCCAAAATCCTTGGACATGGAGAAATTGGTAACTATTCTTTTACTATTAATAATGTACTATATGTAGCAGGGCTTAAATATAATCTGATAAGTGTTAGCAAACTATGTGATGCTAATTTCCAAGTTGAATTTGTGAAAAGAAAATGCATTATGAAAAAGAACGATAAGATTGTTTTTGAGGCTATAAGGAAAAATGATGTTTAAACTCAAAAAGGCCCTTTATGGACTTAAACAAACTCCTAGGGCATGGTATGAAAGATCAAGTAACTTCCTACTTGAGAACGAGTTTTCAAGAGGAAAAGTCGACACTACTCTTTTTATTAAAGAACAAGGAAACCATCAATTGCTTGTTCAAATTTATGTGGATGATATTATATTTGGTGCTACTAATGATTCTCTTTGTGAGCATTTTACTAAATTAATAGAAGGAGAATTTGAAATGAGCATGATGGGTGAACTCAACTACTTTCTTGGTCTTCAAATCAAGCAAACTCAAGATGGAGTGTACATATCTCAAACAAAGTATACAAAGGATTTACTCAAGAAATACAAGTTTGAGGATGGAAGAAGTGTGAGCACACCAATGAGCACAAGTACAAATCTTGACAAAGATGAAAAAGAAAAGCCGATTGAGGTAACCAAATATAGGGGTATGATTGGTAGTTTACTTTATCTAACCGCTAGTAGACCGGATATTTTGTATGCTGTGTGCTTATGTGCTAGATTTCAAAGTATGCCTAAGGAATCGCATCTAGTTGCCATTAAACATATATTTAGGTTTTGAAAGGAACCTTGAACTTTGGATCCCAAAAATGGTTGTTTTGATTTAAGAGGGTATAGTAACTCCGACTATGGCGGAAATCTTGTTGATAGAAAAAGCACCTCCGGGACATGCCAATTCCTTGGAGATTTCTTAGTTTCTTGGTTCTCCAAGAAACAAAATAGTGTGTCACTTTCAATGGCGGAATCCGAATATGTATCGGCCGCTTCGTGTTGTGCACAACTACTTTGGATGATCAACACCTTAAATGCTTACAATGTTAAGTTTGATAAAGTCCCCATCTTATGTGACAACACTTCATCCATAAGTATAGCACAAAATCCAGTTCACCATTGTAGGACAAAACATATAGAAGTGAGGCATCACTTCATAAGGGATTGCATTCAAAAAGGATTAGTATGCGTTGAATTTGTTCCAACCAATGACCAACTAGCGGATATCTTTACTAAATCCCTTCCCACTGAGACATTCGAATCAATTAGAGCAAGATTAGGGATGATAAACATTGGTTAGAGAATAAAATAGTCAAAAGGCAGATTTCAGAAGACATCGATCGATCAATGTGGCAGTCTGAGAGACTAATATAAAACAGACATCGATCGATCTATGTCTAGGACATCGATCGATTGAAGTACCAGACATCGATCGATCGATGTCAGCGGGACAAGGTTATTAAAACCTGCAACTTCTTTCCTCTTCTTCACTTTCCTCTCTTCCAAACGAAATCCCTAATTTCCCTTTCATCAAAACACTGAGAATCTCTCTTCTACACTCAAAAATATTGCCAAAGTCTCCATTTGTTCAACAAATCCGACCTTATTTTCCAAAATCTCATCAATTTCATCTCCATTTTCAGAAAAAATTCGAGCCCTAACCATTCAATGGAACCAAGAACGAAACACCTAGCAAAAAGGCAAAGAACCTCTCATGAAGAAGTAAGTGAGCCACAACAATCACATCCTCAAGTGCCAATAGGATTTAAGACACATGGGTTGAGGAAGAAGGCCACTTCTTCTCATGAATCCATGTTGAGTGAGACAAGAGGGAGGCTCACTCTAAACAACTTTCCATGGCTCAAATCTGGGAAATACAAGGATGCCTTGAAAGAGCCTAGCGGGCACAGGTAAATTTGCATACATTTATCTTAGAGCCTAACTATTGTTTATTGAATGGGAACACAAGAAGAGGTCTACCATTCCACTGAAATTGCTCAAAATTGAGGACATTTTGAGCAATGAGGAATTAAAACCAATCATTGATTGGTTTGATCATAAAAAATGGAGACCTATTTGGGAGGTCTATCAAATGACCAATATGTCTACCCGATACACTAGAATGTTTTATGCCAATATGAGGGTAGAATACAGAAATGGAGTGTCTTATGCTTTAAATTCAATAATAGAGGGTTATTTGTTGATGTTTACTTCTAAGACCATCAATGAATTACTTGAAGTTCCTGATGAGGGTTGGGAAGACTTTGACCCCTGGAGGTGGGATACCTATAAGTACCAAATCTCTGAAGATGAGGTCAAAACATTTCTTGGATTTCATCCCACCAAAAACACAAATGACATGCCTTTGGTGTATAGAGTGTTGCTTGCCATTGTCACTTTTTGTGTCAATGGTAAATCGGCTAAACTCCCAAGCAACTTAGATTTTTACATTACTTACCGTATTGCTATGAAGGAGAGTGTAAAATTTGGGGAAATTGTGTTTGCCAATATGATGGAAACCATAACAAAGAAATCCAAAACGCTTCCATATACCAATCTCATCTATAGATTGCTCAAGAAGGCTAATCTAGAGTTGGATGACGAATACACTGAACAGATATCCAACAAGGATTATTACACCAAGACAAACATCCAACAAATACATAAGTCCCGAAAGGAGGCACAAATGCGGGGTGGTCAACATGACCTCGAAAAGGAAGAAGCTGATGATGTTCCACCTGAAGATCCTATTCCTCCACCATCACCCATTGATCCTTTCACCAAGCCCTCATCTCACACCCAAACACAACCATCCTCACAACCCACCTCTACCTCTCAAGCGGACAAAGGAAAAGCTCCAATAGAGGAAGCTAGTGACTCAGAGGAGGAATTCAACGTAGAGGCTGAGATTCAAGACCTACATCACACTTTTGGTCAATGGGGGGAGATCTAACCAAGGAGGCTGTACACATAGATGATCTGGAGAAGAAAAACGCCAGTCTCACTAACAGGGTCAAATATTTATAGACGGAGCTAAAGTTCAAAAGACCAAATACTAAAAGTTAAAGACAAAGCTCAAAGCGGTCCTCTCCGGTTTATGCTTCTCTTCAGATGAAGAGTCATTACTGTGTATTTCCCCATTTCCCCGTAGCTATAGGAATAGATTAGAAGTTGAGATTACTCATGTATCTCATGAACTTCTTATTTGCTTATTGATATTTCAATTCTCTGTTTTTGTGTCCCTTATATTTTTTTGATGTTTTCAAAAAGGGGGAGAAGTTGGTGTTGGTTTAGTTTAAGCTGTCTGTCTTAATATGTTGGTATGGTTCAAGTTGGTATTGATGGTTTAAGATGTCTTGATATTGTTGGTTTAAGATTTGGTGTCTTTATATGTTGATGGTTTAAGCTTTAGTGTATTACATAAAGTATGGCATGGTTTAGTTTGTTAATGGTTTAAGCCTTGTTGTTTTGCATAACATAGCTTGGTTTGAGAAGTTGGAATTGGCATGGCATGGCATGAAGTTTCTTGATCTCGACATTGTATGCTTGTGTAAAGTCATTGTTACTTGGTATGCTATCTCGCCTATTGAAAAGATGAAAATATGAAATGTGGTGCATGGGTTGAGGGGGAGCATTTTGGTATTGACATCATATTTATTGATTTTGGGTAGATTACATGTTGAGGGGGGTTTTTGATGTGTTCATATGATGAGGGAGCATGAACTAAGGGGGAGTTGTAAAATATCAAGTTTAGATGTAAATGTATCAAGTAAAAACATCTTTTGAATCATGGTTTTGAAATCATCAAAAGGGGGAGATTGTTAAGATATAAATTGTTTTGATGATAAAAGGATGTTTTAGATAAGTTAAATTAATGTTTGAGACTTGAAGCAAGATAAGAAAATTACACTATGTCAAAAATGGTTGAGATTAGAACTTACTGTCCAACATCGATCTCTCAGACTGGGGACATCGATCGATCGATGTACTTCAGCCTCTTACTTCGATCGATCGATATCAGGAAGAATACTTTCTGTTCAACATCGATCTCTCAACCTGGGGACATCGATCGATCGATGTCACTTCAGTCTCTCCCCAGGGAGACTTCGATCGATCGATGTGAGACAGAATACTTTCTGTCCAACATCGATCGATTGAAGTGACATCAGTCTCTCCTAGGGTGACTTCAATCGATCGATGTCAGCAGTTTCAAAAACTGCAAAGTTTCTGGAGGACATCGATCTCTCACCCCAGGCACTTCGATCGATCGATGTCCCCCAGAATTCAAATTTTTTGAACGTTGGAACAAAATCCAAGGGAGATTCATGGTATTTTCTCTATCCAATCTTGTTCAAATTTCTTGTAGACTTTACTCCAACATACTACATGCTTCCTTGACTATTATATCCATGTCTAAGCAATCCTAGGTTGGCTACTGAGGATCAAATCACTCCATAGGATGGCTAAAGACTATTTGGATATTATCTTGACATTTGGTGTAGTTGAAGACATGGTGGAGATCTCTAAAACGTGGTGAACTTCAGCTATAAATAGGAGAAGCTTAGATGAGGCAAATACACACTTTCACCATCATCTAGCTTCATTATCAATTGTTGTATAGTTCTCTCACATTTGTAAAATTGCTTAAAGCTTGTTAAGCTTTTCTTTGTTCTTCATTGTTGTATATTGAGAGATAGAGAGTCTAGCACAAGAGAAACGATAAATATTTGATCTCTTGCTTGTGCTTAGACTAGTGAGAAAGTGTGAACCTTACTATTTCCTTCAACTCACTGTAAGAAAGTTCTTGAGGGAACTTTGTTGAAGTTGTGAGGTAGCAAGAAGTTGTTCTTGCTAATGCTGTAGTTGCACAAGTGTATTTTGTGCAAGAAGTTGCTGTTGTTGTTGCTTACACTGAGGTGTTAGTGTTAGTGTTGCTGTGGTTGTTCTTATTGTCTCTAATAAGAAGAGTAGTTGTTGAAAATCTACTCTGACAACAAAGTGGTAGTGGAGTATAATCATTTACGATTCGAACCACTCTATATCCGGTGTATTCACTCATTGCTTCTCACCTCCCATTCTTGCTTTGATTTTGAATTTCTTTTGAGTTGAGCCCAACAAGAAAATTCTGCAAAAGTGTCAAACACTCTATTCACCCCCCCTCCCCCTCTAGAGTGTGTTTCGGACCTAACACGTACTATATCACCTTGTTCATTCATCTTATTCCTAAAAATCCACTTAGTACCTATTATGGATTTATTCTCAAGTTTTGGTATAAAATCTCATACATCATTCCTAGTAAACTGGTTCAATTCTTCATGCATAGCATTCACCCAAAATGTATCACCCAAAGCTACTTTAACATTTTTGGGTTCTAATTGAGAAACAAATGCATGCTACTTGGCAAAATCAACTCTTTTGATATTTCTTCGAGTTCTTATCCCTTGATTTAACTCTCCTATGATCAATTTCTTAGGATACTTATGTTTATCTTTAATATGCCACCAATTACTAGGTTGACTAGGTTCATTCTCTTCTTCTTCAAATATATCATTTGCATGCATATTTTCATATTCTATTGAGACATCTTTGAAATTTGACTCTTCTATTTGAAGATTTTTCTGTTCAATATTCTCTAAAGGTTCATGTTCATATGGACATTCTCCATGTGATATGACCCTGAAAAAGCTCAAACATACTCCTTTGCCATTGTGGTAAGTTGTAATAACTTCTTTGGCAAGTTAGTGATATAACACATGCATGTATGAACTCATGAACACATAAAATCCAAGTAATGAAACATGATAAACATATATGGAATGTTTAAAAACTCATTACATGCAAAGAAGATCATGCGTATACTAATAATGATTATTAGTTTGTCATATGTTGGAGAAATTTTTTCAGAAATCTATTGACGTCGATCGATCCATGTCTCAATTTTAGAGACTGATGTATACGTCGATCGATCGATGTCTCTCCAGTTGAGAGATCCATGGCTCACAATGAGGTTTGTTTTTTATTCTTTGTGACGTTGATCGATCCACGTGAAGGGCTGACGTACATCGATAGATCCACGTGAGGGGCTCACGTATATCGATCGATCCACGTGAGGGGCTCACGCACATCGATCGATCCATGTGAGAGATCGACGTCTCATAGTATGATTCTGGTTTTATTATGTCCAACATCGATCGATCGATGTTCAGAAGATGATGTACATCGATCGATCCATGTGTCTCCGCTTTGATGTCACTTTTTCACTTGTTTCAACTTTGTTTCAACTTTTTGATATTTTATAGTATAAAGTGATATTTCTTAAGCATTTAGCACTTAAAATCAAGCTTTTGAAAATTATTCAAACACAACATTCTCAATAATTCTCTCCCTTTCAAATGATTTTCAAAATAACATTACATAATTTTAAATATTTTATCAATTATTTGATGACCAATTGTTTTCAGACATGTTTTTTAAAATATTTTATCAATTGTTTGCTAACCAATTGTACCAATTGTTTTAAACATGTTCTCCCCCTCAACATATACTCTCCCCCTTCACTTTCGCCTTCTAAAATCGTGATTTCTCCTTGTAGGACAACATTCCTAACTTATCTCGTAAGGCTTCGAATGTAGCTTGACTTAGAGGTTTGGTAAAGATGTCGGCAACTTGAGTATCCGTTCTTACGTGATCTATGGTTATATTTTCATTTTGGACATGGTCTCATAAGAAATTGTACCTATGTTCTATGTGTTTGGCTTTAGAATGAAGCACTGGATTCCGTGAAAGATTGATCGCACTAGTGCTATCACAGAAAATTGGAATCTTACTCATTATAATGCCAAAATCACTAAGTTGCTGTTTTAACCAAAGTATTTGTGTGGTACAAAGGCTTAAGGCTACATGTTCTGCTTCGGTGGTAGAAAGGGCTACACTAACTTGTTTCTTAGAAACCAAGAGATTAGGTTGGTTTCTATAAATTGTCACGTTCCGCTAGTGGATTTTCTATCTATCTTACAACCACCGTAATCAGCATCACTATAGGCATGTAACTCTAATTTGGAATTCCTATTATACCAAAGTCCTAAATGAGATGTATGTTTAATATATCTAAATATCTTTTTCACTGCATTATAATAGGACACCTTAGGACAAGATTGAAACCTAGCACACATGCACACACTAAACATTATATTTGGTCTTGATGCAGTTAAGTACAACAATGATCCAATCATCAACCTATATAGTGTGTCATCAAATGGTTTTCCATTCTCATATTTGTCTAACTTGGTATTTACACTCGTAGGGGTAGTTGTAGGTTTCATCTGTTCAGATCCAAATTTCTTAATCATGTCACTGATATATTTAATTTGACTAATATGGATTCCTCGAGGAGTTTATTTTATTTCTAATCCTAAAAAATTGTTGAGTTCTATTAAGATATACACAATCCATACGATTTCAGATCAACGTTGTACATAGGATCGAAGTCCGTATGAAGAAAGAATTGTTGGATTTGTATCACACGTGTATATATTTTAGATCAACACACGATACCAATGTAAATATACATATATAATTATATAACGTTACAAATGTAAATATATAGATATAAGTGTATACACGTGGGAACTTGTAAGGAAAAAAAAAAAGGAGGGGGGCCATCACTTCGATCGCTGCTGCCTCTACCATATTCGACCATTGCTACCTTATTTTGTCGAGGATCCAGCCAGCTCAGATGGCAACAGTAACAACACAAGGATATGCTTTCTTCTATATATACTTCATATATCATTCGTACAGAAGAAGTTTTTCATGAATGAAATCGTCTCAGTTTCTTCTTCTATTATGCTTCTATTTGTTCAATAAGTTCGTTTGATTAAATGTTTAAGTTTAACATCGTTCTTCATCTCTCTTTCTTGCATGTTGCAATTTCTTCTTCAATTGATTTTGGTTTGGACAAGATTTCCTACATGCTATCAGAGCCATTATGCTCAAATCTGAAATCATTATTGACTGAGCATCTGAAATTGTTCGAGTCTGAGATATCGCATGTTGATTCGTCTTTGGGTTAAAATGAGTCGATGTGTTTCTCCCAAAAATTCTGTATGTTGATTTCATCGTGCTGTTGATTCAGCTGCATGTGGGTTTTTTCATTTCGGGTTCTTCATTTGTTTGATTACTTGTTTAATTTCAGCTTGATTCAATGTCTTGGTTAGTGGTATGGTTTGAAGGTAAAGATTTCTTGGTCTTCTATTCAACCTAGCTGCATGCGGACCAAATGTTTGATACAAGTACTCAAAGGACTTGGTGTATAACACTGGTCGCCTGTCCTGCTACGGATTCGTGCTGTTTTCCCCTTCCTCTAATAACATTGTCAGTACAATGCTAAATGGGTGACGAGGATGTCGCTTCCATTCAGAAATGGTGAACCTGGCGCAAATTCTCTCAAGGTGTTCGACAATCTGTCTAAATGTATCCAATGCTCGGGGCTGGTAATCTCTCGGTTTCTCCTTATCTCTGATCAAGTGCCAAGTAACCAGGTTCCATTTTTCAATATTCTTGTGAGCTGGTAATGATTCTGTATCAAGTATTATGTGATATAATTATAATCCTGTCTCATGGTATCACTTGAGGGGGAGCATGTGTTATGATCAACACAATGTTGTGGGTAAGTGTTCCCTTTGCAAGTGATATCTTGGCATCTATTGAATGAATAAAAGCTGTTTTGTGTCTCTAGGAGGTGGTTCATTCTTGATATCTCTGTTCTATACCGTTTGAATGTGCTCCTTCTTTCTCTCATGAATCTTGTCTTTGATTCATGGAATTGTTGATTATCCCATTCTTGTAGTTCTTAATAAGTCTTTCGATGCATCTCTTGAACCTGCCTTCCCTTATGGCTAGTAAATCTATTTTGATGCCTGTTTTGCCTTATCAGTCTGTATATCCAGTTTCTTTAATGGTGCTGATTCATAAAAAATATCCTCTGTTTGTTCCATATCAATGAATCTCTGTAATTAATGTTAAATTGGGTTCCTCAATCCCTGTTGTCCGGTTCTGCAATCCTAATTGATCTTCAGAGCATGAGTATTATTGCCTAATAAGTTTCATTGACAAAATGCTATCATCTGGATAAAGAATGTGCTCAGCGGAAAAGTTGTTTTGATGTCTGTATTGACTTTCAAATAAGATCAATAAAAGGGGATTGTTCTGTTATTCAAATTATGAGTATATTGGTCTTAAAGTTTTAATATATGAAATGTGAGGTGGTAAATGTTGAAAAAATAAGTTTATGGGAAGCATCATGCATGTTGATATAAGGCATTTGTTATGGCACCCTCTTTAAGTATAGGCCTTAGTTGCCTTTTTTTTATTGTCTGGTTATAAGATGTTTGCCATGTTTATAGTTGGTCAGCCATAAGCCGAGTGCCATTAAGTTTAGTGTTGAGGCTCTCTCAGTTGACGAAGGAGAATTCCTCAATAGATGAGGCCCCTTTTGCTTCTTAAGAAAGGAGGGATTTCCCTCACACTGTTATTGTTGAGCTGGATGTGTTTTCCAGTATTGTTGTGGCCATTGTTGCCAATTATTGTTTGGATGAACAAGGGCCCCTATGAGCTATGAATAGTGTTGTCCCTTTGAGTCATAGACAAGGATCCCTCTGAGTCATTCTGTTTAAGTTTTAATGAACAAGAGTCTCCTTGTGCTATGGACAAGATTAATTAATCCTCTGAGCCATGTACAAGAACTCCTCTGAGTCATTCCAAGTATTGTTAAGGCCGGAGTTGCCATTGTTATTGTGCTGGATGTGTGTTCCCAGCTGGCCTGAGTTGCCATTATTATGGTTTGATGCCATACATGTCCTTATTATCTCTTGTAAGGTGTTGCTTCCTAAATGATATGTTGTGATGTATTGGCTAGATGATGATTCTAGCATGTTTTAAGAGGGAGTTGCCTATGATGATATCTTTCCCTCAACTGATAATTTTACATGTCTACCATGCTAAATTTGAGACGAAAAACATAATATAACTATAAGTTGCATGATCATTTTAAAGGTTCAAATAAGATGGATAATGCATCTTTAGTACACAGGGTGGTTAGCCTTGTATTACAGTCTGCTTGTTGAATATGATTAGAGGGGGATTACAAGATCTTCAAACTTGAAAATCATTCTTTCTGAATGGTCTGCTATAAGGCTATTTGCATGTCCTGCTACGTTGTATGAAAAAAATCCGGTTTTGAATTATTTTTTCTTCCCTAGCTCTTAATTACTTTCTCCTTATGTGTGATTGTTCAGTTAATGCTCTCTAGCTCTATGACGATTGGAACTTTAAGCTAGGTTGATGGTTGTATTCCATCTTATGATAAGTTTTTTAAGGTGTTTGTTTCACCCACCTCATCTTCTGTGTTGCTATATAGTTTTTTTGCCTCAACTGTTAGGATATGGTGTCATAATTAAAATGGGATTATCAAGTTGAATACAATATCTCTGAAATATCTTCTCGTGTTACCTTGAATTTGTTGCTCAATTTGAAAAAATGCATTTCAACTGTCCTCTTAAATCTGGTCTATCTGATGTTGTTCAGTCTACCTGGGATTGATGATCCCTAAAATAAGGCTGATCTAGGTTGTTTTTCTCATAAGAGGAACTCTAGTGTCTTAATCATTGTTTTGAAAACTGTTAAACTTATGTTGTATCTTTTGCTGAAATTTTTGATTCAACAACATTTTTTTAGTATATATTGCGGCTATTCCCTCTGTTCACTTGTCCCGTTTTTTCCCCTTAATGATTCATTCATTCTGTGCATACTATTGAGTTTTTGGGTAATGGCTTGGTCGGGTGCCAGTGGTTATCTGTAATAAAGTGTTCAAGCCATCTAAAATATTGATCATTGTTGTTGGTATCATGTGCCCTCTATTTTTTTTGTCTGCAATTTGCTCTCTGTTAATTTGTGTTCCAGTGAATTTCTTCTCTTTACTGTTAAGCCAAAAGCTTTTCATATTCATGCATATAAAACTAACATTTCTTGCAGAAACTCCAGGGCGCTCAACCAGGAGCAGGAATATTTCTTTTGTAGGTGTTACCAAAGACGGAAGGTAGTTTCAAAACAAAGGGAGTAAAGGAGCTACCAGGTTGCTATCTTGTTGGTAGCAAAGGGTGGATATAGTCAACTAAAAAAAACTTTGTAACATCTCTGCTGCTTCGCTAACCAGTTGTTGCAGGAACAGCCGAAGGAGTTTCTGACTATCTTTTGTACTGCAGGAAATACCAGGGTGGAACATTTTTTTACAATAACATATCTTGCAGGATGCTCTGGAGCATATGTGGATTTGGTGAACTCAAGGACAACATGGGGCATAACAGGATCTTCAAGAACAAAGATCCAGAGTTTTTTGACTAATGCTTGTTTGCAAGAGATTAAAAAATATTTCATTTGCAGGTGTTATCAATGCTCTTCTAACTTTTCCATGCAGGGATTAAAAAAGTCCATGGGAACTTTAAAGGATGGTACACAGATAAATATAGCATATGTGGATTCTAAGAACTCAAGACCAACATGAAAGCATAACAGGTAAATCAACTCATAAATATTTCATACAACTTATTGTGTATTCTGCTGTACAGGTATAATCCGAAGGCATTGATCCAGCAAGGCTTGGTGCATAATAAAGACGTTGATATTGTTTGAAGACCTGTTGAAGGATTCTCTGATTATATATGGCAAACTTAGTTGCATACACCTATGCACTAAGTTTGAGGGGGAGTATTAAGATATACACAATCCATACGGTTTCAGATCAATGTTGTACATAAGCTCGAAGACCGTATGAAGAAAGAATTGTATCACATGTGTATATATTGTAGATCAACACACGATACAAATGTAAATATATATATAAGTATATAACGGCACAAATGTAAATATATAGATACAAGTGTATACATGTGGTAGCTCGTAAGAAAAAAGAGAAAAAAAAGAGGAGGGGTGGGGGGGATCACTTCGACTACTGCTGCCTCTGCCATATTCGACCGTTGCTACCTTTTTTTGTCGAGCGTCTAGCCAGCTCAGATGGCGACGGTAACAACACAAAGATATGCTTTTTTCTATATATACTTCATATATCATTTGTACAGGAGTTTTTCATGAATGAAATTGTCTCAGTTTCTTCTATTATGCTTCTATTTGTTCAATTAGTTCGGTTGATCAAATGTTTAACATTTGTTCTTCATCTCTCCTTCTTGCATGTTGCAATTTCTTCTTAATCGATTTCGGTTTGGACAAGATTTCCTACAAGGTACCATAGACATTTCAAACTCAGATTTCATACAATCTTCAAAGTCTTTTACTAATGTTGAATTGGTTGAACCGAAGATTATGCCATTTACATAGATTTGTACTATTAGTAAATCACCCCCTTTTCTTTTCAGAATAGGGTATTATCTATGGTTCCTCTCCTATAATTATTTGCGAGGAGAAAGTTCGCAAATCTATCATACCAAGCTCTTGGAGCTTGTTTTAAACCATATAAAATTTTCTTTAGCTTGTATACATGGTTAGGATGTTTTAAGTCTTCAAAACCCGGGGATTGTTTTACAAAAACTTCTTGTATAAACTCGTTTAAGAAGGCGCATTTAGCATCCATTTGAAATAGTTTGATATTACTCCAACTAGCAATGGTTAATAGTAATCTAACGGCTTCTAGTCGTCCAGCAGGTGCAAATGTCTCCTCATAATATATTCCTTCTTGTTGATTATATCCTTGTACAACTAGGCTAGCTTTATTGCGTACTATATCACCTTGTTCATTCATCTTATTCCTAAAAACCCACTTAGTATCTGTTATGGATTTATTCTCAGATTTTGGTACAAAATCCCATACATCATTCATAGTAAACTGGTTCAATTCTTCATGCATATCATTCACCCAAAATGTATCACTCAAAGCTTCTTTAACATTTTTGGGTTCTAAGTGAGAAACTAATGCATGTCTCTCGGCAAAATCAACTCTGTTGATATTTCTCAGAGTTCTTATCCCTTGATAAATCTCCTATGATCAATTCCTTAGGATGCTTATGTTTATCTTTAATATGCCATCAATTACTAGGTTGACTAGGTTCACTCTCTTCTTCTTCAAATATGTCATTTGTATGTATATTTTCATATTCTATTGAGACATCTTTGAAATTTGACTCTTCTATTTGAAGATTTTCCTGTTCAATATCCTCTAAAGGTTCATGTTCAGAGGGAGTTGGATCTAGAGGATCGGTTGTGGATTCTAAGAAAAAATCATCATCATTCATGATTGGAGTCATACTTCTTTTTAATTTCATCATTTGTTTCAAAATAAATATTTTCATTGAATTTCACATGAATAAATTCAATGATCTCTAGATGTAGAATTATAACATCTATATGCTTTTGAATTGATTGAATATCCAACAAAAATGCATTCAATTGATTTTGGTTCAAATTTATCTAGATTATCCTTAGTGTTTAGCTCAAAACATTTACAACTAAAAACGCGTAAATAATCAATTTTTGATAATCTATTATGTAATAGCTCATAAGGTGTTTTATTCAACTTCTTTCTTATAGATATCCGATTTATGATGTAACCTGTGCAATTTACTGCTTCGGCCCATAAACATTTGATTTCACGTAGCATAGTTCTTGCTATTTCTTATATGGTTCTATTTTTATGTTCTACAATTCCATTTACTTGTGGTGTTCTAGGTGGTGAAAATTCATGTTTTATTCCATTTAGTTCACAAAATTTAATCACATCTTTTTTCTTAAATTCTCCTCCTCTATCACTTCTAATTCTTTTAACATTTTCTTAATAAAGATTTTCAAGTTGTTTAACAAGTTTCTTAATTTCTAATGAAGCATCATCTTTATGTGTTAAAAATAATTTCCATGTATATCGTGAGTAAACATCTACTACAACACATACATAATAGTGTCCACCTAGACTTTTTGTTCTACTTGGACCAAATAAATGTATGTGTAGTAGTTTTAATATGTGACTAGTACTCACTTCATGTTTTGGCTTTAATGTTCTTTTACTATGTTTACCCTTACTAAAGTTTCATATAGCTGAAAATTATTCATTTCAAGCTTACGTAAACCCCTTATAAGGTTCTTTCTAAGCATTTTTCAATTGTAAAAATACCTATATGGCCTAATCGTCTATGTCATAGGTGTATATCTAAGTCATGTGATACTAAACACTTAATTTTAGCATCTAACATGTTTAATGACAAGGTGTATATATTTCCATCTCTACTTCCTTTTAACAAAATTTCTCCTTTATTATTGGTTATATCACATGAAGAAGGAAAGAAAGAAACATGGTAACCCACAATCAATTAGTTGCGAAATACTTAATAAATTGTAAGATAAATTTCTTACTAGAAGGACATTGCTGAGTTGGAATATATACCGGTCCGTAACTGTTCCTTTTTCAACAACTCTACCCTGTTTGTTGTCACCAAATGTCACTGTTCTTCCGTTCTTTACTTCTTTCAATTCGGTGATCAGCTCCAGACACGTAACAATTTTGGTCTCGGAACGGTGTACCAGCTGTAATCTACTAAGAGAAGTACAAGGCATTAGTGCCATACATATGCATGCCAACATAAACATGGATCGGAATAGCGGAAGCAATATAAAAATAAACAAGGTACAATTGACATGCATACATTTCGTCAGACAATGCAAAAGAACGTAAATACATGGCTAATACAACCACAGATCCAAAAGAACTCCTCTTCTACTGGCCTCATTAGTAGTAGTCTGCTCTCGACTCGTCTTCCCTGAACTTGCAGTCATATGCCTGAAATCCCTATCAACTGCAAGGTATTTGAAACGACAAGTATGAGCGACAATATAAATCGCCCGCAAGTATATCCCCTTAGATCCGTCATAGGATCATACATGTAGAGACATGATTCACAAATAAAACACATTATAAACACTTACCTTTTCGTCTCCATTTTACAAACAAAATTTAACTCCTCCATTAAGCATAAGTCCTTATACCCAATTACTTACAAGTCCAATTGTATGATTCTCCAATTAATTTGCTAATCCATTTCAAACCAAGTCCAATAATAATCCATATCTATTATGTGCGCTTCTTTGTGTTATTTTATCTTATGTCCATTAGTTAATCCATATCGTTCTTTGTCCATGTGTTTCCCATGATAGATCCGTATCCTGAGTTTTATTATGATTTGTGTAGTCCATGTATATACAACACCATATTAGTCCATGTTTATAAAAATAATCAATAAGGGTCCATATCCGTAAAATAGCCTATAATGGTACATGTCTATAATGATAGTGAAAATCCATGTCCTTATATAAAAATCCATGTCCATGAACAAAATAATGGAAATCTATTTCCAAAACTGATTTATGATGTAATGTATTGTGTGTCGATTGTGATTTGTTTATATTATGTTGCTTCCGCTTATCGATTCACTATTCATGTCAACATTCACATGTATAGTATCGACGGCTTGTACTTCTCATAGCAGAGTACAGTGGGTGCACCAGGCTGGAACCCTAGTTTCGGACAGGGCACTACAGGTGGTATCAGAGCAA
Source organism: Eustoma russellianum (assembly GCA_036186865.1). Lineage (NCBI taxonomy): Eukaryota > Viridiplantae > Streptophyta > Magnoliopsida > Gentianales > Gentianaceae > Eustoma > Eustoma russellianum. The sequence goes on from AP025057.1 coordinate 18,098,781, forward strand.
AGGCTCTTGATCCATCCTGGACACATAAAGTAAACAACGACGTGAGCTTAGGAAGTGATCTTAGAATTTAAGAAATGATCATAGACGTAAGAAAGGATTTTACACGAGAGTGACGACCTTAGACTAAGAAAAATGTAACGGTATTAGACAAAGGAGTTAAGCAGTAAGACGTACATTGGTCAAAGAACTCATCCTCTCTTGTGGTTTTGCCGTGATTTATCTACTAGGGAAGATCTTTGGAAGGTTGACAAGGTTTTAGTGAATCGCTGAAGAGAAACCAGAGAGCATAGCTCAATAGGAATATAAATA
>AP025057.1:18104089-18276440 GCA_036186865.1 Eustoma russellianum
TCACACTCTTATTCTTCTCGATCAGAGCGCATATGGGTTTATTGGCATGATTCTATTTTTCGGTTAGTTATAACTCAGGATGAGGATCAAGTTATTCACTTCAATTTCGTATTTGTCCCGCTGCAGCTGGCTTTTAATTTTTTGGTAGTTTATGCAAAGCACTCTCTGGCGCTACGCCGTTCTCTGTGGCAATCATTATGTGATTTTTCTCAGACTTCAAGCTCACCATGGATGATAGGAGGTGATTTCCATACTTTTTGGTCCTTAGAAGATCATAGTGGTCGTTCACATCCCTCCCTAACGGTGTTACAAGATTTTAATGATTGTGTGGAATTCTGTTCTTTAATGGCCCTCCATTTCATGGGTCGAGATTTACATGGATGGATGGGAGGGGCCTTGGTAGAGTTCGCCGTCGTCTAGATTGGTTATTCACAAACTCCTCCTTTCATGATGCTTTTGAAGATATGCTCCTTACTCACTTACCTCGGGTTTCTTCGGATCATACACCTTTGTTATCCATATGTCGCGTGAGCAGTCCTGTTGGTTCTAGATCCTTCCAGTTTCTTGATGCATGGTTATCGCATCCATATTTTCTTACTTATACAAAGGAAGCTTGGAGCTCTTACCCGACCACTGGCGGTATGTACGGATTTTATTCGAAGTTATTACATTTGAAGAAGGATATTCCACGTTGGAACAAGGAAATTTTTGGCAACATTTTCTCCAACTTAGCACAAGCCGAAGCTTCTGTGTGCAGAGCAGAAGGATTATGGGACGCAGATCCTTCTGAGGTAAATCGTGCATTATATCATCAAGCCAATGCGGAATATCTTTGAGCCTCTAACTATGAGCGCAGTTCTGGAAGCAAAAAGCGAGGGTTCGATTGCTGCAGGAATATGATGACAACACACGGTATTTCCATTATGTAGTTAAAGGTCGACATGCGCAACTCTGTATACAGCAGATTTGCACATCCGCTGGTGATATATGTACCTCACCCACTTCTATACTGAGTGAAGCAGTTTCATTCTATACTTCATTATTTGCCAAGGAAACTACAAGAAATTATGAAGAGATTCTCATACATATACCTTCACTAATTACGGATCAAGACAATGCCATGCTTATGGAGCTACCACAGGCGTCTGAAGTAAAGGAGGCGGTATGGCATTTGGATCCTCATAGTGCAACAGGACCGTATGGATTTGTTATTCATACAGATGTTGTTATAGCAGTGCAGGAGTTTTTTCTTGGCGTACCCCAGCCATCGGTGATGGCTAGTGCATTAATCACGTTGATTCTAAAGACTGCATCTCCGAGTACATTTAGCGATTTTCGGACTATTTGTCTCACAAACTTTCTGAGCAAAATTTGTACGCGAATTATTGCCACTTGTTTGAGTGTGTTACTCCCTAAGCTAATATCGCCGTAGCAGACTGGTTTTTTAAAGGGCCAAGATATCTCCACACATGTATTATTGACAAGGGAGATGGTTCATATGCTTGATAAGGGAGGGCCTCAATTATGCCTAAAGATGGATATGATGAAAGCCTTTGACAGAGTCAGTTATGAATATTTGGAGTTATTGCTGTGCCATTTTGGCTTTGCCGACTTTTTTACTCGGATTATTATGAATCATTTGATATGCACGAGATTTGCAATATTGATTAATGGTCAGCCTTCTCACGCTTTTCAGCCACACAGGGGTGTTAAGCAAGGTGACTCTCTATCACCTTTGCTGTTTATTCTGTCCTCTGAAGGGTTCAGCAGATGTTTAAAATCTTTAGTGGCTTCTGGAGCCTTGCAGCCTCTATGGCTGGGTCGGATTCCTTTTCATATTACACACTTGGCATATGCTGATGATCTGTTAGTGTTTTTGCGTGGGTTAAGTAGAAATTTGCGGTGGTTTTAGACATTCTTAACATCATATGAAACAACCTCCGGTCAAAAGGTAAATTTTCACAAGAGTAGCTTCATTCCCGCCGCTGCCACGTCGCTACAGCAGCGTAGAAGATTTGAGGATATCCTGCATATGCGATCATCTTGTTTGCCATTTTGCTATCTTGTCTCTTTTCTACACAAAGGAATAAGTCACTCCAGATATTGTGTTTCTTTGCTAGAGCATATTGATGCTCGTTTAAATGGATGGCATAATCGGCTGCTTTCTTCGGTATAGACTTGTTTTACTTCATGCAGTTATTTTGGCCCTACCATTGCATATTATTGCTACAGGCGGATTACCACAATCGGTGATTAAAGTTATAGAACGAAAAATAGCTGGTTTTTATTGGGGACGGCGACATCATTGGGTTGCATGGTCCACTGTCACTGCACCTTGTGAAGAAGGAGGTTTGGACATTCGAGATCTTTGAATGCTGTAGGAGGCTTATTTTTGTCGCATTTAGTGGTCTTATCAACAAAAGAACACGCTTTGGAGTCAGTACACGCATGCTAAGTATGGAAACCGTGGGGATTACATACCTCGACTTTCTGATTCACCTGTTTGGAAGATCATTTGTAGGATTCATGACTTATGCAATAGCCAAACAATAGGGCAGGGGACGGTTCTTAGTTGCAAGCCTCCTGCTTCAGGGGAGTTTTCACTGCGCTCTGAGTACGATCTTTGTCGCACTCAGCAATCCACACTGCTTTCAGCACAATTTATTTGGAATAAGCATCATCCTCCTGTCATCAAACAGTTTTTGTGGCGAATTTATCACTCCGCTTTACCTTTTGAAGACTACATTGGTAATTATCATACTGCCAGGCCCACGCAATGCCCTTTTTGCAAACATGCCTCAGCAGCTGTGGATCATGTTTTTCTGTATTGTGATCGCATTCGACATGTATGGGAGTTTTATGCGTCAGAGTTACATTGTGGTTCCCCAACATCTATGAAGCTTTGATAGTATCTTTTATCTTGGTGGTATCGCTCTACGTTATCCTCCCTATTTGGGGTGCTTAAAATTGTGGTTCCAGCAATTATTGTCCACAATATCTGGCGCACATATACATTGTTGGTCTATGGAGATATGGTAGCATTCTCAGTGGCATCCTTTCGGACGTCGATACATTCTGACATTTTCATGCAGGGTAAAACTCTGGATGGCTCAAAACTGGCGGCTGGACTATGCACGTTACAACACCTTTCTTTTTTGCCCCACATCAGACCGCCACGTCCACAAGTTGTTCGATGGTTATCTCCTCCTTCGGGTCAATTAAAGATAAATATGGATGCGGCAGTTGGCAGGCAATATGCTGCAGGAGGAGATATTTTACGTGATCATGCTGGTTTCTGTGTGTGCTCTATATCATTTCGATTGCCCCAAAGTGCTCCGCTGATGGCAGAGATTCAGGCTGCTATATTCGGTTTGCTGTATTTTTTTGCCTCTGTATCGTTCTGTTATTCTTGAATCAAATTGCTCTCAGATACAAACACTCCTGGCGCGCCCTCAAGTCGTTTCTGGGAACTATCATTTGCGTTTATTCGTTGAAGCATTAGCATAGGCTTGAGTTTAATCATGTTTATAGAGAAGCCAGTATGGCCACTCACTACTTAGCCCGACAAGGAATGCTAGACCCTTGGACTAACCGATATTCTTAAGGCACGCTTCCACCGTTGGTCCGAGGAACCGTTTGTCTGGATATCACTTCTGTACATCTTCGCACCTCTTGACTCCTCACATCCCTCATGTCTTCCAAATGGATTGGCTATCTCTGATTTTTTCTGCCTGTATCCTGCTGAATGCAGGCAGACTCAGTATGATTTTGCTCCTTGTGGTTTCGATGTTTTTGCCATACCTCTTATTATCATTTAATCTTGGATCTCTCTTTACAAGTGCATGGTTTGAAACGGGAGATGCTGACATGCTCATGCCATTATCTGCAGCAAATCTTCATTCACTCTGCGGATTCATGCTAGAGGCTGGGCTGTGTGGGCTCATTCGCAAGTTTTCAAAGGTGGTAAATATGCACTCTTTTTTCTTCGTGCAAGATTTTATCCACAAAGGTGGTTTTGCTTGCCAAGGTTTTGATGAGACATATCATACCACCTTTGGACGTACTCCCCGCCCCTTAGATTTGTATTTGGAATAATATATATCGGCCCTTGAGTTCTTTTATTCAATTGTGCACTGACTTTATATGTAATAATGGTGTTCCTCCGCCATAAGTGAGGGTTACAGTCTAAATAAAATGTAGAGACCTCGTCTCTTTATATATATATATATATATATATATATATATATATATGGAAAAATGGCTTCGTCTTCACCAGGGTTCCCCGGCGGCGCTCCTCGCTCCTTTGCGGCAGTAGTCGCAGCATCCACGTCCACGACCACAGAGATAGCCCCAAAAATCATATCCAAGCATAAAGGACATCCTTTCATTGCTTTTTCTGATGAGGAAATAGATGCATTGGCCTCCCCTTACCGACTTGCACTCGTTGGACCTTTTTGGTTTGGAAGGCCACCAATCAAGATCATACGACAGGTATTTGAGCGAATTGGTTTCAAAGCAGACGTAAAAATCACTCTTTTAGATCAATCCCACATACTGCTGAATTTTATGCATGAGCCAAATTATATACGCTGTTTTTACCGACGTTCTTGGACAATAGCCGGCTGTATAATGCGGATAACAAAATGGACGATTGATTTTGATCCATCAGCGGATGCTCCCATCGTACCGATATGGATTGCGTTTCCAGGTTTACCAATTCACTTTCACCAAAAGGCAGCACTTTTTGAAATATCACGAGCGGTTGGTCATCCGATTGAATTGGACGTTGCTACGGCAGATGGTCTCCGACCTTCGGTTGCTCGCGTTTGCGTGGAGGCTGACGTCTCAACAGATCTTCCAAAGAAAATGTTTTTGCAGGGTAAACAAAAAATCATTCAACAGCAAATAATATATGAGGATTTTCCATCTTTCTGTACAGACTGCCGCAGGCTTGGCCACACTGCCTCCACCTGTGGAGAAAAGGACATTGATAACGCATCCAAACCTCCAAAGAGTGCAACCAGATAGACTCCAAAAAAGAATCAAAAAGGCCAGACCTTGGACCCAGATACTGTTATTTTGCTTAAAAAAGGTCAACTACGCAAGAGGCAGACCAAGTTCCTGCTTCTCCAACTTTTCATGCACAGCCACCTCTTGCAGCCTTTGATCAGACAGTGCATAACGTAGAAGAACCTGTTGCTGATGACATACCACACGCTTTTAACATAGAGACAGACTACAATGCCAACATGAACCCAGATATATCTGTGCATCCATCACACACCACGGAGGCTATAGCTGGCCCCTTACACTGCCAAACAGACAGCTTCAATAACAATCATGCTGCTGCAGATGATGCAAACTTGGCTACTCGCTCCCAAGCAGATGATCCTGACTACTGTCAAGTATCTGATTCAGACCTTCCTCATGATCACCAAATAGAAGAAGGCTCACTTTCACATCTCCGCAGACAGATGGTTGAGGATGCGGAAAATTTCAATCAACGTCTATCCTCACGGCCTCCATGTACGAATGATGAGGATATCTTGCATGATTGTTTAACAAATACTTTTTCAGATCATGAGGGGTTTATTCCTGCACCAACTAGGCGCAGACGACGATTATGTAGAGAATTGCCTCCCCGGCCACCATCAACGGTGGTTACTCGAAGTGCCATCCGTCTGGGCTCCACAACTCCCCAACATTCCTTATGAATGCCATTACATGGAATACAGGAGGTATACGAACATCCTTTAATAGATTGACGTCTCTAGTTCATGAAACAAATCTGGATGTTCTAGTAATCATTGAACCAAAACAACGACCAAACAAGCTTACCTTATACAGACTAAAATTGGGTTTTTCGAATGCTTTATCCACTTGTCAGGAAAATATATGGGTCTTTTGGAAAGAATCTTCACTACACTTGCTAGATGTTCATCATGGTGAACAAACCTCCCTCTTCTCCTTTCACTTTCAACCTACTCACCAGGATTTTGCATGGTCAATGGTTTATGGTCGACATACAATAGCTGACAGACGCCCTTTATGAAACTCTTTAATTGAGATTTCTCGTTCCATCACTATGCCGTGGATAATTGGCGGCGATTTTAATACATTTCTTTCATTAGATGAGCACAAAGGAAGATCAACGCCGCCGCTTCGTAGTATGGATGATTTCAAGGATTGTGTGCACATTTGTGGCCTTTTGGATCTTCCCATTAAAGGAACTCTATTCACTTGGGCACGTGGCACGGGTCAAGGACGTGTATTGCATCGTTTGGACAGATACTTATGCACGGCCTCATTCTCAAATATGTTCGCAAACATTATAGTTCACCATTTATCAAGAGAAACATCTGACCATGCTCCTCTTCATATGAAATGTACTCTTTCGCAAACACGGCCTTATATTCCCTTTCAGTACATTAATGCCTGGGCGTCTCATCCAGATTTTGTCTTGTATATCAAGGAAAAATGGCAGCAATACCCCATGGTTGGCGGCATGCGTGGTCTATATTCCAAACTCACCCTACTCAAGAAAGATCTTCGCAAATGGAACAGAGAAGTTTATGGTAATATTTTTGACAATGTAAAAAGGCAGAGGATAACTACCAACGACATGAAGCCCGTTTTGATGCAGATCCTACGCTGGATAGTAGAACAGCGATGTCTCTTGCTCATGCACAATTGATCCAAGCTGAAAAAGCACAGACATCATATTGGGACAATTCTCCACCAATAATACAACCTAAACAATCATCTAAATACAAAGGTTTTCCATCCATCCGTTTCTCTGACGCAGAAGTGGATTCTTTGATTGCACCATTCCAGCACACTCTCGTTGGATCCTTCTGGCATGGACGTCCCTCTATGGATGAAATGAAAAAGGCTTTTGATCGGATCGGTTTTGCCGGATCGGTACACTTGGGATTAATTGACAAATCACACATTTTATACGTTTTGATCAAGAACACGATTACACACGATGTTTTTGTCGTCAAACATGGAGTATTCTTGGATATCCTATGCACGTCACCAAATATACACACGATTTTGATCCCAGGTTTGACGCTCCTATTGTTCCTGTATGGATCTCTTTGCCTGCATTGCCCGTTTATCTTCATCATCAATCAGCGCTCTTTGCAATCGCCTCAATAATTGGAACTCCAATACGTTTAGATGCTGCAACGTAGAAAATTTTACGTCCGCCAGTGGCCCGCGTCTGTGTAGAAATCGACGTCTCCAAAGAATTATCTTCAAAATTACATATCCAGAGTAAGAATCATGAATTCTTTCAACAAGTGATTTATGAGGATGTTCCTTTATTTTGCTCAACTTGTTGCGTCTTGGGACAGAAAACGGGCAATTGCCCTACTGCTGCTATGGACCCTCCAAAACCACCCCAGAAATCGAAGGTATGGAAAGAAAAAGAAAAGCTTCATACTGATCACCCAGAATCTGCCTCCAACCCAGCTGTTCCCTTGGATAAATCTGCCGTCACTGATGCAGTCCAGATCTTAGTATCAAATAATCAACCTCCAGCTTCTGACACACAGATTCCGCCTCCAAACATCTCAATATTGGAAGAGGCCACTCCCATCCCTGCAACACAAAATCTATCGCTGCTGGGGAATGTATGTGATGATACACATGTGCAGACGGACACAATTGAAGAAGTTATACATGGCCATTCTGATACTGACATAGATATACCTGCAACATCTCAACAAGAACCTCCTGCTGTCACTACCACAGTTGAGCAATATAAGTCTGACTCCTCTCACATAGCTAGCCGCATGGCAGGGCTAGCCCAGTCGCAATCAGACGTAAGTGTTATTACAACAAATTCTTCATCCACCTCCACCTACTGACAACGATGGTTTTATTGTCCATGTCAAAAAAAGGAATCGTAAACTTGCATCTTAGATTGTACGTCCACCACGTCAAATGGCCACCCGAAGTTCTGTTCGGGCCTCACACTCATCCACTCAATAATAATAATGCGTTTGTTAGTTTGGAATATTAGAGGGCTACGCACCTCGCTAACTCGCTTGCGTCTACTTTTACAGCAGTATTCAATAAATTTCCTTTTTATCATAGAACCTCAACATCCAGTGGCAATATTACAACGGACTCAACTGCAGCTTGGATTTACATCCAGCCTTTCGGTGTGCAGTGATCGAGTTTGGTGTTTTTGGCGGCATGAGGATATTTTACTACAAGAAGTTAGGTTTCATGATCAAGTATCACATTTTCACTTACGTCTACTCTCTTCTCAAATGGATTATTGGCACTCCTGTGTATATGGGCGTCATACTATTTTGGACCGTCGTCAGCTTTGGAGTGATCTATCTTCTTTTGGTGATGATTTATCTGCCCCATGGATAATAATAGGTGATTTTAATACATTCCGTTCTCTTGATGATCATAAAGGACGCTCTCGCCCAACCTTATCATCTCTAAATGATTTTAATACCGTTGTTGATCATTTATCCTTACATACGGTGCCATATCATGGGATGCGGTATACATGGATGGGAGGTTGCGGATTGGGACAAGTTCGCCGCTGTTTGGATTGGGTATTCTGCAATTCTTCATTCTATGACATATATACACAGATTAATTTAACGCATCTTCCTCGAGTCACTTCAGACCATTGCCCTTTATTGATAGACTGCCAACAATCAACACATGTTGTCTCAAAGCAATTTCGCTTCCTTACGGCGTGGTCATCACATCCTCAGTTCCTTACATAAACCAGAAATAAATGGGAATCATATCCCACAATAGGAGGAATGCGAGGATTCTATCAAAAGCTGCGTCTTCTCAAGAAGGATCTCACAATATGGAATAAAGAAGTATTTGGAAATATCTTCAACAAGGTGGACTACACGCAAACACAAGTTCAACGTGCAGAATTGGCATTTGATACCTCTCCTACAGAGGACGATCGCATTGCATACACTGTTGCTCAGGCTGAATATCAAGCTGCCTGCGCTAGAGAGCTAGAATATTGGCAACAAAAAGCGCGTGTAAAATGACTAAAAGAGGTTGATGCTAATACAGCATACTATCATGCTATTGTCAAGGACAGGAACCGGAGACAATATATCCAACAAATCCGCAGAGACGATGGCACACTATGTGATACTCAGACTGATATTCAACAGGCTGCTATTCAATTCTATTCTAACTTATTTACAGCACAACCAATTCAGCTAGATACTACATTACTCGAGGTGATTCCAAAATTTATATCAACAGCAGACAATGCATTCTTAACTGCCATGCCATCAGAAGATGAAGTGCGAGACGCAGTCTGGGCACTAGATCCGCAAAGTGCAGCCAGTCCAGATGGATATAATGGAAGTTTTTATCGATTGTGCTGGGATATCATTCACTTGGACGTCTATAAAGCGGTACAAGAATATTTTCTGGGATTCCCCTTACCAAAAGCTGCATCACACACCATGATTATATTGCTACCAAAGGGCACATCGCCAACTTCCTTTGCTGACTATCGTCCCATAGCACTCTGCACGTTTCTCAATAAGATTCAGATGTGGATATTAGCTACAAGGCTAAGCACAATTTTATCCAGAATTATCTCTTCTGAACAAGCGGGTTTTCAAAAAGGTAAAGGTATAACTGAGCATGTACTGCTAGCTAATGAGATGATTCATTGGTTGGACCACTCTCCACGATCAACAAATTGCCTAATAAAGCTAGATCTTGCAAAAGCATTTGATCGGGTCAGTTGGCAGTTTTTGCATCTTGTACTAGAACACTTTGGATTCTCGCTTTCTTCATCAAACTGATCAACAATCACCTTAGTAGCACGCACTTCTCCATCCTAATCAATGGTGTCTCAAGTGGATTTTTTCGACCAACAAGGGGAGTCAAATAAGGAGATCCTTTATCTCATTTACTATTCATTATTGTGGCGGAGGTTTTTAAACGAGCCCTACATACTCACATATGCAGTGGATACATCAGACCTTTCCCGCTGGGCCGCAGTCCACTTACAGTCTCTCACTTGGCGTACGCTGATGATCTCCTGCTCTTTGTTGCTGCTGACAAATGGAACTTGCGACATGTCAAGAATTTCATGCAATCCTATGAGTTATCTTCAGGCCAGGCCATTAATTATCAAAAAAGCACAATTGTATTTTCTAAATCAATCACTCCTAGATGGTAGACGGAGCTACTTACGGAATTATCCATGCGACGATCTTCATTACCCCTCAAATACCTGGGTTCTTATTTGCATAAGGGAATCACACGCACCTCTCGTTGTCAAGATCTACTATCTCATGTAGACAAACGTTTAGCAGGTTGGCAAACGAGACTTATGGGAATGCAGACCGTGTCGTCCTTATAAAATCCGTACTCTCATCGCTGCCATTACATTTGATGGCTGCAACCAGGCTACCAAAGAAGGTAATGAAATCATTAGAGTCTCGCTTCGCAAGATTTTTCTGGGGACAAGATCGCTATCATTGGTCTACTTGGACAAAGTTATGTTACCCTAAAGATGAGGGCAACATAGGTGTTCGTGATTTGGCATCCATACAGGCTGCATATTCTTGTAAACTATGGCATCTTTATCGCTGTAGTGATTCAATCTGGGGCCGATATATGCGTGCAAGATACGGAGATAGAAATGACTTCCAACCAAGATTATATGACTCTCCCGGCTGGAAGCGACTTTGTGCTCTAAACACAACATGTTCGAACATTGTGACATTTGATACAATTCCTGTTTGGCCTTCACCTTCTGGTGCCTTCACCTTAAAGGATGCATATGCTGCAAATCGACCCACGAAATCACATCTATTATCATATGTGCACATTTGGAACCGTATGCAGCGACCTGCTATTCAATTATTTCTATGGCGATTCTATCAGCGATCCCTCCCATTGCCAGATAATCTCAATCGTTTTTCACAATATATCCATCGATCTGCCCGTTCTGTTGCAAGGACAATGCAACTACAATTCATCTATTTTTTCTCTGCTCAGAGGTGCGTACGATTTGGATGTACTTTAATATTTTGTTGGATCTGCCACATTACTCTTCTGGATCATGGCGATCACATTTGCTATATATATGGTGTTCTGCATCAAACACTTTTATGGGAGCCATGCAGTCCATTTACCCAGGAATTGTCCTTTGGAATATATGGAATGTATATGCATCCATTCAATTTGATGACCTTGCTTGGTCACCAAGATCTCTAATTCGCTCCATCCGTATGGACTTATACACCTGGGCGGCATCCATGACGGACACAAAATTAGCAGCAACAGTTCCACAACTTATCACTGCAGGGTCATCCCCTCCTTTACACTCAAATCGGCCAAGCATAGTCCGATGGATGCCTCCTCCATCAGGTCGCTTGAAATTGAACACAGACGCAGCATTAGGGAAACGGCATGCAAGTGGCGGTGGAATTCTTAGGAACCCAAATGGCGATTTCATACATGTAATTTCTTTCCCACTTCGACTTGATTTACCTCGGCAGCCTTCATCGCACTCACATACTCTCTTTCTCAATACAACAACATTATATTAGAAGTGGACTGTGCAGAGCTGGTGCAACTCACCACTTCATCATCCTCCTTACTGGCATCAGATATACGCAGATTACAGGCATTATTGCGACTGGGGCACATATCGACAACGCACACGCCACGGGAGGCAAACGAAGCTGCTCATTTTCTAGCTCGTCAAGCACTCACTGCGCAATACTTTACATCCTATGCTGTTACCACAGATTTGCCTTCCCAACTCAGAGGAATCATTATTGCGGACAGAACGTTGCCATATTTCCGACACACTTTTCATCATGGACCACGACCGCCATGACTGTAGTATCGCCTATGTTTCCCACATGGGTTGGCTTGACTCGCTTTTTGTTGCCCGGAAACCTCTATTTAAGAATAAGAGTTGTCTACATCAAAGTTGGCGCTTCCGTTCATCAAAGACACTTCCGCTCATCGAATCATGGAGAAAAATACTCTTCCGCTAAACATCATCTTTTAGTTATTATAAATTAGTTATGCATGTGAAGATATAGATTTCTACATTCTAAAGAATTAATTGCTTACAAAAACTTTAGATGGAGACTAATATTGCGAGCTTTTTGCTGCGTAGTTCAGTCTTAAGACTAAAACTGTTGGCCTTCCATCGATAGATTACAACGCTAGAGATACAAAATGTGTCAATTATTTTCGATAATGAATGATACATTACAAGTTCACGGTTAACAATTGTTGAAATATGTGTTACAGCTTTTAAGGTTGAGATGTACATGAGAACCACTTCAATTGTATAGATTAGTATTGTTACATTTCTGAATTTTATCTTTACAAGTTCGGTGCAACAATTTTTACATTTTTTAGTGTTCAATTGTCTCGGACACCGAGATCTCGGTAATTGTAAAATCAGCATTGTAGTTCATACAAAATCAATACGGCATCTTTAGTATGTGTCATTTATTAAAAGGAATCTGGTTTCCAAATGACTCGCCCGCTCCTAGGGCTATAAATGAACCAAGCCGTTCGGTTGTTCAGCTCGTTTGTTTGAGCTTGAGCTCGAGCTCGGCTCGGATAAAATGTTAATGAACAGAGCTTGAACACCTTTTTCTGTTCGAGCTCGGTAATTGACACCGTTCGTTTAAGGTGTTCGGCTCGTTAATGTTGTTCGTGAGTTAAACGAACCAAGCTTGAACAAGTAAATATGTTCGTTTAAATAAACGAACAAGCTCGGCTCGTTCGCTAAGTTAAATGAACAGAGCTTGAACAATGCAATGCTCGGCTAGTTCGGCTCGTTTACAGCCCTACCCGCTCCCATCTTGATAACTATAATATCGGGATTACCATAGAACAATATAAGTGAGACGTATAGTTTGTCACAATGTTAGACGAGCATTTTCGGAATAAAAGGGCAAAAATATAATATATTAATTACTAATTAACGCTGGGCTTAGAGCAATTTTGTTCCAACTGTATATGATCTGTAGCAATTTTTCCTAAATTATTATTTGCGTCATCGAACGAATCTGGATTAACCAATTAAAAGTAAAAAAAACCCCAAAAGATAAGGAAAAATCTGATAATTTCTTTATGGGTAAATTATAGACCGCTAAGCTATTCACATAGGAACATTTTGACCATTCATTTAATGCTTGTAACATTTTAGCCTTCCCAACAAGTATGTCAGAGATGAGGAATATTTTCGTAATTTTAAATCACAACTAACATTTATGTTACGTATAGGAAATATGAGACTTTCTCCTTGGAATAGTTTAGTAGTCTAGTATTCTTTGTTCTTTATTTTAAGTATATTCATTTTGTTAATGATTAATCAATAACTACTTTAATTAGTAGTCCATAATGAAGTGTATAATCAACTATTGTTTCATAATAATATATTATTTATCTTGTATTCATTAATGATGTAATTTATGTAGGAAAGAAAACATATATTAGTTTTATTAAGAAATCCACATTTACCACATGTTTCGAAATAAACCCAAAACCATGCACGACAGTTCTGTCAAAATCGTCATATGTTATTCTGAGTTTTGACATACATCAGTTTTGTCAAAACCACCGTACACATGGCGGTTTTGACAGCGCACCGTGGTTCTGTTAAAACCGTTAGGTGCCACTCATGTTTTTTCTATAAAACCATATCAATTTCTCAAACCTAAAACAAACATCTCATATTATTATCAAAAATTATTTTTGCAGCCTATCCAATCCAACCACAATGTCATCTCTATCATCTCCAATTGTTCATGTATTGTTGTATCATAGGCGAAAAGTTTTGCCATCAGAACACAATGGAGTTTGTTATGACATGATTCTAACCAAAATGATGAGGGATTTCTGTACAATGCCATACTCGGGATTTCTCCAATGACTCAAAACAAGGCTCGGATTGGATGTAGATGTGGATGTGCCATGTCTCTTCATCGCCACCTGTTGCCGGATGCTTCTACAGTTCTACTCGTATTCCAATGACAAAGATCTCGAGACTGCCTTGGAAATCCCGATGCGTTGTGTAAATATTCCAGCTGTGGAGATTTATATGAGTGTTCGTGGTATTCATGTAATAAATCCATCAAACTTGGGCAATAACACAGGTTATTACGTTGATATTGTTGGAACATATTGGAGAACGCAGGAGGGTGCAGCTGGTCGTAGGCTCTGGTGAAAATTATATTGGATGTAGAAAACAACAACGATGATATTAGCGCCGACTATGACGAAGACGATGAGAAGGGCGATGACGATGAAGAAAAGTGTTTAAAGGAACTTGAAGGAGGAAGATGAACCAGAGAAGTATGATTCAACAGCCCCCATCTTGACGGAAACATTCTGCTTCTTGAATATTGTGGCCAGCCAGAAGACACTGTGGTTCATGGAAGGAGTGGATTAGAGAAGGGCTATGGAAGAAGATTAGAGCAGATAATTGAATTGAATATGTTGTCTAAAACCAAAAATGCAGTGAAACATTGTCGTGCAATTATGATCCGTGAAGCAAAACTGGTTCTACAAAGTGGTGTTTAGTTCGCCAGAACTTTGGTATGTTAGGTGCAACATTTTTAACAACTTCATCGTGCAACTTTAAGGCAAATGCATAATTACTGGAGATTGCATATTCTACGACCGCCATATTTGTATGAATGCAAACATCACATCCGATTGTAGGAATATCGATTCAAACATAGTTAGAAAAATGATTAAAGAAATGCATTAGTAAGAATATGAACTTTAGAATATAAGATGTTTGAAAAACTACAAAAGGAAACTTGAATGTGGAAATTAACTGCAAGAAAATGTTAAGGGGAAATAGAAAATAATGACAATAGTGTATGATGACTAATCATATCTTTTAGTGAGTGGCTTTGTTATATGGTTGCCCCTGAAGCATCAAACGAAGAAAACATTCTTCGATAGAGGCACGATCCAGAATTGAGCATTGTTGATATGAATATGTTTGGTGCAGTTTTTGGGTATTCAAACAGTTGATTATTGGTTCTCAGCATTGTCGTCTTCTGATATCAATTGACAGTACACGTTTGTATGACAATCATAACAAGAAATTATTGGTTGTTGTTGGGTTGATACAGCTGACTACATATTTCCACTTGCTTATGCTATTGTTAAGAAGAGAGTATGTAATGGGCAACATGAAAGATGTATGTTTGATTTCAAATCGATCCACTGGCCTTCAAGCTGTGATTCGATGAGATCATACATGGTAACCACCTTATGCATCGTAGATACAGTGTCCATCATATAGAGCGAACTTTTCACGTAAGTTTTCAAAAAAAAATCAATTTATATATTTGGTAGATATTGTACGATCATAGATATTGTTGAATTCATATGCAGTCAATTTTTTACAGGTATTAAGGATTATTCTATTGTCTGCTGCATCACAACTCAAGTGCACAGGTTTACGGAATGTATAGAGAAGCTGAAGACGCTAAACAAAGATGTACAAGATTGCCTTATGCACATTATGCTTGATATATGGACATTGTCTTACAACGATGGCACGAGGTTGTTATGCCCCGCACCTTCCGTAGGATAATTAACAGACAAAGAAGGAATTAAAGGAGATTAATGACGGCCAACGGTAATGAATTAGCAATTAAGTACGAGGATTAATTAGAAATTAATGAGAATATTAAATATTAGAATTAATTGTGTTTAATGTTAGAATTAAATAATAAAGGTTTATCCTTTAAGATAAATAAGATAATAGATATAATTTAGAAACTCCAAATCTTACCCTTTTCCCTATTAAACTGACAACGTCAGTTCTCCTCCCCATTCACAGAGAAGACGACGCAACTCTTTCCCCCCTTTAGGCGATTTTGAGACACCTTACAGCCCTAGGAGAAGAATCTCTCCAGAAATCAATCCAGTCTTCATTCGTTCTTCGTTTCTTCTCCGAGTAATCAAAGGCAAGTAATCATCTTATAAGTTCCTACGTTTTGTGAAAGAGAAAACTGACCTATTTTGTTATCAAATTGGATCACCATGCAGTAGTTTTGTTTTGTGATTACTTGTATATGATTTATGTGGTTGTGTCGATGATTTGGCTGTTATATGATGAAAACCGTTTTGTTGTTGTTGATTACTTGAGACCCTGCAAATCCCTACCCCATAAACCCTTTTGATGTGCCTTCATTGTTGGTTAGGGTTGGGAATGGGAAAAAGGAGGGATCTTTCGGGTTCGTTGTGAGGAACAATATGCGTTTAGGCTTGAACGTGTGATGAGTTCCGAGAAGGTTTTGCGTTGATGAATTATACTTGGATTGCTAGTGTAGTTAGGCTTGGAATGATGGGATGGAAATTTGGGAAACGTTGGTTGAAGGTGCATCTTCTGCAGAAATTCGCAGAACAAAGTTCCCAGGAAACGCTGACATCAATCGATCGATGTCAGAGATCGATGTCCTCTGATGGACATCGATCGATCGATGTAGGTGAAGGCTGAGAGATCGATGTCCTCTGTTGGACATCGATCGATCGAAGTAGATGAGGGTTGAGAGATCGATGTCCACTGACGGACATCGATCGATCGATGTATAAGAGGCTGAGAGATCGATGTTCTCTGATGGACATCGATCGATCGATGTGAGGGTATGATGTCACATCGATCGATCGATGTGAGGGGATGATGTCCTTCAGTTTTGTGGAAAAATAGAGGAAGAAAGAGGGAAGCTCGGGGAATCTTCGGGTGACCTTAGAGACTTCTTAGGACCTGATTAAAGGTAGTCTAAGTCTTAGGAACATGACTTAGGATGGTGAATCAAATTGGTGAATTCAAAGGGGTTTTTGAATCGGATTTCAATGAGGATGACCTAGGAGGGTTAGGAAATGAACGTACGAGGTGTTATAGAGTTCAACGAAAGAAAGATAGGAGTACTCGCATTAGTGAGTGAAGTTTAGTATCAAGATTAAGTGTTGATGACCTAGTTGAAGCATAAGCATTGATGTGTAAGTTAGGGAAGTCTTGTGTGTTGCTTATACGTGCGCATGTGTTCATGAACTGCATATGTGAACGAGAAATGTGATTGAAACGAGGAGTCTTGCATCATGGCACTTGCATTGCATATTGTTTTGAAAAAGAGCTGTGCTTCGGCACTGATTTGCGAAGGTGACCTGTAATGTTAATCGGGATGGAAATTTAAGCCAAGGTGCATTACAGGGAACAAAAGGCTGTAACGTTAACCGGGATGGAAATATAAGCCGGGGTGCGTTACAGGGTATAAAGTCCTCTGCAATGTTAATCGGGATGGAAATATAATCCGAGGTACATTGCAGAGTTTTACGAGATCTGTGATGTTAATCGGGATGGAAATATAAGCCGAGGTGCATCACAGAGCATAACGAGGCCTGTAACGTTAACCGGGATGGAAATATAAGCCGGGGTGCGTTACAGGATAACGAGTTACGAGACCGGACATTGTGACATGCATTGCACTGTTTTGAAAAGAAATGGTTCATGCATTTGTGATCGTGTAGTATAGTGCATATTTTGGCATGCATCACGAGAGTCGTCGTGGTATAGATGTGCGTGGTATTTGATAGCCAATGAATTTGTTACTTGCGTTCGAATTACTGTACTTGCTATATTCGTGATTCGCTTATATATTTGGAAGTTTTACAAGACATGTGCCCTACAATTCCCTTGAATGATATATTACTCATGTCTTGCCATGTGTTGATCCCGTATGTCTTATAAGCGGGTTACTTGCTAGCATTTTTTTTTCGCTAAGGGTACTGCCTTTGTCATTGCAGATGAGCCTAGCTACGATATGATTTTCATTGAGGACGACGGCGAGTGGGCAGAATGGGATGCCTAGCCTTTGTGGAGAGAATTGATTAGCTAGATTCCGTTATTTCTGATTCATTTGAGGTTTTAAATGGCTGCGACCATATACAGTTATTGATATTCACTTTGTCTTTTGACGTACTGCATTGATGGTTTAGATTTACAAGATATATGTTTCCGCGCTTGTTTCTCTTACGTCATTGATGATGTGTATTCGAGAGATGAGACGTCTTGTAGTCTTCTCAGTAAGCTACGACGGGTGTACTGGTTCGGATTCCGCTGTCCGGGTCGGGGTGCTACAGGTGGTATCAGAGCCTAGGCTTCAGATCTATCTCGGAGACCTAGGTTATGACATATAGAGTCTTAAGTTATGATTTTTACCCTAAGTTGATCTTTAGGTCTAAGTATGTGATCTTAGACATAAGTTAGATTGGGTTGTGTGTGTGCGAGCGCGATAAAACTTAACTCATCAGCTTTAATTTCTACAGTCTACGAGTTCTGTTGTGTACAACGCTTATGGACTTTCAGGATTGCCGTTAGAATCACTGAATGCTGATAAGCGTTGATTTTGCAGACAATGCCTCCTAAAAGGGGAAAACCAAGGGAACGGTGGCAACGGGAACGATAATCTCCCACCCAAGAACTAATGGACGGTATCACGGTGATCGCACAAGGAGTTGCTCAGCAGCAGCAGCAACCTCCTCCGCCACCGTCGCACTCGGACTTGGGACTCTTCCAAAATGGATGCAGAGTGGTGCTGCAATACAACTGACACCGCCGATCGCTTGGACCTAATTTTAGGATGAGTTCAAGAGATATTACATGCCGACAGTACGATCTTCAGAGCATGGCTCTAGATGCACGGCAGAAATGTAGAATTAGGCCATGATATTAGAAAATAAGTTACGATTTTGCCTCTAAGTCACAATCTTAGGCATAAGTGATGATTCGAACATAAGGCGAGGATCAAGAACATAGGTACTGATCTCAGTTATAAGCGATGGCTCTGAACATAAGTCATGATCTTAGACATAAGTAACGATCTTGATTAAGAGTTGACTTTAGACATAAGTACGGAAGTAGTAATAAGTGTTGATTATGTAATAAGATGCGATCTTAGAGGTAAGAATGATGATGCTAAGAACGATCCTAGAAATAAGTTATGATCCTAACTATAGAGGGCCAACGGTTTTGGAAAGACGTATATCTAAGGTATCCCATACCATTCTCCCTTACCTAAGGTTGATCACAACTCTCTAAGTTGTGATCTTAGTAACCCTAGTTGAACACTATATAATTAATTCGAATGAATTACGATGTTAATCAGAATATCCTAGTACAAACATTAGGTCAATATTACCGGGTCAGACAGTAACTCGGGCTGCCTTACCATAACTGCAACATAGTACTTGACGCCACTAGGGTAAATTAGAAAAGGTCCATATTCTTACCTGGACGGTAACATCAGAGCAGGCTTTGGACTAATTTGGGACCATAGCTACTAAGAAATGAATTGTAACAGTGGAGTAAATACTAAGAGATGAATTATAGTAGCATGATAGAAATTAAGCAACGATTTATAAGCATTAGGATCAGTAGAGTTAGTGAAAGATATTGTCAACGGAGTTTGTAGTTTACAATTAAGATGCCCAATTTAGAATTACCAAAATAGGCCGATCATGTTAGTCTTATTAGCGATATTGATCGGTAGCGACATACGAGAACCTACTACATTATACACCTTGGAACTATAAAGTGTCACGGAATCTTTAGCTAAGTGATGAACTCCTAGAAACATTGAGTTACTTGGCTTGAGTCGGGTAGACTTGAAATGGCAAGGGAGCACGCATGGACAAGTAATAAATTCTTTTCAGGTGAGATTAACTGGATTGGAATTAGCGGTTAAAATAACCCAGTAAAAAGTACAATGGATTGGTGTGGCGCACGGAAGTACGGTGAATGAGAATATCTTAAGACGATTAATACTTAGTTTGCCATGCTAGGATTGAACAGTCTCAGCTAAAGATGTTATCCTGAGTAGACGAACATTAGACCTATAAGTTACGGTACTTAGAAAGATTTATCCCTGACCGTAAGAGTGGATGATAGAAATTATACGAAGTATGGATAAATATGTTTCAAGCGGTTAAATATTTATACATGAGCACGTGCACCAAGATATACCCTATATTTCAAAGTTTTTTCAATTTTTCTAAGTATTTTAACTAGTTTGCTTATTTATAGTCTGCTACCTTAACAATGTTGTATCTTCTTCCGTATTCGTATTCCAACCTGATAGAATTTCAACTACTACTGACAAACTCTGAAAAATAGATACATTTTAAAATGTTGATGATTTGAAGAGCAATATGTCTGTGTATTTCTTATATTATTTCCCAAATTTTTGTTTAGCTAAGTTTATTTTGTTAAAATAATTTGAGTTGTCGACTATTGATATTGCGAGCATTTTATTTTTGGAATTATCAACCGCTTGCCATGAAGTTACCTAATTTTGCGAAACAAAAAGTAGTTTCAAAACATACATGTTTTTTTTTAGAAAGAGATATACCATTTCCAAATTGTTTTATAAAACGTTAAGTTATTGAGTTTCAAATGGTTATAAGGCGGTCTTACCTGTAACACTTTTGTGAGTAGATTATACCCATATTTTGTTTTCTTGTTTTAGACATTCTTGCGAACAAGTTATTCATTCCTTTTATAAGAGGTCACGCGAAACGCCACTTGCGAAAACGATTTTATAATACTTTAGCTCAAAAAAAAATTTTTGGGTACTGTGTAAATAATTAAAGCTATGTTTTGAATTATAGCCACATGAGCTATATTTTATTTAAAGAGAAGCATGTCCATACATATATTTCGTATACTAAGCTTATGACGGTATCCTTGAGAAATTAAGAGCATGACCATAGAGCTAGTTGGTAAGTATATAAGAACTGCTTTTGAAGACTTAGTTGTGTTAAGGAGGGGTAACGGTTACCATATTGGCATACACAAAGGATGTTAGTATGGTTAAGTATCTAAGTGATAAATCGTATGTGATAAGTTTATGAATCTGGTATGGTAGATTGCAATAAGTTGAGTGATACACGTCAAATGGTGTAAGTGGAAGATTGTAAGCACTCATTATCGAGGACTAAGTAAGGATTGAATCACATAAGGATTAGGTCCCCTTGAGAGACGTTAGTATTGACTAAATTAAATCGTACTAGAGTACATCGTACTTCGAAAAATACATATGGCTGCAGGGAGGAGTCGTGTGAGCAGGGCGTAAGTTAAAGATTGGGCTACACCTAAGAACTGACTTTAGAGGGTTGTTCATGATAACCAATATAAGAACGATATATCCCGACGATTAAGTTATGAAGCCAGTATAATGATGGTACCCTTAAGGCTGATTCGAGAGCTATACAAGAATAGGTTACGATCTATTAGACGGAGGACAATGGACTTAGAGAGCACTTTGTGTGTATACACACTGAATGATTTGAGAACTTAGTCCGGTATCGAGAAAGTGAAATGGGTACCATACCGAAATACGCAAGGAATACTAATTTCGGTCATGATCTATGTAAATAAATTATGAGAGACTATACTAAGCCATAGATTTCGTATCGAACAAGTTTCGAGGATGAAACTTTTTGTAAGGGGGATGGAATGTTATGCCCCGCACCCTCTGTAGGATAATTAACAGACAAAAAAGGAATTAAAGGAGATTAATGACGGTCAACGGTAATGAATTAGGAATTAAGTACGAGGATTAATTAGAAATTAATGAGAAGATTAAATATTAGAATTAATTGTGTTTAATTTTAGAATTAAATAATGTTTATCCTTTAAGATAAATAAGATAATAGATATAATTTAGAAACTCCAAATCTTACCCTTTTCCCTATTAAACTGACAACGTCAGTTCTCCTCCCCATTCACAGAGAAGACGACACAACTCTTTCCCCCCTTTAGGCGATTTTGAGACACCTTGCAGCCCTAGGAGAAGAATCTCTCCAGAAATCAATCCAGTCTTCATTCGTTCTTCGTTTCTTCTCCGAGTAATCAAAGGCAAGAAATCATCTTATAAGTTCCTACGTTTTGTGAAAGAGAAAACTGGCCTATTTTGTTATCAAATTGGATCACCATGCAGTAGTTTCGTTTTGTGATTACTTGTATATGATTTATGTGGTTGTGTCGATGATTTGGCCGTTATATGATGAAAACCGTTTTGTTTTTGTTGATTACTTGAGACCCTGCAAATCCCTACCCCGTAAACCCTTTTGATGTGCC
This sequence comes from Eustoma russellianum, assembly GCA_036186865.1. Taxonomy (NCBI): domain Eukaryota; kingdom Viridiplantae; phylum Streptophyta; class Magnoliopsida; order Gentianales; family Gentianaceae; genus Eustoma; species Eustoma russellianum. Next base: position 18,126,252 of record AP025057.1, read on the forward strand.
TTCATTGTTGGTTAGGGTTGGGAATGGGAAAAAGGAGGGATCTTTCGGGTTCGTTGTGAGGAACAATGTGCGTTTAGGCTTGAACGTGTGATGGGTTCCGAGAAGGTTTTGCGTTGATGAATTATACTTGGATTGCTAGTGTAGTTAGGCTTGGAATGATGGGATGGAAATTTGGGAAACGTTGGTTGAAGGTGCATCTTCTGCAGAAATTCGCAGAACAAAGTTCCCAGGAAACGCTGACATCGATCGATCGATGTCAGAGATCGATGTCCTCTGATGGACATCGATCGATCGATGTAGGTGAAGGCTGAGAGATCGATGTCCTCTGTTGGACATCGATCGATCGAAGTAGATGAGGGTTGAGAGATCGATGTCCACTGACGGACATCGATCGATCGATGTATAAGAGGCTGAGAGATCGATGTTCTCTGATGGACATCGATCGATCGATGTGAGGGTATGATGTCACATCGATCGATCGATGTGAGGGGATGATGTCCTTCAGTTTTGTGGAAAAATAGAGGAAGAAAGAGGGAAGCTCGGGGAATCTTCGGGTGACCTTAGAGACTTCTTAGGACCTGATTAAAGGTAGTCTAAGTCTTAGGAACATGACTTAGGATGGTGAATCAAATTGGTGAATTCAAAGGGGTTTTTGAATCGGATTTCAATGAGGATGACCTAGGAGGGTTAGGAAATGAACGTACGAGGTGTTATAGAGTTCAACGAAAGAAAGATAGGAGTATTCGCATTAGTGAGTGAAGTTTAGTATCAAGATTAAGTGTTGATGACCTAGTTGAAGCATAAGCATTGATGTGCAAGTCAGGGAAGTCTTGTGTGTTGCTTATACTTGCGCATGTGAACATGAACTGCATATGTGAACGAGAAATGTGATTGAAACGAGGAGTCTTGCATCATGGCACTTGCATTGCATATTGTTTTGAAAAAGAGCTGTGCTTCGGCACTGATTTGCGAAGGTGACCTGTAATGTTAATCGGGATGGAAATTTAAGCCGAGGTGCATTACAGGGAACAAAAGGCTGTAACGTTAACCGGGATGGAAATATAAGCCGGGGTGCGTTACAGGGTATAAAGTCCTCTGTAATGTTAATCGGGATGGAAATATAAGCCGAGGTGCATTGCAGAGTTTTACGAGATCTGTGATGTTAATCGGGATGGAAATATAAGCCGAGGTGCATCACAGAGCATAACGAGGCATGTAATGTTAACCAGGATGGAAATATAAGCCGGGGTGCGTTACAGGATAACGAGTTACGAGACCGGACATTGTGACATGCATTGCACTGTTTTGAAAAGAAATGGCTCATGCATTTGTGATCGTGTAGTATAGTGCATATTTTGGCATGCATCACGAGAGTCGTCATGGTATAGATGTGCGTGGTATTTGATAGCCAATGAATTTGTTACTTGCGTTCGAATTGCTGTACTTGCTATATTCATGATTCGCTTATATATTTGGAAGTTTTACAAGACATGTGCCCCACAATTCCCTTGAATGATATATTACTCATGTCTTGCCATGTGTTGATCCCGTATGTCTTATAAGCGGGTTACTTGCTAGCGTTTTTTTTTCGCTAAGGGTACTGCCTTTGTCATTGCAGATGAGCCTAGCTACGATATGATTTTCATTGAGAACGACGGCAAGTGGGCAGAATGGGATGCCTAGCCTTTGTGGAGAGAATTGATTAGCTAGATTCCGTTATTTCTGATTCATTTGAAGTTTTAGATGGCTGCGAACATATACAGTTATTGATATTCACTTTGTCTTTTGACGTACTGCATTGATGGTTTAGATTTACGAGATATATGTTTCCGCGCTTGTTTCTCTTACGTCATTGATGATGTGTATTCGAGAGATGAGACGGCTTGTAGTCTTCTCAGTAAGCTACGACGGGTGTACTGGTTCAGATTCCGCTGTCTGGGTCGGGGCGCTACAGGTATTCTACAATGACAACCAATTATTCAGAGTAGTGCAACAGTGTACTCAAGGAGGCTAGATGTTTACAGTGGTTACTTGTAGCGCCCCGCTTCCGAACCCTAACATCGGGAATAGTGCACCCGCCGTATCTCACTAAGGAGAATACAAGGCGTCGAAACAGTTTCCAACGTGTCCGAAAAGACATAGAAATTTTTCACGCGGAAACGAAATACAATAACGTAAAGTTCTCTGATACAAGAAAATTCTCAATACAGTAATGTTCTGACTTCTGGAAGAGTACTAACATCTACTATCTATCATTTAATGCAAGGTAGTGTCTGATGAAACCCCAATAAAATAATGACAGACAGCCGCATGGTCTCTTCGTATCCTAGGTGCGACCGTCAGTCTGCCCATACTGCCGTGTCAGCCCCGTCCTCAGCAAAGACATAGTCGCACACTTCTTCGTGCTTACCTGGTGGGGGGGAAGTAGGGGTGAGTGACGGGGAAATCACTCAGTAGGCACCTGCCTCCAAGCAGCACAAGACGAACATCCAAAAATGATATAACACATAGCACATAATACGTGATATCACATAAGCATATGAAGGAATGCGGAAAGGTAATTCACTCCAAATAAAGAATGCGCAACATCGTGATGCATGTCCTACTATGCATGTCACACGCAACAAAGTCATGTCACACCGAATGCCGATACCTCCACCATGCAATGCATGAACCCGGGTCGTACTGAGTGGCTGCAGGTCGTACACCCCACAGTCACCATACTAAGTGTGCGTGGCCGCGCCACCGCACACCATCCTGAGTGTCGTGGCTCCGCCACCGTACACCATCCTGAGCGCCCGTGACCCGTACGTCACGACCTGCCATCAATGTAATGCACGTGCCATGAATGCAAAAACACAATCGCCTGAGGCCCTTGGCCCATCCTCACCATACTCCGGCACTCAAATCTAAGTAGAGTTTCGTTTGAATGCTAACTCAACATTGTTCGGCATAAAATCCACTTTTCCACGCTTGTATACCTTTATCGTGCATTTTTCCTATTTTTCCTCATTTTTCCCCTAATTATTTCTATTTATTACCTATTTATCTAAATTAAATAAATAATCACAATTACTAAAATTTAGTGAAAATAATTTAGTTTCAGCATTTTATAATTTCTGGAATTTATTTAGAATTTTCTGATATTTATTTATATTTTTCTTGGAATTATTATTATTTTGAATCAATTAAATAACATTTATAACAAAAACTCAGAAATTCAGAAATCAATTGGACTGGCCCTATTTCCCAGCCCTGTCCGCCCTGGAGCTAGCCCGGCCTGCAATCCATTTCTTCTTCTTTTTTTATTTTCGCTGGTAATTTGGGTCGGCTGGTACCTGGTCCGGCCCGCTAGCCATCCGGTCCCGCCCGTTACCAGCCTTCCCCTTTATATATATATATATATTGCGTTATTGGGCTGGTCCTGCAGCAACAAACCGCGGCCCGATAAGGCTGGACTGGTCTACGCTGCAAGGCCGGCCCTATACCAGTTTTTTCTTTTAAATTTCAGGTTTTCAGCAGAGGGAGACCCAGGAGGCGCGTACTCCACACGGCGCGCACCGGCGACCTCCGACCTCCGTTTTTCGGCCCCGATCTATATTTTTTTGTCTGTTTCCAGTCTATGGGAACCTATTCTAAGGCCAAATCAACAACTAAAGACCCTAAAGATAGTAAAGATGTGATATTTTGATTATCAAATTTTTCCCTAAAATCAAATCCAAAACAGTTTTACTATTTTGATTATCAAATTTTCCCCTAACATCAAATTCAAAGCACGCAAAACATATACGCATTTCTCACATATCAAGAACGCATGCTTCATATCAATTAACACACATACTATCAGTTTCAACAATCAAAACAATCAAAAATACATAATCTACCATTAAAGCATGCTTGAATTTGTACCATTTGGAGGGGAAAAGGGAACCTACCTGTCTACAGACAACAGCGCGATTGAAATAAACCCGGTTGCCTTCTCTTCCTTATTCTTTCCTTCTTCCTCCTCTCTCCTTCTTCTTCTCTTCCCTCTCCTTTCTCTCACTCCTGCCGCTACCCCTCCCTTTGTCGTTCTGCTCTCTTCTTTGTCTTCTTAATTTATTTTTTTAACCCTTTTCTCCTCCTTAATTGCCCCCTTTCTGCCGTTTAACCACGTGATGGGCGAAAATTGTGGGAGCCGTTATTCACTCCCCCAGAATCACGTCTTCCTCATTTTTATTTTTATTTTATTTTTTTGCTTTTCTTTTAATTTGATTTATCATTATCCTTCATTCTATTTTATTACATTTATTATTATTTATTTCTCCTTTTTTTTCTCTCTTTTGTGCTCAACTTTAATTCATCCCCTATACACATTAACATTTAACCACTAATTATAAATTACTTGAACATAACGAGTTGTTATGACTAATCCAATCCCGAGGGCTTGCAACGACTAATTAGTTTTAAATTAACACCGAACGACTAATTCGAAAATTTCCGGGTGTAACATCCTACCCCCCTTACAAGAAGTTTCGTCCTCGAAACTTGTCGTACCTTATTTGAAGAGATCGGGGTAGCATTCGCACATCTAGTCCTCCAGTTCCCAAGTCGCTTCATTCTCCCGATGATTGCTTCATTGCACCTTGATATATGGAACAATTCTCCACTTCAGCTCCTGATTATTGCGATCTATGATTAGAACATGAGTCTCTTCATATGACGCGTCCGGCCTAAATTTTTTTTTAAATGATGGTGCGTCCAGTACATGACTCAGATCCAGGATGAACCTTCTCAACTGAGAAACCTGGAATACATTGTGCACTTGGGCTAGCGTTGGTGGTAACGCCAAACGATAAGCTAACCAACCAATCCTTCCAAGTACTTCGTAAGGCCAATGTAACGAGGACTTAGCTTACCCTTCAGACTAAAATGTGCAATTTCCTTCGCAAGCAATACCTTCAAATAAACCTTTTCCAACGACAGTAACTTCAGGAGACATCCCTTTTGAATCTGTCCAACTCTTACTTATGTCTTGGGCAACCTTAAGTCTTTCCCCGAGTCAATTTTACTTTCTCTATGGTTTGCTTAATCAGTTGCGTATCGGTAACAGTACGCGCTCCAACTCCGTCCCACTGAACTGGGGATTTGTCCTACGCCCATATAGTGCCTCCTATGACGTCATGCCGATGCCGTTATGGTAACTGTTGCTGTTAACAAACTTGATCGACTTGATCACACCATCCCAGTTTCTTCTGAAGTCCAGTGCGCAGCCCTCAGCATGTCCTCAATAGTCTGCATCGTCCTCTCCGACTACTCATCGGATTGCGGATGAAATGCAATGCTCAACATGGCTCCGTCTACTATATATCAACATACTTGAGTTTTAACGTGTGTTATTGTTTTAATGGTTAAATTGTTTGAACATGTTTGGTAAAGACATATAGTATGTTGTGTATCCGCATGTATGACTAATGTATCATATGTAGCTCATGATCTCACAATTGTTATCTGCAGTTTGTCACATGTATAATGTCTATGATGTTTGTTAGCTGAGTTTTAAGCAGTACACCCACTGTGCGCGTTTATTTTAGTCTTGGTTTATCGTGATCTCTCATTTGTACTTATGTTAGTTGTTAATGACATTTGTCACGTGTACTCTATATTTTTCGTACTAGCTTATCTTATTATTGTATAAATGTCGTTATATAAATTATGCTGAAGGAAATGCATAAATGCATAGGTTTTACTGTAACGTAGATATATATAATTTATTCGGGTGTTCAAGTATGATAATTAATTAGTTAAAATTTTTTTTATGTTATTAACTTATTTACAATTTAATCTATTGCAATGTTGTCCTGCAATATTATGTTATCCAACCTCGTAATTAGTCTACTTTACTTCAGCTGTGTGTGTTAATGATTTTGTTTTAAAATTTGTAAATGTATGCCTATATGGTAATCCATATCTTGTATAAAAAGTATTTGTGTTACTGTATGCCTTGTAATTGTGTTGTTTGTAGTCGTTGTATATTGCGCTGTGTATTACTTGTTTTGTTGTATTTAGTTATGTTAAGGTGTCTTTGATATAATTGTGTATATGCTTGTGCATATTTACTTAGAATCGTTTAATTACTTTTGTTTCATGTATTTATTTGTATGTTTTCTTAAATCGACTTATTTAGGTCAATTAATGTTGTGACCAATTATGTTTGTCTATATGCCTCCTTATGGTTGTAACAGACTGGGGATTTTTTTTGGTAGTCATTTAGCACATATACTCTCGTCTTATCGTATATCTTTTATAGGTTCGCTACTCCTACGTTGTTATCGTACTCTATATATATTAAGATCTTTCATTTATACTTCGTATTTCTCATGTTGGTCGCTTTGTATGCATAGGTATGGTGTATGTATAGTCTTTCACACATATTCTGTTTGTGTTTGATGTGGTGATGATATTATATGGCTTAATAAGTTGGTTGGTGCATTACAGCTCACAGAGTTACACTACGGTAAGGGTGTACACATTTTAGTAGTTAGTATATCTTGTACTTATTATCTTTATGTTAGTATGTTACAACAAGCTGATACAATTATATATATATATATATAGTGGTCAATTATTATTATTATTATAATATATATTTTTTATTTTATTTTGCACTTTTCTGTTGTTTATGGTTCATGTTGTACTTGAGTTAGTAAATTTTATTAGGCCATAGAGTGGTAGTATATGATGGTGGGGAAAACTATTGGTTTTGCAGATGTGACTGCAATTTTACTGCTAACGATTTAAGTTAATTTGTTTACATGTTATGGTGGGCTATGTATTTGTTTGCATCGGGCATGAGTATGGTGTGCACTATGTTGTGTTATTTATTTATTTATATAATTTTTTTTTGCTCAGCAAAACTTTGCTAATATCAACGATACACTCGAACTTCGCCTTCTTCTGCTTCCGTCTGCTCAGGACACTGATGTCGCCGGAAATCCTTCAACAAATATCCTGTAACAGCTGGCCAAACCAAGAAAGCTCCTTACTTCAGTCACCTTGGCCGGTCAGGGTTACTCAGCAATCGCTTAATCTCCTTCGGACCCACTGAAGTTCATTCTTCTGAACCTACGTGACTTAAGAAAACCACGCTTCCGCTGCGCAACTCTGATCATTTATCTCTGACTAACATCATCTGTACTGATGATGAGTCATTGAGACCTGGTTGCCGACGGTTGAACTCTGCTACGACGTCGCCAGCCCCCTGATGTATGCATCAGTCGTCACGTGGATCTGGATACTGATCCTTGCTTCTCTTTATGTTGTAACTGATTCTGTTGTGGCAGCGTCAGACTCTGCTCAGTGTCCTCTTTCGTAAAACGTCATGGGGTTGTCGTACTGATACTTGCATAGTCCCCCCACACTGACCCTAGTGTGGCATCCACATTGAGCACTTGGTAGTGTGGCATCCACATTGAGCACTTGGTGGTGGCAGTGGCCCTGCACTACTTCGTGGTTGTACTTTCGTCACGAGCGGTCTTGTGTTTATTAGCGGCCATGTCGTATATTTATGCCTCCCCGGTGAAGGATCCTCCTGCACATTGGATTCCGGATGTCATGCATTTCCTTGTAATAGAACCTCAGACCCGGTGGCGCCGGCGTCGGAAGACGCTAGTTCAACTGCTGCTGACACTGCGCAGTCTATAGTTGTTGTTGCGCTAAAGTGGTGGCCATGGTGTCGGTCAATGCTGGAGGCTGACCCCCTGATCTTGGTGGTCGTTACCTTAACCACCGTCGCCTTCTTTGTTAGATTTCTCTTCTTTTTTTATGCAATGACATTTTCTTGGATTTCGTGCAAACCTTGACGAGAATTTGGATTGACAGGAGCAATATAGGAATTTGAGCATTTAGGGTGCTCACGCGATAGTTCTGGGGTACAACGGTAGTGAAATAGAGAAAGCTCACCAACGGCACACACCTCCCCTAACCCGATCATAACTTAGGTCTACTTCATTTATTAGGGGTATAATTGTTATTCCTAGGTAAATATCATAGCTTATGTCTAAGTGATCTAGTTAATCCTGCGTTTCCGAGGCGGATCTGAAGCCTCGGCTCTGATACCACCTGTAGCGCCCCGCTCCCAAACCCTAACATCGGGAATAGTGCACCCGCCGTATCTCACTGAGAAGAATACAAGGCGTCGAAACAATTTCCAACGTGCCCGAAAAGACGTAGAAATTTTTTGCGCGGAAACGAAATACAATAACGTAAAGTTCTCTGATACAAGAAAATTCTCAATACAGTAATGTTCTGACTTCTGGAAGAGTACTAACATCTACTATCTATCATTTAATGCAAGGTAGTGTCTGATGAAACCCCAATAAAATAACGATAGACAGCCGCATGGTCTCTTCGTATCCTAGGTGCGACCGTCAGTCTGCCCATACTGCCGTGTCAGCCCCGTCCTCAGCAAAGACATAGTCGCACACTTCTTTGTGCTCACTTGGTGGGGGGGGGAAGTAGGGGTGAGTGACGGGGAAATCACTCAGTAGGCACCTGCCTCCAAGCAGTACAAGACGAGCATCCAAAAATGATATAACACATAGCACATAATACATGATATCACATAAGCATATGAAGGAATGTGAAAAGGTAATTCACTCCAAATAAAGAATGCGCAACATCGTGATGCATGTCCTACTATGCATGTCACATGCAACAAAGTCATGTCACACCGAATGCCGATACCTCCACCATGCAATGCATGAACCCGGGTCCTACTGAGTGGCTGCAGGTCGTACACCCCACAGTCACTATACTGAGTGTGCGTGGCCGCGCCACCGCACACCATCCTGAGTGTCGTGGCCCCGCCACGTACACCATCCTGAGCACCCGTGACCCGTACGTCACGACCCGCCATCAATGCAATGCACGTGCTATGAATGCAAAAACACAATCGCCTGAGGCCCCTAGCCCATCCTCACCATCCTCCAGCGCTCAAATCTAGGTACAGTTTCGTTCGAATGCTAACTTAACATTGTTCGGCATAAAATTCACTTTTCCACGGCTTGTATACCTTTATCGTGCATTTTTCCTATTTTTCCTCATTTTTCATCTAATTATTTCTATTTATTACCTATTTATCTAAATTAAATAAATTATCACAATTACTAAAATTTAGTGAAAATAATTTAGTTTCAGCATTTTACAATTTCTGGAATTTATTTAGAATTTTCTGATATTTATTTATATTTTTCTTGGAATTATTATTATTTTGAATCAATTAAATAACATTTATAACAAAAACTCAAAAATTCAGAAATCAATTGGACTGGCCCTATTTCCCAGCCCTGTCCGCGCTGGAGCTAGCCCGGCCTGCCAGGCGCCCGGCCTGCAATCCATTTCTTCTTCTTTTTTTTATTTTCGCTGGTAATTTGGGCCGGCTGGTACCTGGTCCGGTCCGCTGGCCATCCGGTCCCGCCCGTTACCAGCCTTCCCCTTTATATATATATATATATATATATATATATATATATATATATATATATATATATATAGATATATATATATATATATATATATATATATATATATATATATATATATATATATTGCGTTATTGGGCTGGTCCTGCAGCAACAAACCGCGGCCCGATAAGGCTGGACTGGTCTGCGCTGCAAGGCCGGCCCTATACCAGTTTTTTCTTTTAAATTTCAGGTTTTCAGCAGAGGGAGACCCAGGAGGCGCGTACTCCACACGCGCGAGCGTGAAACCACGCGCTGCCATATCCGGCGGCGCGTGAAGCGCACCGGCGACCTCCGACCTCCGTTTTCCGACCCCGATCTATATTTTTTGCCTATTTCCAGTCTATGTGAACTTATTCTAAGGCCAAATCAACAACTAAAGACCCTAAAGATAGTAAAGACGTGATATTTTGATTATCAAATTTTTCTCTAAAATCAAATCCAAAACAGTTTTACTATTTTGATTATCAAATTTTTCCCTAACATCAAATTCAAAGCACGCAAAACATATACACATTTCTCAAATATCAAGAACGCATGCTTCATATCAATTAACACACATATTATCAGTTTCAACAATCAAAACAATCAAAAACACATAATCTAGCATTAAAGCATGCTTGAATTTGTACCATTTGGAGGGGGAAAAGGGAACCTACCTGTCTATAGACAACAGCGCGATTGAAATAAATCCGGTTGCCTTCTCTTCCTTTTTCTTTCCTTCTTCCTCCTCTCTCCTTCTTCTTCTCTTCCCTCTCCTTTCTCTCACTTCTGCCGCTACCCCTCCCTTTGTCGTTCTGCTCTCTTCTTTTTCTTCTTAATTAATTTTTTAACCCTTTTCTCCTCCTTAATTGCCCCCTTTTCTGCCGTTTAACCACGTGATGGGCAAAAATTGGGGGAGCCGTTATTCACTCCCCCAGAATCACGTCTTCCTCATTTTATTTTTTTTGCTTTTCTTTTAATTTGATTTATCATTATCTTTCATTCTATTTTATTACATTTATTATTATTTATTTCTCCTTTTTTTCTCTCTTTTGTGCTCAACTTTAATTCATCCCCTACACACATTAACATTTAACAACTAATTATAAATTACTTGAACATAACGAGTTGTTATGACTAATCCAATCCCGAGGGCTTGCAACGACTAATTAGTTTTAAATTAACACCGAACGACTAATTCGAAAATTTCCGGGTGTAACATCACTTGTATTCAAGCAGTTTTTAAAATAAAGTTAAAAATGTTTGATAATAAACGTCAAGATGCTCTTGCTCATATAAGCGTTGGGGACAAATGACCATGTGAAAATGCAGCAATGATTTATTCATAATGAGAGCAATGCCTAAAAACACAGGATCCAAGCTTATGATAGACAAACAGTTGTGTATGAAATTGTGACTCGATTTATGCCAGGTGGTGGTGGTGTTTACCTACTATCAAGCTTCTTAAAAAACATGCGCTTGTGATGAATTTCAGCTTTACCACATACCTTGTTCACACTATATACAAGTACGTAAGAATATACACAGTGTGGTAATAGAGTTGGTTGCTTCTTGCTAGTCATGTCAAGCTATGATAAGCACCTACAACGGTTCCTTGTTCATTGCAACACTCTGCATACTAACCTCCACCGCTGTTCTGGCCTGAAGCTAACTCAGTTCATAGAAAACATGAACATGAAAGGCTTAATCAACTCGGATTCATGATATAATGGACCACACCTATACGCAAACGTATACTGTATGCCACCAAGCAAGTCACAACCGTAACTCTTGTGCTAGTGCAGCACAGCTTCGAAATAATTAGTAGTGTCATTATGTTTCTATGTAATGTTTTATTGCATTTTCATGTTCTTGTTACAATGAGTAGTTCTATGTAATATTTATTTTCACTAATGACTATTCGGTGACTATATTATTTTGTTCTTTATTTTGGCATCTATTTTTTTGAATGACTAAATCTATGATTAAGAATTAGGGTTAAGGCTAGGGTTAGGGTTAGCGTTAGAGTTAAGATCCGGTACAATTATAATAGTTGATATACAATACAATTCTCACACAATCATCATCTGTAATTGGGGGTTTGAAACTCATCATTTATTATCATACAATCATCATCATTTATTCATAATTATAGCTAGAAAGTTCTTATCATTTATGTAGTTTTGGGTTTATTTTTAAAGATGTGATAAAAATAGTTTCTCTTAATAAAACGATTATTTCCCCCTGTAATTTCTTTAATTATAACTTGCTTAATCCGTTGGCAAAAACCTATACTTTCAATTAATAACCTACTATATTAGTTAATTAACCAATTAAACTAAAAGATAATGTTGATTGGCTCAAAACTAATTGTGTTTATTAATTTGTTTGAAGATTTATGGTATTCAATTAAATCATCTTTTCAGGACGATTAAGGAAATAACATGCTGAAATTAAATTCTCATTAGGCAGTAAAAACGATAAAAATAATAATAAAATTCAATCAAATCATTTAATAACAATATTGCTTTTACAACGACTAATGCTCTAATGAGATACAAAAAGAAAATATACTTTACCATTTGTTTATTGGTTGGTAACGTCAGATGCGCGATTTTCAAGGTTCACCTCCTCACACTACATTCTTTTCATTGTCCTTATGGTCTAGAAAATCCTATGGTGCATTTAACTATACTGTACTAGGTCAGAAAATCGTTCGATCATGTTAGAGTGCAGATTACACAAACAAAACAAAATCTAAATCAACATTGGAAAACAAGATGAATGGAAAGAGAAACTCTCCGTCCTCTCTCTAAAAAGAGAGGAAAACTTCATCTTCAACAACAGCCTACACACTAATACACTGAGATTGTTCAACTATTGTGATCCAAAGGGAAGAATAAAGCTGGTAAAACTTCACAAAAGAAGAATCTTGCTGCAAAAGTTGGCAACACTAAGCAGCAATGTAGGAAAGGTTGTACACAAATGGGGAAAATAGATGAGATAGAGGCGGGTAAAGGAGAATCTGAATGATTGAAAGATAAGGATTGCATGCAAGAGGTTTCTTCAAGCTTTGAAGAAGGAAACTCTGACTTCTCCTTCTCCTTTTCTTTTCATGGAAACACTGAAGCAGAGGCATCAGCTATCAAGGACAACAATGGTAGCTTCAAGAGGGATGAAGGTGAAGGATCTGTGTCTTATTCCAAGCTACAAAGGAAACAGGAAACAAACATGCAAGATCTAACGGATCCACTAGAAGCTCATCGGAGCTTGAGAAACATGGAGCAGACGGAGATGGAAGAAGTTGAGTGATCTGGATCTTGTCCAAAACTACAAAAACTACAGGAGACACACATGCAAGATGTCTTGAATGTTAAATGGAGCTTGGTAGATCTAGATCGGATGCAGACAAAACAAAAAGAGGATTCCCAGTTCTTTCTGGAACCCTGGAGCCAGCTGGTTGATGGGACAACACAAACTTCTCAGCTGATGGCGTGCATGCAGACAAAAGAATCTTCTCTCGCATCTGTACCTCACATACACTCAACATCGGCAACACAAATGGATGGGAAAGTTCCTTCTGTCACTCGGACCGAGGGACAGACACATGCACCAACAGATTCTCCAAGGAAAGGACATAATACACAGGATGGGAAAAATCAGAGTAATGCTGCAAAGGCTGAGGTCAAGAAATGGACCTCACTATTTGTTGACAACAGGAAGCCAAAAAAAGGAATCAAGTTGTAAAAGAAGAATATTTCGGAGACAAAGGTAAAGCTTTTATCAACATTGATGCGTTGAAACATGATGATGTATGGGAAAGGTGTTTGGTAGGATGTTTCGTGGGAAGACTTCCTGGAAGACAGGCAGTGCATGGCTTAACAAAAAACTGGAAATACAGACATAGAATTGATTCTCATGACTCTGGTTGGATTATCTTTAAATTTGATTCTGTAAAGGAACTGGAGGATGTTTTATATGACTGACCATACTTCTTACACGGGAAAGCACTTATCATGAAAAGGATGCCTCGATTCTTCAATTTGCTGAAACTGCAATAGCTTCAGTCCCTATATGGATTAACTTACCTGATCTACCAATTAATCTCTGGAATAAAGAAGTCTTATCGAAACTGGGATCCTATCTGGGCAACCCTCTGATGACGGATGGCTTGACAGCTACTAAGGGTACCTGGAATTACGCTAGAGTCTTGATTGAAATTGACTTGAGCAAAGAACTTTTACATGAGATAGATATTGAACTTTCCAACGGAAAAACCTTCAAACAGAAGATACTATATGAGAGACTTCCACTATATTGTCATAAGTGCAGACAACTAGGACATGATACATTATCTCATAGGAAGTTAGATGAAGGAAACACACTACACAATGAAGCCATTACAGTTGTCCCAACTAGGATTGAGACAGCATCTAGGTAACAAAGGATATCACTCAAATTTTACACAAAAGAAACAACATAATCAACAATGGAAGGTGAGAGAGAACACACAGGAAGCCAACATGAGACAACAAGATATAACAGAGAACAACATATAGATGATGCCAGAAAGAGAGAAACCAAAACAACAAAAAGGCAACTGAGCAGGATCAATTGGCCTCCCTGATACAAGGCCAACAGAAAGGGGATGTATACAAAGAATTTCATGAAGAAAGAATTAAAGAATTAAGCAAAGCAGATGGATTCACCGTTGTCATCTCAAAGAACAAGGCCACGGCAAACAAAAGAGCAGAAAAGGCCGATAAAGCAAAAAAGGTGATGGAACAAAATGGCTTTGATAGGGGCAAGGCAGGTAATATCATATGTGCTTAAACATGATAATTGGATTTTAGAACATAAGGGGTTGCAATCATCCCATGAAACAATGTACTCTTTTGTTAAAAAGCGCCACCTTGATGTTTTTAGGATACTGAAAACTACACTCAACTATGTATGCTTGATAAGCTTATGTTTACTAAGTTCAAAAATTGAAATTTTGTGCATAATTTTGATTACAACCCACACAAAAGAATCCTTTTGATTTGAAACCTTGCATCCGTGGCCCTTAATGTAATTAGTCTTGATGTCAGACTATTTTTATGAAGTCATGAGCTTAGTCTCTAGTAGAATTTTATTTATTACCTTTGTTTATGGATGTGATTATATTGTGGATCGAAGAAGTCTATGGGACATCATATTATCTCAGAGTACAAATTTGCAATCTCCTTGGGCAGTCATGGAGATTTCAATTGTGTTATCAAAGATGACGAAAGATTAGGGGGTAGGCCTATGACATTTTATAAAATTAATGACCAGTAAAATGTTTTCTTGATTCTGGCCTAGTGGAACTATCATACACTAGTTGAACCTATACGTGGGAAGGGGGATTAGTAAATTATAGGCTAGATAGAATATTGGCCAACTGCTATTTTTTAGAATCATATTGTAGCGCTCTGCTCCCGAACCCTAGCATCGGAAACGGTGCACCCGCCGTAGCCTGCTACGAGAACTACAAGGCATCGATTAAACTTCTTTACACGTCAGAAATGACGTATAAATTTTTCTGCGAAGACGTTAAAAACTAAAATCTTTAATTAAAACATCCTCAAATACAAATGAATAAACCAAGTCTTAGAGCAAAACTCCCAAATTGTAAATCATCAAACATACCTAATATTTCAACAACCTCATAAATAACTCAAAAGCCTCGGTCAACGTCATTAAGCAAAAGTCGTCTAAGTCTATCGACATCCTCACACGACCTCGCTCTCTGTGTAAGCATGTCCTAACTTCCCATACTGCAAAACTGGTGAGTGGTGGTGTGAGCCAAAATCAACGGGCTCAGTAAACAACCCACCTATGCCCATTATGAAAATCATACATGCAGAGACAATTACAGATAACATTTAAAAATTAACATACATGTCTCTAGTATTCAATTAAATTCACTCGAATATCTTTAACAGTTGACACATCGAGAATAGTCAAACAAGATAGGTAAATCCATCAGCTTAATCTACATTACCGTGATGCATGCTCTTCTCAAATATGACATACACACAAACAAATAATCACATAAACAAAGAAGAGAACAATACATGCCAATGGAGTGAATAAAATGTGAAAAGTAAGTCACTCCACATAATAATGCGCAACTTCATGATGCGTGCCTTTCTCTACGCGTCACACGCAACAAAAGTCATGTCACGCATGATGCTTATATCTCTACCGTGCGATGCATGATCTCGGGACCTAATGGTGATATAGTCTATCACCCCGACACATGTGCCCATGTTAGACACAACTTGCTGTTGTCGACACCTGTGTCCATGTTAGACCCGGCCTGCCTCGGTACACGTGCCCATGTTAGACCCAGCCTACCGTCCGACACTTGTGCCCATGTTAGACCCGACATGTCGTCCCCGACACTTGCGCCCATATTATACGCAACCTGTCTTCCTCAGCACCTGCGTCCATATTAGATGCAGCCTGCCATCCATCAATATCCATCAATAACCTTGCTCATGTTAGGCACAACTTGTCAAATGCAATGCAATGCTCGTGTCATGAATGCAAATGCATATCATACGTAATCTGGTGCATCCATATTGATACATATGTTCGCGTCCATACAAGTGCATATATACGTGTATGTATACCCCCACACATCCATTTACATATATACAACGAACAACACACTAATGCATGATAAACATAACAATCATAGATAGACCACTTACCCCTGATGCATGACAACATAACAAGCACAAATAGACCACTTACCTTTGATCGGTCCCTTAGCTTTCTTATTCTATGCTGAAACGTGAAGAAGGTTACCATAAAAGTCTCTGCTTCTATATGTCCAACTTATCCTCTGGAATTCTTCAAAATTTGAACTTGTATGTTGATTATTTGTTTATTAACTTGTCCCTTCAACTTCATCTTTACACCACAAATTCCTTCTCCTATAAATTACTCTTATTCTTTCACTACAATTATCCGACCATTTATATATTACTCTATTTTTTTTCTTAAGTGCAAAATTTTTTTTCATATATATATGTAAATCCTTCGCTTATATATAAACAATTAAGGTAAAATAATGAAATGAAACCCTCACGTTCCAAATTCATCTTCACAGCACACACTTACAGACACCATTTACCACACACACACATATATATATACATATATATAATGAACACACACAAATGGGTTGCTGTCAATTTCGGTGGAACACTCAATTCTTGAATTTTATCTCCTTATGCACACACTGCATGGTTACCGCATTATGCCCACAAATACACACACACACACACACACACTCTTAATCAATACATACAATTCAACATATACATACATACAAACAGACATACATACATAAAAATTCGTTTATGCAACTCATAATGCATGATGCAAGTTAGTACCGAAAAATATAAACATATAGTTTGCTAAAATCATAGTAAATACACCAAAGTTACTTACCTTAATTCGTATACTATACCATAAACAAAGTTGAGATGTGTTGGATCCAAGAATTTTTCTTCTCCTGCTTTTCTTCTTTTTTTTCTCCCTATGATTTCCTTCGGCTGCAGAAAGTAAGTTTGGGGTTGTGTAATTAGGTTGATGGGGAACTTTTTGGCCAAATGAAATTTTTCTAAGGTTGTTGGGAAGGCCGCTGGGGATTTAAGGGAAAAAATCCAAAAACAATTTTTTTAATTAATGACAGATAACGGCTGAATTGGGAGGGGTGGGGAGCAATTGTAGGAAACGTTAGGAATTTAGTGGGGGAATTGATGCCCCCTCTTCAGTTACTTCCATTTACTTATTTTTAATTAATTGAGGGGGAATAACTGAAAGAGAGAGGGAGGATTTCAGAGGCAGTGGGGGCAAGGAAAGTGGGAGGGTGGTTAATGGGGGAATTAATCCCCCCAGATGTTATCTTTTTTTATTTATACTTTTTTTTGCATTTGAAACTTTTTCTTTTAATTAGACTCTTTTCTTTTTTAAAAAAAATAAGGGATGTAACATGCATCCCCCCTTACAATAAGTTTCATCCTCAAAACTTGCGTATTACGTGGTTCACAACTTAGTCTAGTACTAGTTAATCCATTCACATAATATACGTCATGAATATCATCATATCAACCTTACTTTTAGGTTGTTAAGCCCTCAATTTCACTTATATCACTTAATATGTATCATTACTTATAATCTGCAATTCTGAATTCTTTAACTCATTATTTATGATTCACCTCCTAAATATCTATTGAGTACTCCTATATGTTAATCATTATACTCTCTCAACACAGAACTGAGTCCTCAAATCAATTCTTATATACTTACGAACTAACTCTATGATCATATCTTTACTCCTTCGGCATATTATTAGCAGCACATATACGAATATGTGTGGACATGTTTTCCTTCAAATAAGATAAAAACTACCTTATGCAATTATAATTAGAAATATATAGCTGTAGTTGTTTAAAATAATATACAGTCTAATTATTATAAACACGAGATCCAAAGTATTTTATATTTGTTTTTGTAAAGTAGTGTCTAAAGTTACCTATCAAAGAACAATATAGATATAACTTACTTGTCAAAATATTTCGATGAAATTTGAAACTCAACAAGTGAGGAGTCTTTTAAAACGTTTGAGTTCGGCATTTTTCTCTTTTCTAAAAGGAAGTATATATTTTGAACGCTATTTTTGGCTTCACAAAAATTAAACAAGTTTACTGCAAGCAGGTAAATAATTTCAAAACAATTAACGGATAAAATGCTTGCAATATTGACAAATCAAAATTATTCCAACAAAATGGTTGTAAAAAAATTGAAAATTTACAATATTGTAGAAACATATCGTTCTTAGAAAACATCGACATCTTAAAAATATATATATTTTTTTGGATTGTCAGAGAGTTGGAGCTTCATTATGTTGATACACATATTCGAAAAAAATAGCCTTGTAACGTTAATAGATTAAAAAATGAATTGGCTTAAATATTTAGAAGCAAAATCTTTGAAGTACCCTTGGAATATCTAATATATCTTGGTGTACATGCTTATATGGGAACAGTTGGTTACTTGAAAATTACAGTCCAATACTTCGTATAATATATTTTTTTCTAAACCATCCATACGATCAAATAAAAATCCACCTATGTATCGTCTAGTATTCGTTTACCCATGATAAAATCTTTAACTTATATTGCCTGATTATAGCAAGGTATACCAAATATTAATCGACTTAAGGCATTCTAATTCACCATGCTTCCACGCGCCACACCGACCCACTGTACTTCTTTACTTGGTTATTTCAGCCGCTAACTTTTAACCTAGCTACTCTCACATGAGAAGCAACCACTACTGGTTCATGCTTAGTCTATTTTAATTCAAGCCTACCGGATTCAAGCCAAGTAATTCGATGTCCCTAAGAATTAATACCTAACATTTGTCATAATTTATCACTCCACTATAACAATATAATAATGCTCGCTTATTACTATGAAACCTATTTTGCTAACTATAAGTTCAAAATCTTGTCCATAACTATCCTCTGTGCGATACTCTTCGTTAAACTCTACTGATCATAACGCTAGTAAATCCTTTCTTACTAATTCTCATTAGACTGCAAATCATTTTTTAGGAACTACGATCACAATTTAGACTCAGCCATGCCCTAAATCTACAGTCCAAAGTAGGGACATGGGCCCATTTCATTTTATCCTAATGGTATCGGGTCCCTTGCTACTGCTACGGTGGAACAACACAAGTAACTGCGTGGCCCATCTAAATTTATACAGCAACCGATGCCTGTGGTAGGACATCCTGGTTAACCATGCAATTTATAAAATTTAATTGTATATTATTCAATTAGAGTTACTATGATCATGGCTAAGGGGATATGCAAAGGGTTATCATCAAAACTTAAATAAGGCAAGTAAGTACAATCGTATGGTATTCTCTAGGTATACGGGTCCATTAACCGATCGTCCCCTAAAGTCTAGGGTCATAACTTATTCCTAGGGTCATTCTTAATATCATCATTTCTTAAGTCTAAGATCATGTCCTATTCCAAAATCATGCTTACTATATAATCATCGCTTATGACTAAGATCAGTACTTACGTTCAAATCCTCATTTAATGTTCAGATCAGCTCCTGATCAAAATCGTCACTTATGTCTAAGATTGTGACTTAGGGGCAAAATCGTAACTTAACTTCTAACATCATGACCTAAATCTACATTTCTGTTGTGGATCTAGGCCATGCTCTGGTACCACCTGTAGTGTCCCGCTCCTGAACCCTAGCATCGGGAACGGTGCAACCACCGTAGACTGCTACGAGAACTACAAGGCGTCGATCAAACTTCTTGTCAGAAATAACGTATAAATTTTTCTACGGAGACGTCATAAACTAAAATCTTTAATTAAAACATCCTCAAATACAAATGAATAAACCAAGTCTTAGAGCAAAACTCCCAAATTGTAAATCATCAAACATACCTAATATTTCAACAACCTCATAAATAACTCAAAAGCCTCGGTCAACGTCATTAAGCAAAAGTCGTCTAAGTCTATAAACATCCTCACACGACCTCGCTCTCTGTGTAAGCATGTCCTAACTTCCCATACTGCAAAACTGGTGAGTGGTGGTGTGAGCCAAAATCAACGGGCTCAGTAAACAACCCACCTATGCCCATTATGAAAATCATACATGCAGAGACAATTATAGATAACATTTACAAATCAACATACATGTCTCTAGTATTCAATTAAATTCACTCGAATATCTTTAACAGTTGACACATCGAGAATAGTCAAACAAGATAGGTAAATCCATCAGCTTAATCTACATTACCGTGATGTATGCTCTTCTCAAATATGACATACACACAAACAAATAATCACATAAACAAAGAAGAGAACAATACATGCCAATGGAGTGAATAAACTGTGGAAAGTAAGTCACTCCATATAATAATGCGCAACTTCATGATGCGTGCCTTTCTCTATGCGTCACACGCAACAAAAGTCATGTCACGCACGATGCTCATATCTCTACCGTGCAATGCATGGTCCCAGTATATAATGATGATATAGTCTATCACCCCGACATCTGTGTCCATGTTAGACACAGCATGCCGTTCTCGGCACCCGTGCCCATGTTAGACCTGGCCTGCCTCGGTACTCGTGCCCATGTTAGACCTAGCCTGTCGTCCCCGACACCTGCGCCCATATTAGGCGCAGATTGTCGTCCTCGGCACCTGTGCCCATATTAGACGCAGCCTGTCATCCATCAATATCCATCAATAACCGTGCACATGTTAGGCACAACTTGTGAAATGCAATGCAATGCTCGTGCCATGAATGCAAATGCATATCATACGTAATCTGGTGCATCCATACTCATACATATGCTCACACCCATACACGTGCATATATACGTGTATGTATACCCCCACACATCCATATACATATATACAACAAACAGCACACTAATGTATGATAAACATAACAAACATAGTAGACCACTTATCCCTGATGCATGACAACATAATGAGCACAAATAGACCACTTACCTTTGATCGGTCCCATAACTTTTGTAGCGCCCCGCTCCCGAACCCTAGCATCGGGAACAGTACGGCCGCCGTATCTCACTAAGGAGAATACAAAGCGTCGAATCAATTTCCAACACATCCGAAAAGACGTAGGAATTTTTTTCGCAGAAACGTAATACCATAACATTAATTCATATGAACAAAAGATAATCCTTCATGGAAACAATAAATATGTCACGACAATAAAGTCAACACACTAGCATCTAGAGACTATCACACTAAACAAGGTAATGACTGATGAGATCCCAAAGAAAATAAAGATGAACAGTCGCAGGTCTTCTAGTATCCTAGGTGCGATCGTCAATCTGCCCACTCCACCGTGTCGCCCCGTCCTCAACAAAGACAAAGTCGTAGATCTCCTCCTGCTCACCTGGAGGGGGAGAAGTAGGGGTGAGTGATGGGAAATCACTCAGTAGGCACCTGCCTCCAACTAGTACAAGACGAGCATACAAAAATGATATAACTCATAGCACATAGGACATGATATCACATGAGCATACGAAATAATGCGGAAAGGTAATTCACTCCAGATAGAGAATGTGCAACATCATGATGCATGTCCTACTATGCATGTCACACGCAACAAAGTCATGTCACACAAAATGCCGATATCTCCGCCATGCAATGCATGATCCCGGGACCTACTGAGCGGTTGTGGGTCGTACCCACCCACAGTCACCATCCTGAGTGTACTTGGCCCTGCCACAGTACACCATCCTGAGCGTCCGTGACCCGTACGTCATGACCCACCATCATGCAAATGCACGTGCCATGAATGCAAACAACACAAATGTCTGAGGCCCCTGGCCCATCCTCACCATCCTCCGGCACTCAAATCTAGGTCCATTTATTTTTCGAGTAATGATTTAATGTTGTTTGACGTTAAAACTATTTTTCCATCGCTTATATATATTTATAGTGTATTTTCTATATTTTTCCTTATTTTCCCTAATTTATTTCTATTTATTACCTAATTATCCAAATTAAATAAATTATCATAATTACTGAAATTTAGTAAAAATAGTTTAATTTCAGCATTTTATACTTTCTAGAATTTATTTATAATTTTCTTCGATTTATTTATATTTTTCCTAAATTTATTACTATTTTAAATCAATTAATTAACCATTCTACAATTTCCAGAATTAATAAATCATTTAATTAAATATAAAAGCAATTGGGCCGGCCTGTTTCCGCCAGCCCTAGTCCGCAGAGCACCAGCCCGGCCCGCAATGGCGTCCGGCCTATCTAGTTTTTCCTTTTTTTTATTTATCCGCGTTATTGGGCTGGCAAGCAGCTGGCCCGGTCCGTTGGCCATTCGGCCCGGTCCGCTAAGCTGCCAACCTCTTTTTTTTTATTTACTTAGTTAAATGGGCTGGCTGCAGCTGCCAGCCAGCGGCCCATTACGGGCGGCCTGGTCTACACAGGCTGCAAGGCCGGCCCTAACCAGTGTATTTTTTTTAAATGTTTAATGTTTCCCGATCCCAGGAGGCGCGTGCAGGTCACGTGCGGCGACCGGCGGTCTCCGACGACTGTTTTTCGACTCCGATCTATATTTTTGCCTATTTCCAGTCTATGGGAACCTATTCTAAGGCCAAAATAAAATGAAAAATCTCTAATCTTGCAAGAGTTTCACTATTTTGATTATCAAATTTTATCAAATTTTTTCCTAAAACCAAATCAGGTCACGCAATGCGTTTTAGACAATTTCACAGATTCCAAACTTCATGCTTTTCACAGATTGAACAACATACTATGAAATTCAACAATTAAAACAACAAGAAAAAAACACATAGAATATCACCAAAGCATGCTTGAATTTATACCAATTGGAGGGGGAAAAGAGAACCTACCTGGATTGCAGACAAATACACAGTTATACGACTATCGAATGGGTTGGAATGCCCGGCTTGTTCCCTTTTCTCTCATTCTCTCTTTTCTCTTTCTCTTCCTCCTCTGCTCTCTCCCTCCAGCCGTTCCTTCTCCTGCTCTATGTTCTCTATATTTTCTTTAATTTGTTGTTGTTGTTCTCTAGCCGCCCTCTTGCCTTTTTTTTAAGCTGATTGTGCGATGTTGAGGGGGGAAAACGGTTATCCCCCCCGTAACCCACGTTCTCGCATATTTTTTTATTTTTTTATTTTTTTTAAAATTTGCTATTATCCTTAACCTCCTTTAATTATTACCATTCTTATCCTCTTTTTTTAAATTTTATTTATCCCTCCATTTATTTATTTATTTATTTATTATACTTTTTTCGGTTATAACATTCTACCCACCTTACAAAAAGTTTCGTCCTCGAAACTTTCTGTAACTTAATCGTAGAGGCCGAAAAGATTCCACGTACCTTAATCGAAGAGCTCAGGATAGCGTTCGCGCATCTGGTCCTCCAGCTCCCAAGTTGCTTCATTCTCTCTGTGATTGCTCCATTGCACTTTGACGTATGGAATGATTCTTCTCCTCAGAACCTGGTCTTTGCGGTCTATAATCCGAACAAGGGTCTCTTCATATGACGTGTCCAGTCTGATCTTTAAAGGCGGCGCATCAAGTACGTGACTCGGATCCGGGACGTACCTCCTCAACTGAGAGACATGGAATACGTCATGCACCTGTGCTAGCGCTGGAGGCAATGCCAAACGGTAAGCTAATGAACCAATCATTTTGAGCACCTCGTAGGGACCAATGTACCGAGGTCTCAGCTTACCCTTTAGACCAAAGCGTGCAACACCCTTCATAGGCGATACCTTCAGATATACCTTGTCTCCAACATTAAACTCCAAAGGACGCCTCTTCGAGTCAGCCCAGCTCTTACTTCTATCTTGAGCAACCTTAAGCCTTTCCCGAATCAACCTAACCTTCTCCTTGGTTTGCTCAACCAGCTCAGGACCAGTAATAGCGCGCTCTCCAACTTCATCCCAATGGATAGGGGATCTGCACTTACGTCCATAGAGTGCCTCAAATGGTGCCATGCCGATGGCGCTGTGATGACTGTTGTAGGAGAACTCAATCAACTTAATCATATTGTCTCAGTTCCCCTTGAAGTCGATGGCACAAGCTCTCAACATATCCTCCACCGTCTGTATGGTTCTCTCTGACTGTCCATCTGTCTGCGGGTGAAACGTGGTACTCAATCGTAACTCGGTCCCCATCCTCCTCTGACATGCTGACCAAAACCTAGAAGTAAACTTCGAGTCACGATCGGAGACAATACTGACGGGAACGCCATGTAAGCTGATGATATTGTCGATGTACAGCGTAACCAATCTGTCCAGGGTCACATCATTCGGCACAGGTAGGAAATGAGCCGACTTTGTCAAACGGTCTACGATCACCCAGATCATGTCATTACCATTCCTTGTCCTCGGAAGACCCACCACAAAATCCATCGTCACATGCTCCCACTTCCATTCAGGGATCTCTAATGGCATCAACAAACCCGTGGTCTCTGGTGTTCCGTCTTGACCTGCTGACATACCAGACATCTCTCAATGAACTCAGCTATATGTCTCTTTATACCACTCCACCAGTAGTGCTTCTTCTAGTCGTTATACATCTTTGTGGCACCCAGATGAATAGACAACTTTGAATTGTGCGCCTCCTTCAATACTGTCCTTCTAAGATCCTCATCCTCTGGGACACACAGTCTCCCCTGAAACCACATGCTACCATCATCGTGTATCTGAAACCCATCAACCTGGTTGGTCATCATCTTCTCTCGGATCTCACTAAGCGCTACATCTCTCTTCTGCGCCTCCTTGATTTGCTCAATTAAGGATGGGGTAATAATCAGTGCAGCTAAAACATTAGCTGTGGAGTCCACGATATCAATATCTAACTCAGCCATATCCCTCTCCAACGGCGTCTGTCGGGCATGTTTGGACTTCCTACTTAGTGCATCCGCAACTCGGTTCGCCTTCCATGGATGATAGCTGATAGTCAAGTCATAGTCTTTCAACAACTCAAGCCATCTCCTCTGTCGCATGTTCAGCTCCTTCTGGGTGAATAAGTACTTCAAACTCTTATGATCCGTGAATACTTCGCACTTCACTCCATAAAGGTAATGATGCCAAATCTTAAGTGCGAAAACCACGGCAGCTAGCTCCAGGTCATGAGTCGGATAATTCTGCTCATATGGCTTCAACTGGCATAAACCATATGCGATAACCTTGTCGTTCTGCATCAAGACACATCCTGAAAAGAAGGAGATTAGGTCAGGTTGTAACATATATAAAATTTAATCAAAGTCTTATGCATATACCTAGCCCATTCTTCGATGCGTCGCTATAGATGATAAACCCTTCTGAGCCTGAGGGTTGAGCAAGTATAGGGGCCGTCGTCAATCGTCTCTTAAGTTCTGCAAAACTCTGCTTGCACTCAGCGGTCCATACAAACTTCGACTTTTTCTGAGTCAACCTGCTCAGTGGCACCGCAATAGACGAGAACCCTTCTACAAACTTCCGGTAGTAGCCAGCCAAGCCCAGAAAACTCCTCACTTCCGTCACATTAGTCGGTCTGGGCCACTCAGTAATAGCCTTAATCTTCTTGGGATCCATAGAAATTCCTTCTTCCAAAATCACGTGTCCCAAGAAAGCAACGCTCTTCAACCAGAAATCGCACTTACTAAAATTGGCGTATAGCTTCTTCTGCCTGAGTACTTCCAGTTCTCCCTTAAATGCGTTTCGTGCAATTCCTCATTCGGGGAATAGATCAGAATATCATCGATAAAGACCACCACAAACTTATCAAGCTGGTCTCTGAACACCGTATTCATCAAGTCCATGAAGGCTGCGGGAGCATTCGTCAGACCGAATGGCATCACTAAAAACTCATAGTGGCCATATCTAGTGCGAAAAGCAGTCTTCGCTACGTCCTCTGCTTTAATACTCAGCTGATGATATCTGGATCGAAGATCAATCTTGGAGAATACCTTAGCTCCCTAAAGAATGCCAAAGTTGAGGAGTCAATTGTAAAATTTCATGGTAGTAATATGAATTGCATTGATTTAAAAGGTACCTTTAACTGATCGAATAGGTCTTCGATCCGTGGTAGCGGATATTTGTTCTTGATGGTGATCTTATTAATCTCTCTATAATCAATGCAGAGTCTCATGCTGCCATCCTTCTTCTTCACGAACAAAACTAGAGCTCCCCAGGGTAAGACACTGGGTCGAATGAACTTCCGGTCCAGTAACTCCTGCAGCTGCTCTTTCAGTTCCTTCAGCTCAACCAGAGCCATTCTGTACGGTGCCTTCGATATCGGCTCAGCACCGGGCAATAAATTAATCTCAAACTCTACCTCCCGACTGGGCGGTAGTCCTGGCAGCTCTTCGGGAAATACATCCTTATACTCATTCACCACTGGTATCGAATCTATCAAGGGTACCTCTTTTTCTGCGCCAATAGCATATACAAGAAAACATTGATTACCTTTCCTCAATTCCTTGTGTGCCTGCGCTGCACTCATGTAGATCTTCTTGGGCGCCTTATGTAACTTGTAATCCCCTTGAAAGATGGTTTCCTGCTTACTCTGTGTCTGCATGTGGACTTGCCTCTGACAGCAGTCGATCATGGCTTCATGCTTAGTCCGAAAATCCATGCCCAGAATAACATCAAAATCTTGCATCTGGATCAGAATTAGAGTCGCCTTGAACTCCAGCTCATTAATCTCCAGTGAATAATCTTTGTACCGATAATGCGTTACAAACACCTGGTCACCGGCGGTTTGGACAAGGTAAGGAATCTCAAGCCGTTCTGGTGGAATATTCAGACTCTTGACAAACCTCCTCGCGATAAATGAATGGCTGGCCCCACTATCAAAAAGAACGTAGGATGGGATCTTGTTAATCAATATCTCACCTAACATGAGCAGGGTTATACATATAACACATAGCCACAAGACGGAAAAGCTACTTAAAGCAAATTGGATTTATAACACTTATCTAAGGTATACCTGCTACGATGTCGCTGGTATCCTCGACGTCGGTGTGCGACATGACATGTACTCGGGCGTTCGTCTTTGGCCTCCCCTTCTGCTGTGGCTGGCTCTGCTGGGGTGGGGTGCCTGTCCATGCGCTGGGCAGTCTTTGGCAAAGTGCCCAGGTGTTATAACCTGGAAAATTTTGAACTAATTGTTATGCGTTAATTAAAAAAATTTATTAATTAAGTTAAATTAGGTAGTCGTTGGGTGTAACGACCCTTTCGAAAATAGATTAACGGTAGCGTGTCGATTATGTTAAAATAATGGTGTAATTATATGAAGTTGTTATGTATGTATAGGGTAAGAATTTAAACGAAGGAATAATAATAATAATAATAATAATAATAATAATAATAATAATAATAATAATAATAATAATAATAATAATAATAATAATAATAATAATAATAATAATAATAATAATAATAATAAATAACAAGACAATGACATAGAAAGAAAAGAAATAAAATAAATAAATAAATAAAACATATTAATGCTTAAAAAGGGGTGTCGTGGGATGGAGGGGTAAAATAAATATTAAAAAAAGAAAAATAAAGGAATATTAAATGAATGGTAACTGAAAGGGGGAGAGTATAATGGGTAAAATTAATGTTTAAAAAAATGGAAGCTGCGTTGTGGGGGGCAACTGCCCCCATAATTTCGCACAACCGAAACCAAATATTAAGGGAGGGGGAAACTGAGACCAACACAAAGGGAAAAATAATAGAAGGAGGGATAACGCAAGGGGATGGGTGGCGGCAGAAGAGAAAGGAGGGGAGGAGAAGAGAAGGAAGAGAAGAGAGAAGAAGAGAAAGAGATAAGGCAACCAGGTTTATTTCCAATCGCGTAGTTTGGCCGCAAATAGGTAGGTTCCCTTTTTTCCCCTCCAATTGGTACAAATTCAAGCATGCTTTGGTGATATATTACGTGTTTTGTTGTTTTTAATTGTTGAAATCTATACTATGTTGCTTAATCTATGAAAAGCATGAGTTTTGGTTACTGTGGAATGTGGTTGATTTCTGTCGAATGCGTTTGATGACGGTGGTTTTGCGTGGATTGGATTTTTGATTTTAGGGAAAAATTTGATAATCAAAATAGTAAATCATTTTTGATTTTAGGAAAAAAGATTTGATAATCAAAATAGTAAAACATTTTTGGTTTTAGGGAAAAATTTGATAATCAAAATAGTAAAACTTTTGCGTGTTTAGACATTTTCCATTTTGTTTGACCTTAGAATAGGTTCCTATAGACTGGAAATAGGTAGAAATGTAGATCGGGGACGAAAAACGGACGCCGGGGGTCGCAGGTGCGCCTCACGCGCCGCCGAAAACGGTCGCGTGTGGCCGTCACGCGCTCGCGTGAGATGCACGCGTCTCCTGGCAGCATCTGATGTTATATATATTAAAAAAGAGTAAAGGGCCAGGCCAGGCGGCAGGCCAGCCCTTAACGGGCCGGCTACACCAGAGGCAAGGCCCAATAACGCGAGAAATAAAAAAAAAGGGCAGGCTGTTAGCGGACCGGGCCGAATGGCCAACGGACCGGGCCAGCTGTTGGCCGACCAAATTAACTGTTAAAAAAAAAGAAAAAGAAAAGAGGCAGGCGGCAGGCCAGCAGCCATAGCGGGTCGGGCCTGCGCAGGTCGGAAAAAAGGCTGGCGGTTGGCAGGCCGGCCCTTTGACAATTTTAAATAAAAAAAATTCTGAATTTTCTGGAATTCTTGTGAAATTGTTATTTAATTAATTTAAAATAGAAATAATTACAAGAAAAATATAAATAAATATCAAAAAATTATAAATACAATCCAGAAGTTATAAAATGCTGAAAGTAACTTATTTTCACTAAATTTCATTATTTGGGATAATTTATTTAATTAGGATAATTAAGTAATAAATAGAAATAAATTAGGGAAAAATGAGAAAAATATAGAAAATGCAAAATAATTGTATACAAGCCATGAAAAGTAGATTTAACATCAAACAACATTTAAATCATTACTCGGATAATAAATGAATTTATATTTGAGTGCCGGAGGATGGTGAGGATGGGCCAAGGGCCTCAGACGATCGTTAAATGAATCTAGATTTGAGTGCCGGAGGATGGTGAGGATGGGCTAGGGGCCTCAGGCGATTGTGTTGTTTGCATTCATGGCACGTGCATTGCATGATGGTGGGTCGTGACGTACGGGTCACGAGCGCTCAAGATGGTGTACGGTGGTGGGGCCAAGTACACTCAGGATGGTGACTGTGGGTGGTTACGAGCCACAGCCACTCAGTAGGTCCCGGGATCATGCATTGCATGGCGGAGATATCGGCATTTTGTGTGACATGACTTTGTTGTGTGTGACATGCATAGTAGGACATGCATCATGACGTTCCGCATTCTTTATCTGGAGTGAATTACCTTTCTGCATTATTTCATATGATTATGTGATATCATGTCCTATGTGCTATGTGTTATATCATTTTTGGATACTCGTCTTGTACTACTTGGAGGCAGGTGCCTACTGAGTGATTTCTAAGTCACTCACCCCTACTTCCCCCCCCCCCACCAGGTGAGCAGGAAGAGACTTATGACTACGTCTTTGTTGAGGACGGGGCTGATACTAGAAGACCCTGCGACTGTTTGTCTTTATTTTATTGGGATCTCATCGGACATCACCTTGTTTAGTACGATAGACTCTAGATGCTAGCGTGATGACTTATTGTCATGACATATTTATTGTTTTTATGGAGGATTGTCTTTTATTCATATGAATTAATGTTATGTTACTACGTTTCTGCGAAAAAAATTTCTACGTCTTTTCGGACATGTTGGAAATTGATTCGGCACTTTGTATTCTCCTTAGTGCGATACGGTGGGCGCGCTGCTCCCGATGCTAGGGTTCGGGAGCGGGGCACTACACCAGGGGTGCCGCATCTGTAGGAAATGTCCCTATTCCTCCAACACTGACCTAGATGAAAACGCCCACACTGAGCACGGGGTGGGGTGGATGCCACGGACCTCACCGGCTGTGCATGAGTCGCTGCTGGTCCCTCAATGGCAAGAGGCTGAGTAAATGGTATCTGCTGCTGCGGTGGTCGGTAAGAATGTCCTGGCTGCTGGCGGCGTGATACCTTCAGCCATCTACCTGGTCTCCTAGAACGATACTCCTCACGTGGGCTCTTCGCTCGGTCATCTGCTGCAACCCTCCTAAGGTCACCCTCAACCTCACGGCACACCTCAAGTAACTCCTCAAATGTCCCCGGTCTAGCACAAATAATTAAAGACCGAATGCGAGAATTCAGTCCCGTCTTAAACTTGGACAACTTTGCCTTCTCGTTATCCATAACGGAATGCATGTATCTCCCCAATGCATGGAATTCTCCTAATATTGATCTACAGTCATGGACCCCTGTGTAAGCAGATGAAACTCTGTCATCCTCCTCTGTATAGCACTGTCGGGAATATAGTGCTTCTGGTACTCTTCTCTGAACTGGGCCCAAGTCAACTGTGGGGTCAACCGGCGCTGCACACCAAGCCACCATTCTTTAGCATCACCTTCAAGGAATGGAACGACCACCTCCACCTTCAGATCATCAGGTACTTGTAATAACCTCAGCTGCTCGGTCACATTCTCGAGCTAGATTTCGGCCTCCTCTGGCCGTGTAGTACCCCTACACATCGGTATCCGGGAGTGCTGCATCTCTCTATAGTAGAATCGAAGTCCCGGGGGTGGTGGTGGTGGTGGCTGCTGCTGCTGCTGCAGGTGAGCCATCTGTACCTGCTGCTGAGCCACCAACGTAGTCAGGGTGGCTAGAGTGTCTGTAAGGACTTGGGGTATGGCCCCCTGCCCCTGGTGGTCGTCTCTGTAGTGCCCTCCATTTCCTGCTGGCTCACGTCGTGGAGGCATTTTCCTGGAGTTCGAGTTCATAAAAGGCAAGCAGGTCAGTAAAATAAATAAAACTAAATAGTTGATTCCGGGTTAAAACGGTAATTAACAAGAAAAGCTCACCATCGGCGCACACCTCCCTTAACCCGATCATAACTTAGGTCTACTTCATTTATTAGGGTCATACTTGTCGTTTCTAGGAAAAGATCATAGCTTATGTCTAGGTGATCTAGTTAATCCTACGTTTCCGAGGCGGATCTGAAGCCTCGGCTCTGATACCACCTGTAGCGCCCCGCTCCCGAAACCTAGCATCGGGAACAGTACGCCCGCCGTATCTCACTAAGGAGAATACAAAGTGTCGAATCAATTTCCAACACATCCGAAAAGACGTAGGAATTTTTTTTGCAGAAACGTAATACCATAACATTAATTCATATGAACAAAAGATAATCCTTCATGGAAACAATAAATATGTCACGACAATAAAGTCAACACACTAGCATCTAGAGACTATCACACTAAACAAGGTAATGACTGATGAGATCCCAAAGAAAATAAAGATGAACAGTCGTAGGTCTTCTAGTATCCTAGGTGCGATCATCAATTTGCCCACTCCACCGTGTCAGCCCCGTCCTCAACTAGTACAAGACGAGCATACAAAAATGATATAACTCATAGCACATAGGACATGATATCACTTGAGCATACGAAATAATGCGGAAAGGTAATTCACTCCAGATAGAGAATGCGCAACATCGTGATGCATGTCCTATTATGCATGTCACACGCAACAAAGTCATGTCACACAAAATGCCGATATCTCCGCCATGCAAGGCATGATCTCAGGACCTACTGAGCGGCTGTGGGTCGTACCCACCCACAGTCACCATCCTGAGTGTACTTGGCCCCGCCACCGTACACCATCCTGAGCACCCATGACCCGTACGTCACGACCCACCATCATGCAAATACACGTGCCATGAATGCAAACAACACAAACGCCTGAGGCCCCTGGCCCATCCTCACCATCCTCCGGCACTCAAATCTATGTCCATTTATTTTCCAAGTAATGATTTAATGTTGTTTGACGTTAAAAATATTTTTCCATCGCTTATATATATTTATAGTGCATTTTCTATATTTTTCCTCATTTTCCCTAATTTATTTCTATTTATTACCTAGTTATCCAAATTAAATAAATTATCATAATTACTGAAATTTAGTGAAAATAGTTTAATTTCAGCATTTTATACTTTCTGGAATTTATTTAGAATTTTCTGCTATTTATTTATATTTTTCCTAAATTTATTACTATTTTAAATCAATTAATTAACCATTATACAATTTCCAGAATTAATAAATCATTTAATTAAATATAAAAGCAATGGGGCCGGCCTGTTTCGCCAGCCCCAGTCCGTAGAGCACCAGCCCGGCCTGCGATGGCGTCCGGCCTATCCAGTTTTCCCTTTTTTTAATTTATCCAGGTTGTTGGGCTGGCAGGCAGCTGACCCGGTCCGTTGGCCATTCGGTCAAATCTGCTAAGCTGCCAACCTCTTTTTTTTTATTTACTTAGTTAAATGGGCTGGCTGCAGCTGCCAGCCAGCGGCCCATTACGGGCGGCCTGGTCTGCGCAGGCTGCAAGGCCGGCCCTAACCAGTGTAATTTTATTTTAAATGTTTAATGTTTCCCGATCACAAGAGGCGCGTGCAGGCCACGCGCGGCCGCTTTCGGCGGCACGTGCAGGCCACACGCGGCCTCTTTCGGCGGCGCGTGCAGGCCACGCGCGGCCGCTTTCGGCGGCGCGTGCAGGCCACGCGCGGCCGCTTTCGGCGGCGCGTGCGGCGCATCGGCGGTCTCCGGCGACCGTTTTTCGACTCTGATCTATATTTTCGCCTATTTTCAGTCTATGGGAACCTATTCTAAGGCCAAAATAAAATGAAAAATCTCTAATCCTGTAAGAGTTTCACTATTTTGATTATCAAATTTTATCAAATTTTTCCCTAAAACCAAATCAAGTCACGCAATGCGTTTCAGACAATTTCACAGATTCCAAACTTCATGCTTTTCACAGATTGAACAACATACTATGAAATTCAACAATTAAAACAACAAGAAAAAGACACATAGAATATCACCAAAGCATGCTTGAATTTGTACCAATTGGATGGAGAAAAGAGAACATGCCTGGATTGCAGACAAATACACGGTTATACGACTATCAAATGGGTTGGAATGCCCGGCTTGTTCCCTTTTCTCTCTTTTCTCTTTCTCTTCCTCCTCTCCTCTCTCCCTCCAGCCGTTCCTTCTCCTGCTCTTTGTTCTCTATATTTTTTTAATTTGTTGTTGTTCTCCAGCCGCCCCTTGCCCTTTTTTTAGGCTGATTGTGCGATGTTGAGGGGGGGGGGAAACGGTTATCCCCTGTAACCCACGTTCTCGCATTTTTTTTATTTTTTTATTTTTTTTAAATTTGCTATTATCCTTAACCTCCTTTAATTATTACCATTCTTATCCTCTTTTTTTAAATTTTATTTATCCCTCCATTTATTTATTTATTTATTATACTTTTTTCGGTTATAACATCTTTCTTATTCTATGCTCGAACGTGAAGAAGGTTACCATAAAAGTCTCTGCTTCTACATGTCCAACTTATCCTCTGGAATTCTTCAAAATTGGAACCTGTATTTTAATTTTTTGTTTATTAAGTTGTCTCTTCAACTTCATCTTTACACCACAAATTCCTTTTCCTATAAATTACTCTTATTCTTTCACTACAATTATCCGACCATTTATATATTACTCCATTTTTTTTTCTTAAGTCCGAAAATTTTTTCATATATATATATGTAAATCCTTTGCTTATATAAACAATTAAGGTAAAATAATGAAACGAAACCCTCACATTCCAAATTCATCTTCACAGCACACACTAATAGAAACCATTTACCATATATATATATATATATATATATATATATATATATATATTTTAAATAAAATTTTATTGAATATAAGCCTCACTTATGGCGGAGGAAAGCCTTATTACAAAATAGAACATAGTAGCAGTAAATGATTATCAACATCCGTTGAATATATGATATGCCGCATTAAAACCTTGTCAAGTAAAACCACCCTTGTGGATAAAACCTTGACAAAGGAAAAAGCGTACATATTTATATCAATGGAATGTTGATAGACGCTACAGTATAAGTAACTATGTAGAATGCGAAAAGTACATATGAATAAGAACTGTAAAATCCAACTGAACATATGTTCTTGATGAATGGTTCTTCAGTGTGCAGAAACCGCAGCACTGGCCAAGGAAAGAAGTGCAATCCATAGCAGAGGTAGAAGTTGTAAGTTGAAAAGTTGCAGCAAACGTCTAGGAGACAGAAGGCGCAGGGGGCAATGGAGTAACCGTCCGTGATTGTGTTGACCAAGAGAATATAGTTGTGTCGTTGGCTCCGTCCATGCATCACGAAAACATAAGAGCATATTAAACCCATTAACAATATGTGACAATCGGCACTCAAACAAAGGAATTATGAACCTACCAACTCTGCCTGTACCCAGCAGAGTACAGGCAGAGGAAAGAAAAGAAAGCCAATCCATGTGGAAGACAAAAGATGGAACAGTATAATTGTTGTAAATATATGAGGCCTCCCCATTAGGAAATAAGCATGTAATAACAGGAAGCAGGGACTCACCGAGTCTGCCTGTACCAATGCGAGTACAGGCAGATATATTGTAAGCATGCCAATCCTTATGGAAGACGTTATAGCAGTGTGTCGACACCATCAAGATGAAAGCAGTTTGCAATGTTGGCCATGCACCATTGAAAATAACCATCATATTAGAGCTGGTCAGATGACATACAATGCAAGAACATAGGAGAGAAAACATACCGAGGCTGCCTGTATTTAACAAAATACAGGCAGAAAACAATGTTATATGCCAATCCATATGGAAGCTCAAAATTTAATGGGTGCGTATGTTTGATGTTGTTAGATCCAAATTGACTGCGGCTTTGACCATTGAAGGCAGACTGTTAGCATTAAAATAGCTCGTAGCCGGCGATGTCATTGCATACTGGGCCAGGTAGTGTGCTGCCATGTTAGCCTCTCTATATATATGCGTGAGCTCCAACCGATAAGTATTAACTAAGGTCTGTAGCAGGTGCAAATGATAGTTGCCATAGACTGTTTGCGGCTGACGTAAGCGAAGCGCTATTTGTGCACAGTCAGTCTCCAGAACAAGTGTGCGATATAATGGAAGGAAATAGAGTAGGCCTAATAAAGAAGCCTGAATTTCCGCCATCAAAGGTGTGCAAGTAGGCAATCGAAATGATATCGCACGGACGCAAGTGCCCGATTGATCTCGCAGGATAACACCGCCTGCCGAATAGTGTCGTCCAACCGCTGCATCTACATTCATTTTAAATTTGCCTGGTGGTGGAGTGAGCCATCTGACGATATTAAGACGGGGCGGTCGAAGATAGGGAAGCCAGGATAGATAAGGAGATGGCCCTGCTGCTAGTTTTGACCCATGCAATATATGAAACCACATATGTATGTCAAAATGTATGGTGGCTCGGAGTGCCGAAATTGAAAAGCTTGTCATCTCTCCATACACTAGACTAGTATAACTGCGCCATATATTGTGCACCAAGATACCCGGAACCACTATTTTCAATACCCCAACCACTGAAGAATAAGAGGAGCGATACCACCATGCTAGCAAATATTGACAGAGAGTCGGAGTTGTTGGGGAGATGACATTCAATTATGTCGCAAAAAATGTCCAGAGGTGACGAATGGGCTGACAATATAGGAAGATATGATCAACTGTGGCTGAGTGATGCTTGCAAAATGGGCATTGTGTAGGACGAGCAGCCGCGTAACGGCCAATGTAATCTTCAAGGGGAAGAGCCGAATGAAATATACGCCACAGGAGAATTTTCGTAACGGATGAATGCTGCTTGAACCATATAAACTTAGCTGAAATAACGGTAGCGGCAGCAGGCCGACAAATATCATAGGCGGATTTTAGAGTAAATTCTCCCATAGATGATGGATTCCAGATGAGATGAGTACCCATGGCCGTTGTCTGAGCCAAACAAAGTGTATGAGTACGACAAATAAGTTTCCAAATTGGTGAATCTGGCAACCTTGGCCGATAATCCCCTCTGTGGCCATATTTGACATGCATATATCGACTCCATAGCGTATCGTGCTTGTGATATAACCACCAAATCCGGCAGGTGTATGCTTGCTGAAGAAAATTAAGATCCCTTAGGCCTAGGCCGCCCTCTTCTGTAGGAGTAGTTATTTTCGACCAAGCAACCCAATGATGTCGTTTTCCCCAATAAAAGGATGCCATCTTTCGATGTATCATTTTAATGACCGACTTAGGTAAACCTCCTGCTGCTAGAATATGAAGTGGTAACGCAGAAATTACTGACCGTAATAAAACCAATCTGCCTGCCGATGAGAGAAGACGTGAGTGCCAACCTTGTAAACGCTCATCAATATGCTGTATTAGTGTAGCACAGTATCAGGAGCGATTAATCCCTCTGTGAAGATAAGAGCCAAGATATCGAAAAGGGAGACTAGAGAGCCGCATTCCCATTATTTCTTGGAAGGAGCAACACCGACTAGGAGTGATATGTGCCGAAGGAATTATATTGCTCTTCTGGAAATTGACCTTTTGACCCGAAGCTGTTTCATAGTCCGTTAAGAACTTGTGAAATCGCAATAAGTTGCGTCGTGTCCCCTGTAGAAAGATAAGTAGGTCATCCGCATATGCCAGATGTGTGATTGTAAAAGGAATACGACCTAGACGGAATGGTAGTATATGTCCCGATGCAACCAAAGAATTTAATCCTCTGCTGAATCCCTCCGAGGCCAATATAAATAGGAGTGGAGATAACGGATCCCCTTGTTTCACTCCTCTGCCTGGACGAAACATAGGGGATGGCTCCCCATTGATCAATACTGATAATGTTGTTGCTCGGAGATGATTAATGATGATCCGATTGAAGAAATCGGAAAACCCAAACTGACGCAGCGATTTCTCCAAATAGTCCCAACTCACTCGATCAAAAGCTTTCATCATATCTAATTTCAGACACAACTGAGACCCCCCTCTGTCCAACATATGTATCATTTCCTGTGCCAATAAAACTTGAGTTGAAATATCATGTCCCGGGAGAAAACCTGTTTGTTCTGGAGAGATCAATTTCGGAAGGAGCGTGCTCAAACGTGTGGCAACGATACGTGTGCAAACTTTGCTCAAAAAGTTTGTAAGACAAATTGGACGGAAATCACTGAATGTCGCAGGTGCTTGAGTCTTGGGGATCAACGTGATTAAGGCACTAGCCATGACAGTCGGCTGTGGGACCCCGAGAAAAAATTCTTGCACTGCTTTAACCACATCCGAATGTATGACAGTCCAACACGAACGATAGAAACCTCCATGAAAACCATCTGGTCCTGCGGCACTCTGTGAATCGAGATGCCACACGGCCTGTTTTACTTCCGCCTCCAATGGAATCTGTGTCAACATTGTATTGTCAGAATCTGTTACCAGTCGGGGGATGTGAGAAAGCATAGCCGAGTGATTGTATGTGGATTCTGATGCAAATAAATCCCGATAAAAAGAGACAGCAGCTGCCATAATGTCTGCTGTGTCTGTCAAGAGTGTCCCCGCTGCAGTACAAATTTGCTGAATGCGCAACGCTGTTCTTTCCCCTTTAACAACTGAGTGAAAATATCGTGAGTTAGCATCACCTTCCTTAAGCCATTTTACTCGAGCTTTTTTGTTTCCAAAATTGCAATTCATAAGCCGAGGCTTGCAAATACTCTGCCTTGGTTCGATGATATGCCTCCCTGGTATCAGCAGTCGGATTGGCTTCCCAGGCTGCCTCAGCATGATTAAGCTGCGTCTCTGCATGAGTCAGATTGCTGAAAATATTCCCAAAGATGTCTTTATTCCACCGCTGGATATCTTTTTTAAATGCAAATAGTTTTGTATAGAACCCGTGCATGCCACCAGTAGTCGGATAAGATAACCATGCCTGTGTCATATAAGAATGAAAGTCGGAGTGATGGAGCCAAGCATCCAAAAATCGAAAAGATCTCCTGCCTGTTGAGGCACCATGTCGACAGAGTAATAATAAAGGCATGTGGTCCGATGTAACCCTTGGCAAATGCGTTAACTGTATATCTTGTAATACATCCTGATATGCTGAATTTATAGACACCCAATCTAAACGACGACTTATCCGTCCAAGGCCTCTGCCATCCGCCCAAGTAAATCTGGAACCATGATGTGGAGGCGTCATTAAAGAACATGTTTCGATACATTCATTGAAATCCTGTAATGATGTTAACGATGGCGTGGAATGGCCTCTATGATCCTCAATGGCCCGAAAAGTATTAAAATCGCCTCCCAACACCCAAGGTAACTGAGACGATTCTGCAAACTGGCATAACGAATGCCATAATGGACGCCGCTGCTGTGTAGTGTGCTTCGCATAGACAATGGATATGACAAATATCCATTGTAGCGAATAGGACTGCATAGTAAAATGTACCACTTGATCTTGATCCTGAGTAGTAAGCAAACGAAATTCAATGTCACGCCAGAAAAACCAAATACGTTCGGACTGCGAAGCATAAAAATGTGAAAATCCCAGTCGTAAAGCAAACCCAGCTATTTGTGAAGGAGCATGCTTGGGTTCAATTAAAGCAAGCAAATGTAAACGATGTTCCTGAATTAGATGTTTTATTCTAGGTAACGAGGCGCGGAGGCCTCTGACATTCCATATTAATGCATTCATTGGATTAAAGAAGAAGTACTTCCCTGGATGATGTGCGATGCACTTCGCGTCAAAATTGTAGAAGGCGGAAGAGGGGGCAAATCCTTGCGTGTCCTACGCTTGCGACGTGGAACAACTGGAATAAATTCCGTTGCATCATCTTGCTCTTCTAAACGTGATATCAAGATTCCCTCGTCTGGGGATGGAGGAATGAGCTGCATGCGGCGTGTAACATCCTCTGGGACATTAGGAATATCATCCACCTGATCCGCAGGTGGTAAGTCTGTGTCGGATGAATGTCCCGTTTCAACCGGGTTTATCTCGACTGTAATATTATGATCGGCAGCCTCACATAATTCCTCTATACATGGGTCAGTCGTAGGTTGAGACACCCCAACCTGAGGTTCGGCTGGGGTAATATTTTCAGCAATGATGGCTGGCTGGGACGAATGCGGATCCGCAGGCTTTTTCTTAACCGGGGTCCAGCGTTGACTAGCAGGTCGAGATGGCCGGAGTGGAGGTGGCGGAGGAGGAGGCGGTGGAGGAGCTTTACCTGTCTCCTTAGGCGGACATGCATCCGATGCATGGCCCAATCTACGACATGAAGTGCAAAATAACGGCAGATCCTCGTACACTATCGATTGTAAAATCATTCTACCCTTTGCCTGCAGATAGATTTTCTGGGGTAAATCCTGCGAAACATCAACCTCAACACAGACCCGAGCCACTGATGGGCGCAGGCCATCAGCAGTCGCCACATCTAGCTTCAAGGGTGTCCCAATTGGTCTTACTACTTCAAAAAGCGCAGCGCGATGATGTAAATGTATTGGCAATGACGGCAGCGCTACCCAGACCGGAACAATAGGAACATCCGCACTTGGATCAAAATCCACTGTCCATTTGGTAATCCTCATATGACATCCAGATATATGCCAAGAACGACGATAAAAACATCGCAAATAATCCGCCTCATTGCGGAAATTCAAGAGAATATGAGACTGATCAATCAATGTAATACGTAAATCCTGATGGAAACCAATTTTCTCAAACACTTCACGGATTATTTTTAAAGGTGGTCTGCCAGACCAGAAAGTGCCAACCAACGAATACCTGTAGGGTTCGGCCAGCGCATCGATTTCCGTGTCAAGAAATGAGATCATGGGGATTCCTTTGTAACGAGAAACGGTTTTCGGCGCGATCTCTATATTGCTTGTATTAGCTGCGCCGGAAACAACTGCAGCAAAGGATGGTGCAGTTGTCATATTGGAAGCAATATAACCGTGATGTGACGGAAAAATACAATCTTTGATATCCAAGTGAGCAGTCGGAAGCAGGGAATGTACGGGAGAGGGAGTGGCGTAGGAGTGGGGCAGAGAAAGTCGGCGTCAGCGACTGCAAATCGCTGGAGCCGAACCATCTTTATATATATATATATATATATATATATATATATATATATATATATATATATATATATATATATATATATATATATATATATATATATATATATATATATATAAAATGAACACACACAAATGGGTTGCTGTCAATTTTTGTGGAACACACTATTCTTGAATTTTATCTCCTTATGCACACACTGCACGGTTAACACATTATGCCCATAAAAATATATTTTTTTATATAACGGATATGTTATTAATGAAAAAAGGAGCCCTCACTTATGGCGGAGGAAAACCTTATTACAATCCTCAGAGTATGTGAATAAATAAATAAAGAGGTAATGATGACATATCTCCAGTCGTATATGATATGCCGTATTAAAACCTTGCCAGGAAAAACCACCCTTGTGGATAAAACCCTGGCGAAGGGAAAAGCGTACATATTTATACGGCTGTCATTGATATGTATATAGTCTATGCTAAAGTACACATAAGTTGTCGCTACTAATGGGAATACATGATGTTGGCGCCAGTTGAATCCGTGGAAATGCTTGTGTGACACTATCCAGAAAGCCATTGTTGCCGCCGAAGCCATTCGATGTCGCAACCATGTAGAAAGAAAAAGAAGCGCTGAGTATAACAGGGAACACATGATGTTGGCGCTGAGTGTAAAAGGGGGGAGGATCATACCGCGCCTGCCAACACAAATGAATGTGCCGGCAGTCAGTGAGTGAAGCGCACAACCTCATGAGCCCGAGTGAGACATCCACATGAGGGTAGAAACCGCATGTCCAAGAAACAGAAATATGTAAAGGCAATAGAGCATATTCTAGGGTGCAGCTGTATAAAAGAAGTAAAATCATACCGAGCCTGCCTGTACTCATTCGAGCACAGGCAGAGTACATAAAGCATCGCCAATCCCAATGGAAGGCTTGTGCCGAGCAGACATGATGGCAGCATCCCAGAGATGCCATAGAATGTATCCCCCAAACGAAGCGTGTGAAGTATAAGAACAAAGCATAAGTGCCATGAATGAGAAAAGCAGAACCGCAAAATAATGGGTTAGGAAGCATACCGCGCCTGCCTGTACCTGTGACGATACGGGCAGATAATAATAGAACACGCCAATCCATGAGGAAGACATTATCCGCCAACGCGTAGATTAGGAGATGCGAGATCAAGAAGAACTGTGGCACGCACGATTGAGGGTAGAGTAGTAGGGCTGAAATGACCTGTCTCTGGGTGGAGCATGGCATGTTGAGCTAATGAGTGTGCTGCCATATTTGCTTCGCGGTATGTATGCGTTATTTCCACTCCAGCCGAATATAAGAGCGAATGAAGGAGGTGTAGATGAAAATTGCCATGTATGCTTTGCAGGGCTCGAAGTCTCGTGACCAGGTGCTCACAATCGGTTTCAACCACCAGTGAGCGGAAAAATGGTAAAAAGTACAAGAGGCCAAAAAGTGTTGCTTGAATTTCTGCCATCAGAGGTGAGCTTTGGGGTAATCTAAAAGAGACGGCACCCACACAAGCTCCCGTAGAAGTTCGTAAAATCGCGCCGCCCGCCGCATATCTAGCACCAACTGCCCCATCAACATTCAATTTATATCTGCCCGATGGCGGACATTGCCATTTAACTAGTCGAATTCGCGATGGGCGAAGACGTGGAATCCAGGAGAGCGAATTAATTAATGACAGATAACAGCTGAATTGGGAGGGGTGAGGGAGTAATGTAGGAAACGTTAAGAGTTTAGTGGGGGAATTGATGCCCCCTCTACTTCTATTTTTATTAATTAATTCAGGGGGAATAACTGAAAGGATGAGGGAGGATTTCAGGGGCAGTGGGGGCGGGGAAAGTGGGAGGGTGGTTAATGGGGGAATTAATCCCCCCACAGACGTTATCTTTTTTTTATTTAAACATTTTTGCATTTAAAATTTTTTATTTTAATTAGAATCTTTTCTTTTTTTTTAAACACGGGATGTAACACATATCCAGCAGCTAGAGTACATTTTAGTCCTTCTGGATGTATCTCTGATCACTCACCAGGAATTCTCAACTTAGAAGAACCTACTCTACAGACAAGGATCCCTTTTGAATTCTTTAGTCATGCTGGTTTTCTGGATCTTGTATATGAACATTGGAGGCTGGACATTTCTGGCACACATATGTATGTCCTATATAAAAGGCTGAAGGCTCTTAAACAACATCCAAAGGAACTAAACAAGCATGCTTTCTCTCACATCTCTTCAAGGGTAGTTTGAGTAGAAATGGAGTTGGAATTGATGCAAGAAAGTCATGACCAGGATCAATCATTAGAGGAACGGAGTAACAGATTACAACAATAGAAGCAGAACACATACAACATCAAGAAGGCTAATAGATTATACATGGCTCAGATTATTAAAGGGGACTACATCAATCTAAGTGATAAGAACACAAAGTTCTTTCACCCATTAATCAAAAGAAATAAAGCCAGAAAGAATATCAGTGATGTGATGTTACAGGATGGTAGCATGACCATTTCTACAGAACAGGTTGGAGAGCAATTCATTTTTTCTATAAAAGGTTGCTTGGTTCAAGGTTGGAATTGTCTACCATATCTCCTGACATTATCCAACTTGGCCTAGCTCTCTCTACTGATGGTTATGAATCTCTCATATCACCTATATCTAATGATGAAGTAATACAAGCACTACACAACATTGGTAAGGATAAGTAACCGGGCCCAGATGGTTACAACTCATATTACTTCATCAAGGCATGGGAGGGC
This sequence comes from Eustoma russellianum, assembly GCA_036186865.1. Classification (NCBI taxonomy): domain Eukaryota; kingdom Viridiplantae; phylum Streptophyta; class Magnoliopsida; order Gentianales; family Gentianaceae; genus Eustoma; species Eustoma russellianum. The sequence continues at coordinate 18,169,193 of AP025057.1, forward strand.
GTGGGTGAAGATGTTACTAATGTTGTACAAGAGTTCTTTCAGAAAGGCAAGATCTTGAAACAGTTGAACCATGGTTTGATTGATTCCAAAAAGTACTAATGTTACAAGAGTAGAGGATTATAGGCCAATAACTTGTTGTAATGTTATATACAAAATCGTTTCCAAGCTATTGGCCAAAAGGCTTAAATCAACAATGGGAGATAGCATTGACCAAGCCCAAACAGGATTCCTAAATGGCAGATCTATGATGGAGAATATATGCCTTGTCCAAGAACTTATCAGAGATTATGGAAAGAATAAAACCACACCAAAATGCATGATGAAGATTAAATAAGGAAAGCATTTGATTCTATTAGTTGGAAATTTTTGGAGGATACGCTTATAAATTTAAAATTTCCAACCTTGTTCATTCATTGGATTATGGAGTGCATCTCATCTACTTCATTCTCTGTGAATATTAACGGAACTCCTTATGGCTGGTTCAAAGGACATAGAGGATTGAGATAAGGTGACCCTTATCGCCTTTCCTCTTTGTCATTAGAGTGGAATACCTTTCAAGGCTTCTAAAAGTGGTGCAGGTTGTGCAAGAATACAAGTTTCATCCAAAGTGCTCTATACATGGCATTACACACTTAGCCTTTGCTGATGATCTTATACTATTTTAAAAGGGTGACTACAATTCAGTGAAAAGACTTACTCACACCTTAAAAGACTTGGGGAGTGTTTTGGATAGGAAGCCAACATAAACAAATCGCAGATATTTTTAGCACTTGCATGAGGGATTCTGATGTGGCAGAGATACATAGTGTAGCGCCCCGGCCCGGACAGCGGAATCCAAACCGGCGCACCCGTCATAGCTTACTGAGAAGACTACAAGACGCCTCATCTCTCGATTACACATCATCAATGACGTAAGAGAAATAAGCGCGAAAACATGTGAAAAATAAAATCTAAATCCATTAACGTTGTACTTCAAAAGAAAGCGTAAGAAATTAAAACTGTTTATGGACGCAGCCATGTACATCCTTAATATTCGAAAGGAAACTAAGATGATAAGGAATGTCTAAAACAAATCCCAAAACGAGCTTTAAAAGTCCCATTCGGCCCACTCGCCGTCGTCTTCTATAAAGATCATGTCGTAACTAGGATCATCTGCAAAACAAAGGTAGTACTCTTAGCGAAAAACGCTAGCAAGTAACCCGCTTATAAGACATACGGGATCAACACATGGCAAGACATGAGTAATATATAATTCAAGGAATAATGGGGCACATGTCTTGTATAAATTTCAAGAGCATAGACTTAACAGCATAAAAACATAAGAACAATAATTCATAACATTCAATAGTTCACTATCAATCAAGTCATGTATCAATCGTACCGTACTGACTCACGTGATGCATGACAAAATATGCACTACACTACACAATCACAGATACTAATGTATTTCCTTTCAACTCATACCTATGCTTCGTACCATGTGATGCATTTTCTTTCTACAAAACATGCCCTGACCATGTAAACAAAAGACTTTTCATAACACATGTCATGCATATCTTTTCGCAAACTTTCAAAGAAAACACTTCTTGTCTTATTCTTCACGTAGCAGTACTTTATACCCCGTGGGTGATCAGTCCACAGCAACATAACTTTATACCCCGTGCTAATAGGTCCACGGCCCCATAACATATACTTTATACCCCGTGCTGATAGGTCCACGGCCCCATAACATATACTTTATACCCCGTGCTGATAGGTCTACGGCCCCATAACATATACTTTATACCCCGTGCTGATAGGTCCACGGCCCCATAACATATACTTTATACCCTGCAATTGATCCACAGGTCACGCTTTTATACCCTGTCACTGCAGGCGTGACTTTTATACCCTGTGATCAAAGCAGCTATAGCCTAACTTTCGCAAACTTTATACCCTGTGCCGAAGCACAGCTCTTATTAAAACATTATGCAAATGCAAGTGCCATGATGCCAGATTTCAGAACTTCTCATAACAATCATATTCTTCACTCACATACTTCAAATCACATTCAAATGTCACTCAGTCACTCGAGACTCACCTCATTCACACACTTGAGCCTATTCTTTCCGACAAGTCAACATCACCTAAACATTCTTTCTCGAACCCAAAGGGATAATGTAGGAGCCCTCACATTCCTCTTATTGAACTCTGTAGAGTCTTATACGTTCATTCCTAACCCCTTAGGTCATTCACGTTGAAGTCCGGTTTAAATACCCTACGAAGTCTCCATCGTTGATTCACCATCTTAAATCATGTTCCTAAGACTTAGACTAACCTCAATCAGGTCCTAAGAAGTCCCTAAGGTCTCACAAAGCATCCCCTAACTTTCCTCTTTCTTTCCACAAAACAGGCGGACGTCATACCCTGACGTCGATCGATCGACGTACGTCATACCCTGACGTCGATCGATCGACGTCCGTCTGAGGGACGTCGAACTCTCACACAACCCACGTCGATCGATCGATGTCCATTTGAGGCACATCGATCTCTCACTCAACCTACGTCGATCGATCTACGTCCTTCTGAGGCATGTCAACCTCTCACTCTCTATACGTCGATCGATCGACGTCCCCGTTTCTAGAATTCCATTCTGTAGTTTTCTGCAGAAACTGCAGAAATAACCTCCAAACCGATCCCAACTTCCTTCCAAACCAGTCCAAGCCTATTCTTCACTATCAATTCATCCTTAATTCACCCAAGACAACACCTTTAACATACGATTCACGGATTCAAGCCTAACACTCAAAGTATTCATCAAATCCAACCCAAAAACTTAATCTTTTCACTCTCCCTTCCCTTCAACCGCCATTATCAACAAAATAGGGTTCAAGGGGTTTGGGATTTACATGATCTCACATAAACAACAACAACAACAATGATTTCAATCAAATAACGGCCAAATCTCAAAACCAAAACACATAAGTCACATATAGATTCACGGAAAGAAATTACTACATGGTGATCCAATTTTGATATTAAAAATAGGCCTTTTTCTTTCGCAAAACGTAGGAACTTATAAGTAGATTACTTGCCTTTGATTACTCGAAGAAGATTTGGGAAACAAACGAAGAACGGGTTGTGTTCTTGAAGGATCTTCATCTATGGTTGGAGAAGATGGAGGGAAATCGCCTGTTGGAATGGGAGAAGGAGAAAATAATCACCAATGGGGAGAAGTGGGGGTTGGCGTCGGTTTTTGGTGAACGAATAGAAAACTGACGTCCTGTCAGTTTTGATATGGGAAGGGTGAAATTTTGAGTTTCTAAATTCTCCCATTATCTTATTTATCTTAAGGGATAAAATTCTAATATTTAAATCTAAAATTAAATGCTACTAAATTCTATAATAAATCTTCTCAATTAATTCTCGTACTTAATTCTAAATTCATTATTATTAATTGCCCTTAATCACATTTAACTCTCGTTTTATCCCGAAACTACCCTACGGAGGGTGCGGGGCATAACATTCCACCCTCCTTACAAGAAGTTTCGTCCTCGAAACTTGCGTACCTTAGTTGAAGAGTTGAGGATACTTCTCTTGCATCCGCTCTTCAAGTTCCCACGTAGCTTCCCGTTCTGTGTGATTGATCCACTGGACTTTGACATAGGGAATCACCCGTCTTCATAGCACTTGTTCCTTACGATCCACAATTCTCACTGGTACCTCTTCATAGGTAACATCGTCATTGAGTTCCAAGAGTTGTGCTTCCAGTATGTGACTCGGGTCCGTCACATATTTCCTTAGTTGTGACACGTGGAAGACATTGTGAACCTGTGGTAACACTAGGGGTAGTGCCAGCCGATATGCCAAATCCCCTATCTTTTCCAATATCTCGTAAGGGCCAATAAATCGTGGACTCAATTTTCCTTTTACCCCAAATCTCATAATGCCTTTGGTAGGAGACACTCTCAAATATACTTTTTCACCCACATTGAATGCCAAGGGTCGTCGTTTGGAGTCCGCCCAACTCTTATTACGGTCCTGAGCTGTCTTGAGTTTGTCCCGAATGATCCTTACTTTTTCTAACGTTTTCTCCAGGAGTTCGGGTCCTGTGATTGTTCTTACGCCGACTTCATCCCAATAGACAGGGGATCTACATTTCCTTCCATACAATGCTTCGAAAGGGGCCATATCAATTGCGCTGTGATGACTATTATTGTACGAGAATTCCATGCCGTGTTCAAGTTAGTACAGAAAAATATAAACATATAGTTTGCTAATGCATGATCCAAGTTAGTACCAATAGACAGGGGATCCAAACAGACATACATATATAAAAATTCGTTTATGCAACTCGTAAATACTAATGCATGATCCAAGTTAGTACCAAAAAATATAAACATATAGTTTGCTAAAATCATAGTAAATACACCAAAGTTACTTACCTTAATTCGTATACTATACCGTAAAGAAAGTTGAGATGTGTTGAATCCACGAATCGTTCTTCTCCCGCTTTTCTTCTTTTTTTTCTCCCTATGATTTCCTTCGGCTACAGAAAGTAAGTTTGGGGTTGTGTAATTTGGTTGCTGGGGAACTTTTTGGCCAAATGAAATTTTGCTAAGGTTGTTGGGAAGGCCGCTGGGGGATTTAAGGGAAAGAATTCAAAAACAAATTTTTTTAATTAATGACAGATAACAGCTGAATTGGGAGGGTTGGGGAGTAATGTAGGAAACGTTAAGAGTTTAGTGGGGGAATTGATGCCCCCTCTACTTCCATTTTTATTAATTAATTCAGGGGGAATAACTGAAAGGACGAGGGAGGATTTCAGGGGCAGTGGGGGCGGGGAAAGTGGGAGGGTGGTTAATGGGGGAATTAATCCCCCAACAGACGTTATCTTTTTTTTATTTAAACATTTTTGCATTTAAAATTTTTTATTTTAATTAGAATCTTTTCTTTTTTTAAACACGGGATGTAACACATATCCAGCAGCTAGAGTACATTTTAGTCCTTCTGGATGTATCTCTGATCACTCACCAGGAATTCTCAACTTAGAAGAACCTACTCTGCAGACAAGGACCCCTTTTAAATTCTTTAGTCATGCTGGTTTTCTGGATCTTGTATATGAACATTGGAGGCTGGACATTTCTGGCACACATATGTATGTCCTATGTAAAAGGCTGAAGGCTCTTAAACAACATCCAAAGGAACTAAACAAGCATGCTTTCTCTCACATCTCTTCAAGGGTAGCTTGAGTAGAAATGGAGTTGGAATTGATGCAAGAAAGTCATGATCAGGATCAATCATTAGAGGAACGGAGTAACAGATTACAACAATAGAAGCAGAACACATACAACATCAAGAAGGCTAATAGATTATACATGGCTCAGATTATTAAAGGGGACTACATCAATCTAAGTGATAAGAACACAAAGTTCTTTCACCCATTAATCAAAAGAAATAAAGCCAGAAAGAATATCAGTGATGTGATGTTACAGGATGGTAGCATGACCATTTCTACAGAACAGGTTGGAGAGCAATTCATTTTTTCTATAAAAGGTTGCTTGGTTCAAGGTTGGAATTGTCTACCATATCTCCTGACATTATCCAACTTGGCCTAGCTCTCTCTACTGATGGTTATGAATCTCTCATATCACCTATATCTAATGATGAAGTAATACAAGCACTACACAACATTGGTAAGGATAAGTAACCGGGCCCAGATGGTTACAACTCAATTACTTCATCAAGGCATGGGAGGGCGTGGGTGAAGATGTTACTAATGTTGTACAAGAGTTCTTTCAGAAAGGCAAGATCTTGAAACAGTTGAACCATGGTTTGATTGATTCCAAAAAGTACTAATGTTACAAGAGTAGAGGATTATAGGCCAATAACTTGTTGTAATGTTATATACAAAATCGTTTCCAAGCTATTGGCCAAAAGGCTTAAATCAACAATGGGAGATAGCATTGACCAAGCCCAAACAGGATTCCTAAATGGCAGATCTATGATGGAGAATATATGCCTTGTCCAAGAACTTATCAGAGATTATGGAAAGAAGAAAACCACACCAAAATGCATGATGAATATTATATAAGGAAAGCATTTGATTCTATTAGTTGGAAATTTTTGGAGGATACGCTTATAAATTTAAAATTTCCAACCTTGTTCATTCATTGGATTATGGAGTGCATCTCATCTACTTCATTCTCTGTGAATATTAACGGAACTCCTTATGGCTGGTTCAAAGGACATAGAGGATTGAGATAAGGTGACCCCTATCACCTTTCCTCTTTGTCATTAGAGTGGAATACCTTTCAAGGCTTCTAAAAGAGGTGCAGGTTGATCAAGAATACAAGTTTCATCCAAAGTGCTCTATACATGGCATTACACACTTAGCCTTTGCTGATGATCTTATACTATTTTAAAAAGGTGACTACAATTCAGTGAAAAGACTTACTCACACCTTAAAAGATTTGGGGAGTGTTTTGGATTGGAAGCCAACATAAACAAATCGCAGATATTTTTAGCACTTGCATGAGGGATTCTGATGTGGCACAGATACATAGACTCACTGGTTACTCTATTAGAACAATGTCATTCCGTTACTTGGGAGTTCTAATAGCTGGGTACAAGCTGCAAATTACTCAATATGTTGATTACCTCGGAAAACATACGGATAAAGTTAACATTTGGAACGTACTATCACTCTCATATGCTGGTAGGCTGTAGTTAATCAAAACTGTCCTACAAGGTATCAACTTCTTCTGGCTGGGGGCTTTACCAATGCCAGTCTCTGTCCTTGCTCAGGTTGATCGTATTTGTTTACATTATTTGTGGGGAAAGTCTATACTGGGGAACAAAAAAGCTGTTATGGCTTGGAAAAACATTTGCCTTCCAAAACAAGAAGGGGGACTAGGTCTTTTTCAACTTAAAGCTTGGAACTCAGCCCTCTTATGTAAACATTTATGGAACATCTACAACAAAAAAGAGTCTATTTGGGTACACTGGATAATACACAGATACAAATTGGACAATGTTGTATGGCACAGAACCAAGCATAAAGGTGACTCACCAATCTGAAAAAGATTATGAACATTAGAGATCAAATTATGATGGGAGAAGGATCTGAGGATGCTGCAGCTAACACTCTTACTTCTTGGTGTTCTGGAGACAAAATGAACTCAGGTTTGGCCTACAACTACCTCAGGATAAAACAGCCGAAGGTGAGTTGGAATAAGATTGTTTGGGACTCAACTATTACCCCCAAACACTCCTTCAAACTGTGGATTTTAATGCTGGAAAGACACCTACTAAAGATAGATTGGCATTTGTTGAGGACAAAAAATGCAGCATGTTTAAAAAACATATGAATCAGTAGGCTCTTCTTCAAATGTCAGAAAACTCTTCAAATATGGCAGGACATGCGAAGTTGGTTGAACACCTCCTCCAATATTACAAATGTTAAGCAGGTACTAACATGGGGAAGGAGATGGATTTAAAGGAAAGGATTGAGTGCAAAAGCCATCAAGATAGCACTTGCGGCAACAGTGTACTATATTTGGACTCGAATAAACAAGGCTATTTTTGAAAACACCCTATTTGATACTAAAGTTGTCACTTATGATATCAAATCTCACGTTTATAGGGTTATGTATAGAGCATTCCCTCTTTTGATGTAATTAGGTATGCATGTATATTGTATATTTAGTGTTAAAGTTTACTTTAACTTTTTTGTCAACTTCCTCGTGAAGATGTGGGAAATTTAAGGATGCATCCTTTGATGCAATGATTCATGGGTTATATGAAATTTGCATTTAACCCAAAAAAACACAAAATCTAAACTTTCTGTTAATAAAATAAATTCGATTAAACAAGTTTTTTTTTAACTAAAACCATCACATCTTAGAGGCATTGTAAAATACAAATTATAAAATCAGATTATACAACAACAACAACACATATCTAGCATATCTCAACGACCGCACAAGCTATCTAGGTTCAGAGAGGGTGAGAAGCAGACAAACAATACCTCCATCCCAAAGGATAGAGAGTTTGCTTCCAGCGAGACCACCAGCTTTATATGTACCTGCATAGACCAATAATGAAAGACAAAGATAAACACATAAAAGTGTGAAGTCAACCTAAAGTGTAGAGACTATCTAAGCTCCTAAATATACTCTAAGGTTCCCTTATACTGTCTAAACCTCGTTAACCTTAATTCTCTGTCTCCATAAACTCATGTCTCGGACCATGTATGCAAATTTAGTAGGTCATACCTAATCCGCTCATCCCAAGTCAGTTTGATTATAATAAAATTAAAATTATATAATTGGTCATATCTAACGTTGTATGAGCTAAAAGAAATATTTTTAAAAGACATTGTTAAATATGTAGCGCTAAAATATATTATAACTAATGTATTTGATAATACACATCGTAACTTGATAACTATGGATAATTCTTAATTCTCTATCATGAATTTTTTTTAACATTTAATAAAATTGAGTTTTTAGTTAGTTAGGATGTGTTGTCGATTCCCTACAACAAACTATATAACATGTTTCATCCAGCGTACGTAAATTGAGACTCTAATTTAAAGACATGGTAAAATTTTGTAGTAAAGAGCTTGAATAATTCAACATCCTTTCACACTTTTTGCCCAACACTTTAGACCAAAAATACTGTGGACGGTAAGGTCAACCGTCTTTGTGCCGCCGTGATTCTCTCTTATCTCTTGGGAAGGCTACAGGCAGGCTACCTTCAACGAAAAGGCGGACTCCGCTGTGTGTTCCATTCATGCATCTTGGATGAAAAGCAGTTATACCCGAACCTTGAGAATCTTCACAATCAGTCTCAAACGGCTTCTTAAATAGTGCAAATCAAGTCATTCACTCGCCACTGATACTTAGTGTTTACGAAGGGTCGAAGCTCAAAACTCATGGGTTGATATTGACCGGTTCAGATCAGAAGAGGCCAACGGTGAGGCAAAATATGAGGCCTCTTATCACGCATTGCTGTGTGTATAAACTGATCAACAGTTTAATTTTTTTTTTTAAAAAAAAAAGACCAGCTTGTACATGTGGCGACTATTGATTGGAAACCTCATATTTTGACTCACGATTGACTTCCTCAAATCTGAACTCGAATTTCAGAACAGAAACTATATTTTTATACTCTGGTTGTTAAAATTGGATCTAGATATAATTTACTATATACGTATGGATTGTTAAAATTGGATCTAGATATAATTTGCTATATAAATACTAACTGAGCTGTCATACAGAGACCCATTCATTCATCTTTATTATGTTCAATATGAACATTTTTTTTTTGAAATTCGCAATTTGTTCCACATGCTTTAGCATATAAGATCATATGTCTAATTTTCCATGTCAAATATTAAAACGTTATTATTTTATTAAAGAAAATGCATTACTTCTTCAGAACAATGTAGTTTCTTTAAAAAAACAACACACACTCCAATTCCATTGCATCATTGTGTGTTTTTTTTTGGTTAAAATGCAAATTATATTAACCAATCAAGGCATCAAGGGATGCAACCCATACAATCAACAACATGCCAAAATCATAAACTGCAATGAGTTGCAGCGTATTCTAGTCTAGGATGAACAACTAAGTATTCAAGACCCTATATACATGTGTTTGCACTCTATGAATCACATCCCCAACACAAAACGACTTTCCTTCATGAAGCTTCATATTGCGACATTGCCAAATGAAATAAACCGTAGCAGCAATAGCAATTTTACAAGCCTTGCTCCAATTGCTCTTTCTCCTTAAGACCCTCTGTCCCCAAGCAAAAATTCTAGGCAGACAAAATAAGGAGTGTGGTAATCCCAGCCAATTTGCAACCTTAGACCATATATTCTTGAAACCATCACACCTGAAAAAAAGGTGCCTAACATCCTCCTTTGAAGTGCAGAAGAGACAACAATCATCCATCAAAAAAGGCATGTTATCTTTAGTAGCTAACCTACCTTTTGCCGCAAGCCACAAAATAAATCCGTGCTTAGGAGTAATGCATGAATTCCAAACCAACGAACACCATGGGACCCTGGGACTTTTATACCGGAAGAATTGATAGGCCCTGCCCGGAATGAACTTGTTTTGGACAATCCACGATGACATAAGAGCAATTGCCCCATCAATGCCACCCTCACTATCAATCAGATCATCACGAGTAGCCATGAAAAACTTCAACAATGGTGAGCAGTAATGCCGCCAATTTAAAGTCCACAAAGAGGAGGAAGAGAGATTGTACCTACAACTCATCCATTTCACCCAAAGCATATCTTTTTGCAGATGCAAATCCCACAAATATTTGATAAGCAGTGCCTTATTCCAAGCACGCAACTGAATCACGCCCAATCCACCCTCATCCTTAGGCAGGGTAACCTGTTTCCAAGCAACCAAAGCCCTTTTATAGCTGCTCTCATTACTACCCCACAGGAAATGCAGACAAATCCTGTTAACTTGCTCCAGCACAGATACAGGCACTGGGAGTGCACTCAGCCAAAAGCAACAAATTCCAAGAATCACAGACTTGATAAGGGTAAGTCTGCCCGCGTATGAAAGGTGTGACATTCTCCATTGATTTACAATCTGCACAATCTTGCACAGAAATGAAGATATAATATAAATTATATATTTTAAAAGTCACGTCGTTTTTTCAATGAGCTTTAGCACCATTTTTATTCAACAGAAAGTATGATTTTCACACTTTAGTTTACGCAATTTTGACATTGGAAATTTACATGGCTAAATAGTTACTACAGTAAAATAATTTTCAAAAGACCTATTGAATATTTGTCTAAAATAAAAAATAATAAACAAGTCATAAGTTCATTTAACATACCTATGAAAATACTTAAATGATGAAAAAAAAATTGTACATTAATACAAGAATCTCAATGCTGTGGGTTTGGGTAGGCGCATCCATGCCAAATGATTAAGCTACACCGTTTAACACCTATCACATGTAGTAACTGCGTACCTTTACGTCAAATGTCGTAGACTTCCGGTGAAAAAAAAAAGAGTCATATTCTAACTTTAGGAGCTCCTACTATTTTAGCCATAACTTAAACGGCTTCCTATATTAGTAAGATTTTTATCTTACAACATATATAAGGTGTCTACTGTAAATTCAGTCAATAATCGTTTAACGTAACTGAGTCGGATACTATAGCATAAGCCAGTATTAATCCAAATAACTATATTGCATTCGCGATGAACATATCCTATTTCTAACATACATCCTTCTAGTTACAATGTCTCCATCTAAATATGAGCTGATTATGTGATGAACTATATACTTCCACTTTTGTCTCCAAACTACAAATCCAGGTGTAGCCATTTCTAATTCGGAGATATAAGTAATAAACGCAAAAACCGTACCACATATTAATATGAAATTTGTTCAACTCTTATTTGAAGATACGAGATAAAAATCAAGTCACATTGTTGAAAAGAAACTCGCAACCTATATCATCATAATTGCTTTAGTTTTAAATTTTCTATTTTCTATTGTTATACGTTATTCAAAAAATATAAACATGTGTTTTCCTTAAAGTTTTTAAATTTATTTGTAATTAACATCTATATACCTGAAAACAAAAGTTTTAAAAAAATAACCGCAACCTTATTGTTAAACATCCAAATAAGTAGCATGTCTTTTTTTCTTTTCCTTTTTCTCTTTCTAAAGATGCATAAAGTGTGCCTCTCCAAAGAGATACTTCCACTCTGGTGGCTGGAAAAGACTCCGGTTACCCTTTGAGGAGTTTCTGACAACATCATCATCATCCTGACCCAGTATATTCTAACGACATCAAAAGCTATCGTTAGGGTCTGGGGAGGGTAAGTGGTAGGCAGACAATACCTCTATCCCAAGGGATAGAGAGTCTGCTTCCAGTGAGACCCCTGGCTCTACCTGCATAAATGACATGATAATAGAGATATGTTGTGCTAGTGTGTTAGTGAGTAAATTCAAGAAATACAAAGACAGGCCTTTCGATATTAAAATACACATCACGTATATATGTACATGTAATGTAAAACAACGGTATAACATACGCAACCAAGTGGAAAGTCAACCTAAAGCGTACATAGTGTATACGCCTATCTATATCCCTAAATATACTCTAAAGTGTTCCTATATATGACCTATACCTCGTTAACCTTAATCTTATGTCTCTATGAACTCCTATCCTGGACCATGTCCTCAGAGAGGTGTAAATCTAGTAAGTCGTACCTTATCTGCTCATCCCAAGTTAGTTTGGGTCTGCCTTTACTCCTGTTTTCCTCTACAATGAGGCTTTCAATTGCTCTGACCGACTCCGTTGTCTGTCTCCGCTTAACATGCCCAAATCATCTCAATCTTCCCTCCCTTATCTTATCTGTTATACTAGCCACGCCTAACCTTTCTCGAAACACCTCGTTTCTGATCCGGTCTAGCCTTGTATGTCCACACATTCATCTTAACCTTCTCATCTCTGCCACTTCCATCTTCTGTAATTGTGACCGCTTGATGGCCCAGCAGTCTGTCCCATATAGCATTGTCGGTCGCACTGCCACTCTATAAAATTTTCCCTTTAATTTAGTTGGGAAATTTTTGTCACACAGCACCCCTGAGGCCGCCCTCCATCTACACCAGCCTGCTTGAACTCGATGTGCTACATCATTATCTATGTCGCCATTCTGCTGCACAAATGATCCTAGGTACTTAAACTTACTTACCTGTGGTACCACTTGACCATCGATGGTGAGCTGGCTATCCTCACTGTCTGCTACGCCGCTGAAGTCGCAGTGTAGATACTCGGTCTTAGAACGGCTAATCTTTAAGCCTTTTCTATCTAAAACACCTCTCCACTGCTCTACTCTCATACTCAGTGTATGTCTACTTTCTGCGACTAATACAATATCGTCAGCAAAAAAACATACACCACGGAAATGCCTCTTGTATCGGCTTTGACAACTCGTCAAGGACAACTGCAAAAAGAAATGGGCTCAACGCAGACCCTTGATGGAGACCGACCTCCACCGGAAAGAAGTCTGTATTCCCCACAACCGTACGAATGGTTGTTTTTGTCCTAGTACACATATCTCTAATTATGTCTATATACTTCATAGGGATCCCTCTTGCCTCCAGACTATCCCATATCAGGCTACGCGGCACACTATCATATGCTTTTTCAAGATCGATGAAAACCATATGTAAATCGCGCTTCTTCTCCCTATACTTCTCCATTAGTCTCCTGAGAATGTGTATTGCTTCCGTAGTTGACCTTCCTGGCATAAAACCAAATTGGTTCACCGTAACCTGGGTTTCTCTCCTAATTCGCGTGTCGATTATTCTCTCCCATAACTTCATGGTATGGCTTAGCAATTTAATCCCTCTATTATTCCCACAACACTGTGTGTCTCCTTTGTTCTTATATAAGGGGACCACAACACTCTTTCTCCACTCATCTGGCATCTTTCCTGTTTTGTAAATACGGTTGAACAGAGTAGTTAGTCATTGGACCCCTGCCTCTCCTAAATACTTCCATGCCTCAATGGGTATATTATCTAGGCCGACCGCTTTAGCTCTTCCCATCTTCTTCAGTGGTCTCATCACCTCTCCTTGTGTAATGTTCTGATAGTCGAAGTTATTATGTTGTCGTTGTTGGTTAGTGGTGCTTTCTCGTTCTTCGCAGTCGGCACTACTGCCGTTGAAAAGATTGTGAAAGTATGTTTGCCATTTCAACTTGATGTCTTGTTCTTTGACTAACACATGTCCATCTTCTCCTTTTATGAACTTCCCGCCTCCTAGGTCCTGCCTCTTTCGATCCCTAGCTTTGGCAATCTTGAACATATCATGTTTTCCCTCCTTTTGTTTCTAGTCTCTCATACATCCTTTTATAAGCTGCAGTCTTTGCCTCTGTCACTGCCTTCTTCGCCTCCTTCCTGGCGATTTTGTAATTATCCTTCAATCGCACTTTTTCTTCCTTATTGGTGCATCTTAACAGCTCTCTAAAAATCTTTTGTTTGTTTTTTATTTTTTGTTGCGCATCTTCGTTCCACCACCACGTCTCTTTATGTACGGACTTCTTTCGTGTTGTTATGATCAAACTTATATAATTCTTCTTTACATATTGACATTGGGATCGAATTTTTCTCTATTTTTATGTTCACAATTTCTCTTTCTTATACATTATACATATTGAAGTAATGTAAAAAAACACATTAAAGAAATATATTAAAAAAAAAGATAAATTGAGAAGACAATCCCATCCCTAGATTAATACATTTATCTACACAATAGTTTATTTCTTAAGAATTTGTGGGAGTTACCTCGCATTCGCTCCCACTTCCCACTCAAATCTCAAATTGATATTATAGGACTTATCTATCATCTGTCTCGGATGAATGCTGATTCACCTTTTTCATCATTTTCTAATATTTCAAAAGTCAATATTCACCACCTATATGCAAAATTGAGTCAAATGTTTTCAGGGATAGCTATGTTGGCATTTAAGTTGAGAAATTGCTTTAAGAAAAGTTGCATGTTAGAACAGGAGTATATGCAGCGTAGGTGCAATACTGTTATCAGAACGAATAATATCTATAGCATTTGCATCCGATCTAATTGGCTAGATGGTTGCTGGCTCAAATTGCAGTAGTCACCTTGTCTGTGTTTCTGACAATGTTGAGGCCGCTGAGTTCCTGATTTATATTATTTATGCATCTCAATAGAGATGCAGTAGTAAGACCCCTGGAGCCAGAATTTGGTCTTTTACTCTAAAAAAATTGAGTTAAAAAGAGTAATGACGAAATTGTATGATGGTAAAATATCAAATAATAACATATTAGTAATATATTATTCGTGATTTTTTTTGTTCTTGGAAATTTGTAGTATACTATAGTGTTACTTATCAACCCTACCAGGATATTCTGAAATGGTACATACTTGGGTCCTATAGGATCATATGGCCCCAACAAATTGACAATGTTTCCTAGTTGTCTTCATCTTACTAAACTATGAACCATGGACCAAGGATTCAGTTAATCACGATACCTTATAGTACAACATAATGACAATGGATCTTATCTAATTATTGCATTTAATATGGTTTTATTAGAAAATAGTTCAACAATAACAACATTATCTTATCGTATTAGAGGCTTTCGTCAATGGCAAGGTATGGAGGATCAGATGTACGCAACCATACCTATATGTTAGAAACACCAGAAGTTGTTTCCCGATGACCTATAATGAAAATTGCGTCAAGCTGTGTTGATCAACTGGTACTTCACAATATAAGAAGCGCAGCCAATTTATAGAGCCGTTTCGTTTTATTCCATCATATTGTAAAATCAAAGAATCGTCTTAGAGGCTTTCGTCAATGGCAAGGTATGGAGGATCAGATGTACGCAACCATACCTATATGTTAGAAACACCAGAAGTTGTTTCCCGATGACCTATAATGAAAATTACGTCAAGCTGTGTTGATCAACTGGTACTTCACAATATAAGAAGCGCAGCCAATTTATAGAGCCGTTTCGTTTTATTTCATCATATTGTAAAATCAAAGAAGGATATTTATTGATTCTATTGGAAATAGAAACTATTAGAAAATAGCTAAAAAATTTAAAAGACAATAGATAACACGTAAGATGAATCAGTATGACTAAAACATGGATAATTGGATAAATGAGATACTTTTTATTCTTGTAAAGTAAATATTACATTTTCTTAAAATAAACAACAGCGGTAGGATCAAAGCAGCAAATCCAGGGACCAGTTTTCTCCGAGGCTGCTATAAATTGATAATCCCAAATCCTCAACACAATCTTTGCAGAGAAATCAGAGAATCAACAACAGAAAAATCACAACAAAAATCTTTCTTCTTCCTCCTCTTCAAAAGCCTACTTTTGATTTTCTATCTCCCCTTTTGTTAGGGAATGCTGAGATATGAGCAGATTTTCTCTCTTTAAATCCCTCCTCGACGGTTGCCGGAGGGTCCACAAATCTAAAGGCGGCGGCGGCGGCCGAACTCGCCACCGTAAACACGTCGAAGACGGGTAAACTTCCACCACCTCCACCACCGCTTAAACCCTTTTTATTTCTTCCATTTATTCAAAAATTTCTTTCTTTTTTCCTTAAAATTTTGTTATTCAAAAAATCATACAGATACAGCCGTTTTGTGCTCTGATGGCGGCGACTGGTGGTTGAGTATCGTTTTTCTGGACTCGAGTTTGAATCTCTTCTCCTTAACAGGTTCTGATGGCGCCTAATGAGAAAGGCGGTGTGCTGACAGGAAAGTACGAGCTGGGGCGGATTTTGGGACATGGGACTTTTGCGAAAGTTTATGTGGCGAGGAATTTGAAGAATGGAAAAAGTGTGGCTATGAAAGTAGTGGGTAAAGAAAAAGTGATACAAGTGGGCATGACGGAGCAAATCCAGCGAGAAATTTCAGTGATGAAAATGGTGAAACATCCTAATATTGTCGAATTACACGAGGTTATGGCGAGCAAAACCAAGATTTATATCGCCATGGAGCTTGTTCGCGGCGGCGAATTGTTCTCCAGAGTTGCAAAAGGCCGGCTGAGGGAAGATCTTGCTAGGAGTTATTTCCGGCAGCTTATATCGGCAATCGATTTTTGCCATAGCCGTGGGGTTTATCATAGAGATCTAAAGCCTGAAAATCTGTTATTAGACGAGATGGGGAATTTGAAAGTGACAGATTTTGGGCTTAGTGCTTTCTCCGACCAACTCCGGCAAGACGGGCTTTTACATACTACCTGTGGGACGCCGGCGTATGTTTCGCCAGAGGTGATTGCCAAGAAAGGATATGATGGGGCAAAAACTGATATTTGGTCATGTGGGGTGATTCTTTTTGTGCTTTTAGCAGGGTATCTGCCTTTCAAAGATGATAATTTGATCTCTATGTACAAGAAAATCTACAGGGGTGATTTCAAATGTCCACCTTGGTTTTCACCGGAAGCTCGAAATTTAGTTATTAGCATGTTGGATCCAAATCCTGAAACAAGAACAACAGCTTCAATGATCATGGAATCCCCATGGTTCAAGAAATCCGGACTCGTATTTCCATCCAAGAATTTGAGGATAAAAGAGGAGCAAGAATCGTCCTCATCTGAAAAAATGAAAGAAACAGAGACACTGAATGCTTTTCATATCATTTCACTGTCAGAAGGATTCGATTTGTCGCCTCTATTTGAAGAGAAGAAGAGGGAGAAAAAGGAAGAGCTCAGGTTTGCAACCTCTAAGCCAGCTAGTAGTGTGATTTCTACACTTGAAGAGGTGGCAAAGACTAAGAATTTCAGCATAAAGAAGAGCGATTCGAGCGTAAGAATGCAGGGGTTAGAGAATGGTAGAAAAGGGAAGCTGGGAATTGAAGCTGATATCTTTGCATTGGCTCCTGAATTTGCTGTTGTTGAGGTGAAGAAGTCTAGTGGTGATACTTTAGAGTATAATAGCTTCTGCAGCAATGAGTTAAGACCTGCACTTAAGGATATTGTTTGGACCTCTGCAAATTAGAGTTGGAGTTTCTAGTTTGATCAATTTTCTTATTCAATTTGTTTAGCATGTGGGAATCTCTGTTGTCATTGTATTCCTATTCTTGATGTTGAATTGGCATGTAGAATACAAATTTTGATCTTTGAGCATCAATAGTTCTGTGTTGTTTTGGCCTTTTGATTCATGTTTTTGGGTTAGTTTTTTTGTTTCATGGACATTATTTGTCAAAAATTCTTTATCCGACGAGTATTACAATTCTACGTGATTATGTTAACAATCGAGAAAATGAGAAATTTTTGAGGGTTTTATTCACTTGCATTTCTCCATTTGTTCATATAACAATTGAGTGGAGTCTTACTTGAAGCGAACTCTCTATTCCAAACTTAGAGATATAGATATTTTTTTTGTCTTACCATTTTCTCATCCTTTCCAGACTCTAACGATAGTTTTTTGTGTCATTAGAATATACAATGTATGTTGATGTTGTTCATACAAGGAAAATGTAAATGCTTGAATTCGGATAGTTATGTATGGTTTTCGTGTTTTGATTTCCGGCTTCAGATGGGATGATCATGAGAAGCAAGTTTGTATAGCTTTTCTTTTGGTTTTGATTCTTGACATTATTTTGGATAATCGTGAGAAGGGATGTGAATAATGTGAGAAGGGGTGAGAGTAACACGAACATAAACCTACAAAAATAAAATTTTATAGAGCTGAAACAATCAAACCCCAAACGAGTAAAATGTTCGAATTGAATCGTACTAATCGCTAGTGAAAGATATTACTCATTTTTGTTCTTGCTATTTTATTTTCTAATTATTTTACTCAATTAAAAAAAATGAAAGACAGTATATAAGAATTTTAAGTATTCTCTAAGATCATTTACAACGACCTCATTTCATAATTATGGATAATTATTTCTGTCTCTAATACTAACGCTTGTAAAATATAGAAGAAGTTTGGATAAATGACTGATACTGTAAAGTGAATAAAATGAACCAACCACTAAACCAACAAAAAAAAAAAAGTATTACTCAAACGCATTATGTAAGAAGAAGTGCGAGTAACGTGAACACACAGTTAAAGAAAAACGAAAAAAGTGAACCAACGATCAAACCGAGAAAAGGTTATATAAAAACATATTATGTGTAAAGATGTGTGATCGAACAGAAAACAGGTTATATAGAAACGCATTATATGTGAAGAGGTGTGAATAACGTGAACTAACAAGAAACCGGAAGTATGTATAAAGACACACTATGGGTGGCGCTGTTCTCATATTCGCATTTCATGTTTTCTCCTTCGCATTATAATTTTGAAACAGCAAATTCGCATTTCATGTTTCTCTTTCGCATTATAATTTCAAGTGAAAAATTATTATCTTGCGCGAGTTATGTAGTGGATGAAGTATCTGCTTGTTCTATGACAGGGATGGAGAACCACAAGATCCAAAATATACTGAATATTCTACTTGATCTTATGTTTGTACTCTTTGCCTTAGAAAATTTACCTCAACATATTCAATATCACTTGTTCATACGTTACTAATTTTTATGTAAGAAAAAGACCTCGAAACATCTCCGGTGTATTAGTTTTTTATGTTTGCGTAGAGTTTGAGAAGAAGCCGTATCACTTCGCGATCTGATGTATGTAGTCATACTCTACACTGTGTAAGAGAATGTTTCCGCGCCTCTAACCCGTGATCTAAAAATCACAAAACACTAACTTTATCAGTTATTCCAATAACCTTGCCATTGAGGGAAGAGATGAAAGTGTACAAGTTGCACGCCCGAGTAAATTTTAAATGTGCGGTTTTCCTATTGTTGACTGTGGACTTCCAGTTGTAACATGCAGTCCCGTCAAAAATTTGATCAACTAGTAATGTAAAACAATTGCAGATTAATGAAGAAAAAACAAAGCAATTCACCTTTTTTTTTTTGGAAATAACAGAGCATTTAGGAAAAAGTAAAAAAAAAAGCACAAATTTGTGTTTGTATATTTAATTACCTCATATGCCTTTTGATAGAAGACTAAAGTCTCATAACTTCATGTCCTAATATGGTAGGTTTGGTTAAAATCTTATAGGTTTTATGAATAAAACATATATAATAATCGAAAAACTTATAAGAATTTTACGTCACTTACACGATACAGAATGTAATTAAAGGATACTATAATTTCCCCATTTGATTTTAAGGGCACTACCCAATCAATGACTATAAACGTGAGAAATAAAGCACATTTAAAGCACTAGTGGATTATATTAAGCTCAAGTATGAGATCATTCCACATGATAATGTCCTTTTCTAAAGGATTTTCCATTTTTCACGTCTCTTCCCAAAATAGACTTTTTTGCATTAAAGGCAACGATAATTAGGATAGTAAAATAAGGAAAATAAAAATGGATTTACAGATGGTTGACAGGAGTGATACTGATGTGTAAATAAAAAAGCAGGATAAAGTGATTGATTTTTTCCTTCTCTAGGAGTATTTTGATCTTATCTGGTGGATTTGTGTAGCTGTCGGAAGGTTCATCTTTTATAATAATATCACAAAGTGGATAATTTTTTCTGATATCTCACCAAACATCACTCTCTTCTCTCCCGATATTTTCTATCAATTAATATATACCACCCTCATAATTGAAGACTACGTAGGATGATATAAGACTTATCTTTTTATTGAAACCATGTCCTATTGATTTACTTAGATGACGGTTTTTTTAGAGAGAAACTTACATACCGGTTTTTTTTAATAAAAAAGACGTTCTCGGTACACTAGGCTTTTACATTTGCACAGGGTCACCGGGTCTGAAGAGAGAAGAGAACGTTTTACGATCTGATGTATGCAGCCTTATCATACATAATTTAATTTATGAAATTAGAGTGCATAGGATTTGTCACGTGTAAATATAACTTGAACGCGTAAGAACTATGCGGAATTTAATAAAAAACTTAGTTAGAATTATCAAATTAGACAGCCTTGATGCTGATAAAATTACTAGAACTACAAAATTGTATGGATCAAACATCAGCTATTGAGAAGATATCGACTATTTCAAAGTTTTACTAATTCAAAGGAAAAAAAAATTATCATTGCTGTGAAAATAAGAGAACAATAAATTTGTTGGATAGTGATTTGTACTAGTTGCGAAGTGTAATATATGTAGTAAAAAAAGAACAAGAACGGGAGAGAAAAATTTGTTGGACCGTGCATCTGCAATAAACACCGGGGGGTGAATAGTGGTTAGCGGAAATTACACTACAACCCTTTGTTAAAATCCCATTTGAAAACAGAATCTGAGACCACCTCAGATTCAGAACCCTGTTTTTCAAAAATTCACAAATAATTGTACACAACTCCAAAAATAATATCGTTTGACCCTTCAAACAAATAAAAAGATTCAGATGGTCAATCTGGACAGAATTGGACAGAATGTTGCTGATTTTGCAAATAGTGTTTCTCTTTGAATACTCAAACAAAAAGGTTGATCTTTATATCAAAACACTCCTTAGGATGTGTAGATGAAGTTTCCAAAAGGCCCTGACCTTAAACAATTCTTGAAAAATACAGAATTTAAGTTTTCTCAAAACTGGTCAGATTGCAGCCAGATTGGAGCAGTTATCTTGCAAAGACTGAAAGACTAACTTTCCCTTGCTCAAATCAAGTGATTCTTATTGCAAATGAAATCTAACAGTCTGAAGTATAACTCCACCAAAAATCACGAATTTTGAAAATGTTTAGCTATTTTTTCAAATTGTGTGAAATTGGATGAAAACTGCAGTCAAAAACGGGCATAAAACAGAAATAAAGAAACAAGAGAAGAACACCGAGGATTTATCCTGGTTCGGTCAATGTGACCTACTCCAGTCCCAAGGAATATCTTTTCTTGGATTTTACTATGAAATGAACACCTTACAACAAGAGCCAAGCTTGATCCTTGGGTTATACACCAACCCTACTCAAGACTTGGATAATCACCTTCTAGGCAACACTTAGTTGCAACACCTCTAACACCTATTGATGTAGCCTTATAAGATGGCTAATCAATCTTACAAATGAAGCTCAAGAGGTTTGTAGCTCACCACAATACAACAAGAACACCTTTGCTACAATGAACAAAACAACAACAACAAGAAGATGAAGATGAAAGCTAGACAATTCAACAAATGCTTGTGAGCTTCAAGTGTGTTTCATCTTCTTCACCAATGTCTCTATTTATAGTGTGATTTGAACCTTGAAGATAAGAATGCACATGTGTCACCATCTTCATCATCAATTCCAAATGTCTTCTCAACATTGGTTGGCCTTGTACACTTGGCAAAATAAAACACAATGATTGGTCTACCTTGGCTACTCCTTATTGGCCGAAATTTTCCACCTTGGCAAGTCATAATTATCCTTTGCAAAATGAAGATAATAAGAAGGATAATGCCACAAGAATATTTCAACTTCTAGTCTTGAAAATAGGCATGTGGGATTTACCATTTCAAAGTCAAATTTCAGCTCCAAAATTTGAAAGTAGCCGTTGGCTACCATGCATTTTCCAACAAATATATTTTGTTTTTTCTTAATAAAATAAGAAAGGATAATACCATCAAATTATCCCCAATTTCAAGCACCTTAATAGGACATGTGAAGTCTTCATTTGACTTCAAAAATCTGCTGAAAATACCCAAGAATTATCATATAGCCGATGGGTACTTTTTGAAATTTCCAAGTTGGCAATTTTGCCAACTAGCTCCTTTTTGGTTGGTCCACTTGTCTCCAACTCACAAAATGAATACACCATCATATACAACTGAACATAAACGTTTTTCAACACATATATATGTGTAGCAACTCATATTTTTGAAGAAGAAATAAATAGATAACAGTTGACAAGATTATGTCAACGTGTAACACCGAAATTCCCCAATATTTCTTCTTATATGTCAAGAACATTTCCACACCTTTGACACCTTTAATATCTCTGAATAATGATGATAAATATCCTCTTATAACATATATAAGAGGGTCTTCAAGAAAAAAATAGAATGCGACATCTTAAATCGTCACATATCCAGCTATAGTCAATAATATCATCGGTTGAGAGAATAAGATATAAGATCACCATATTATCTTCAAAATAATAATAACACAGCTCCAGAATGAAGATAATAATATGCTCAAGAGATTCCTTGAGTGAAAATACCAAAAATACCCTCGGGGGTAAAATTACCAAAATACCACTGGTGTGAGAAAACTCCAGAAATGTCCCGGATGGTCATAAATAATCATGATATCAACTTTGTCATGATAAATAGTATAAGAATATGCTCTTGAAATATTTCCACCGTATCATGTTCCTACAAAACTCAAAATACCAATTTTGCCCTTTTTGGTAAGTTGTAGAAACTTCCAAGGCATGTTAGTCACAAGACAATAATAATCACCAAAAACACATAATAATCACATAATGAACATATAATTCATATACAAATGAAAACAATCATTTTAACACATTTTAGAAAATTATTTCTAAAAACCCTAGTCATCGATCGATCGAAGTGCCTCAGCTTCAGAGATCGATGTCTCACAGAAAGTTTCAGAGTTTGCCTCTGACCTACATCGATCGATCGAAGTGAGGGTTCGATGTACATCATGATCATCAACTCATACTCTCCCTCTTAAATAGTATGTTGCTCCCCCTCAACCAAATGTTTTCAACTTTTAAATAGTATGTTGCTCCCCCTCAACTCATACTCTCCCTCTTAACCTATGCTCCAAAATTTATACCAATTAAAACTTAGCATATGATTCATCATGATCATGACTTACCAACTAAAATCATGTTCTTATTCTATCTCCCCCTTTATTTTGCAAATCATGCAAAAGATAGAACTACACAATGGTATCGTAAGTCATCATACCTAACTTGGCTCGTAAGTTTTCAAAAATGGCTTGATTAAGGGGTTTGGTGAAAATGTCAGCGATTTGGTGATCAGTTCTTATATGGTTTATCACTATATCCTCATTTTGAACATGATCGCGAAGAAAGTGGTATCGCATCTCAATGTGTTTGGCCTTAGAATGAAGCACCGGATTCCGGAAAAGATTGATTGCACTTGTGCTATCGCAGAAAATTGGAATCTTTTTCATTTTAATGCCAAAATCACTAAGTTGCTGTTTAAGCCAAAGTATTTGAGTAGTACATAAACTCAAAGCAATATACTCGGCTTCAGTGGTAGAAAGAGCTACACTAGCTTGTTTTTTAGAAAACCAAGAAATCAAGTTGGTTCCTATGAATTGACAAGTACCGCTAGTGGATTTTCTATCTAATTTGCAACCACCATAATCAGCATCACTATATGCGTGTAATTCCAACTTAGCGTTTCTATCATACCACAGTCCTAAGTGAGGTGTATGCTTAAGATATCTAAAGATCTTTTTCACTGCATTGTAATGTGATACCTTAGGATAAGATTGAAACCTAGCACACATACATACACTAAACATGATATCAGGTCTTGATGCAGTTAAGTATAACAGTGATCCAATCATAGACCTATAGAATGTGTCATCAAAAGGTTTACCATTTTCATCCTTATCAAGTTTGGTACTAACGCTTATGGGGGTAGTTGTAGGTTTCAACTCTTCAAAGCCAAACTTCTTAATCATATCATTGACATACTTAAGTTGGCTAATGTGAATTCCTTGAGGGGTTTGTTTGATTTGAAGTCCTAAGAAATAATTCAACTCTCCTACCATTGACATTTCAAATTCTGACTTCATACACTCTTCAAAGTCTTTTACTAAGGTAGGGTTGGTTGAACCAAAGATGATATCGTCAACGTATATTTGAACTATTAACAAATCATTGCCTTTTCTTTTTAGGAATAATGTGTTGTCTATAGTTCCCATTTGATAATTATTTGCAATAAGAAAGCTTGCAAATCTATCATACCAAGCTCTTGGAGCTTGTTTCAAACCATATAGAGCTTTCGTAAGCTTGTAAACATGGTTAGGATTCTTTGGATCTTTGAATCCAGGGGGTTGTTTGACAAACACCTCTTCTTGGATGTATCCATTCAAGAATGCACTCTTGACATCCATTTGGAAGAGCTTAATATTGCTTAGACTTGCAACCGCAAGTAACAATCTAATTGCTTCTAGTCGTGCAACGGGTGCAAAGGTTTCTTCATAATCTATTCCTTCTTGTTGATAACCTTGTGCGACTAGTCTAGCTTTATTTCTTGTAATGTTTCCTTGTTCGTCCATC
Organism: Eustoma russellianum; assembly: GCA_036186865.1. Lineage (NCBI taxonomy): Eukaryota > Viridiplantae > Streptophyta > Magnoliopsida > Gentianales > Gentianaceae > Eustoma > Eustoma russellianum. The sequence continues at coordinate 18,193,969 of AP025057.1, forward strand.
TTATTCCTAAACACCCATTTTGTTCCTATTATTGACTTGTTTTCGGGTTTAGGTACTAAGTCCCACACATTGTTCCTTGTGAATTGATTTAATTCCTCATGCATAGCATCTATCCAAGATATATCACCTAAGGCTTCCTTTATGTTCTTAGGTTCTAATTGTGAGATTAAGCTATGTCCTTCAAGTTGACTTATATTTCTACGTGTTCTAACCCCAACACTTGGATCTCCAATGATTAGTTCTCTAGGGTGTCACCAATTCCTAGATTGACTAGGTTCACCCTCATCTTGTTCAAATGTTTCATTAGTGTGAACATTATCATATGTAATTAGATCATTAGATACATTATCTTCCAATTGTAAAGTTTCTTCATTTATATCATCTAAGGGTTCATGCATGTCTTGTTCAGGGGGAGTTGGTTCTAGATGATCAAGTACAGGCTCAAGTAATATATCATCATCAAACATATTTTCAAAATTTGCTTCTTGTTTATGTTGATGTTTATCACTAACTTCAAAGCATGCATTTTCATTGAATTTCACATGTATGGATTCAATTATCTTTATAGATGCAGGATTATAACACCTATATGCTCTTGAGTTAGTAGAATAACCAACAAATATGCATTCAATAGACTTTTGTTCAAACTTATCTAGATTATCCTTAGTGTTTAGCACAAAACATTTACATCCAAATACTTTAAGATAATATATTTTAGGTTGTCTATTGTTTAGCAATTCATAAGGCGTTTTATTTAATTTCTTTCTAATAGTAAGCCTATTTATAATATAGCATGCACAACTAACAGTTTAAGCCCATAAATATTTAGGTAATTTATTTTCACACAACATTGTCCTAGCAACTTCTTGAATTGTTCTATTTTTACGTTCAACAACTCCATTGAGTTGTGGTGTTCTAGGTGGTGAGAATTCATGTTTTATTCCATGTAATTCACAAAATTTGATTACGTCTTTATTTTTAAATTCTCCATCTCTATCACTTCTAATTCTTTTGACATTTTCTTCATAAATGTTTTCAAGTTGCTTAGTAAGGGTTTCGATTGCTAATGGAGCATCGTCTTTGTGTGTTAAGAACAATGTCCATGTGTAGCGTGAGTAATCATCTACTATGACACACACATAGTAGTGTCCACCTAGACTTCTTGTCCTACTTGGACCAAATAAGTCTAAGTGAAGCAATTCTAATACTCACTTCATGTTTCGGTTTTAAAGTTTCTTTAATGTGTTTTCCCTTAATACATGTTTCACACATTTGAAAATTATCTAAGTCTAACTTAGGCATTCCTCTAATTAAATTCTTCTTAGACAATTTCTTAATGGTTGAAATTCCTATATGGCCTAATCTTCTATGCCATAAATTTACATCTAAGTCATGTGATATTAGACACTTAACCTTAGCATCTAACATGTTATCTAAGGTAAGGGTATAAATATTTCCATCTCTATTTCCTTTTAAAACCGTTTCTCCTTTTTCATTTATTATATCACAAGAATTGGGAAGAAAAGAGACATTATAACCACAATCTATAAGTTGAGAAATACTAAGTAAATTATAAGATAGATTGCTTACTAATAACACATTTCGTATTTGAAATGTGTTAGGGTCCCCAATTGTTCCTTTTCCAACAACTTGTCCTTTGTTGTTGTCACCGAATGTTACTTTTCCTCCATTCTTGATATGTTCCAATCCGATGAATAGTTTGGGGTTCCCCGTCATATGCCTCGAACATCCACTATCTAAAAACCATTTGGTTTTTAGATTCTTTGACTTTGCCTCTTTCTTGCATTCCTTGCGTTTTTCCTACAATGGAGACAAAGTTTTAGGTACCCTTTATTTGGGTCCTTGAATGTTAGGGGCACTATTCTTGTTTAGATATCCCTTAGGTATCCAAACTTGAATATACCTTCTAGGCACATTTTTAGCATTGTTATAATTTGGAAAATAAGAAGAATTAGCATATACATGATTATTCCACATAAGTGAAGATGCATTGTTATACATGTTGTGCCATGGTTGATAATCATTATAGGATGGCCGAATTTTATAATGTGCATAAGGCATGCGATTTTGTTTCTTGAATGGCGTAGTATAAGTGTGTTCATAGGCATTCCTATAAGACTTATAAGAGTGTTGCCTATACTTAGGTTCATAATATGTTGAATGCATTTTATTATGTCTCGTTGCATTTGTATACATATAGGCATAATTTCTAGGTTGTCTAGACGCAAAGTTTGGCCTAGATGTATAGGTATGCATGTGTGTTTTTATGGGTGTATGTTGCATTTTTGCCTTGATATAAGTAGAAGAAGGTGTAGAAGAAGATGTAGCAGGCAAAGTTGATTTTGTATTATATGGCAACTTTGTACTAGATGAAACAAACTTAGTCTTTTTATTTACTTTTTCATTTTCTTCTTTATAGCCTAAGTCGGTTTTATCATTACCATACTTTTATGATGAGATAAGTGTATCGAACATATTTGCACCCGATTTAAATTGTTCTACCATTTTTTCTAAGGTAAATTTAGAAGACTTAAGTTGCACTATTTCATTTTCACAACTTTCTAACTTGGATTTTAACATTTTATTTTCCATTTGTAACTTTTGTTCATCTTTCCTATATGATTCAATTTTATTCTCTAAAGAATCAAGAGTATTAGAAGACTCTTGTTTAAGAGATTCTAATTGATCGGAAAATTCCAAGTTGGACGTCTTCAACTTGTCATTTTCTTCAACTAGTTTCTTCTTTTCTTTAGAGAGCCTCTTACAGTGAGCATGCATTCTTAGGAATTCTTCATACATTTCATCAAGTGTCATGTCAGTATCAGAATCACTATCAGAAGAAGAACATACCTCGTTGGATACGAAGCAGACTTGAGCTTCCTCGTTTCGGATTCTGAGTCGGATGAGTCGCTCCATGTGCTCACCTTCATTGCTCGTTTCCCTTTTCTTGCCTTAGACTCCTTTGTCTTTGTCGTTTGAGCCTCCTTGTCCTTGGCTTGTTTATTATTGTTGTTGTTATTATTATTTTTCTTTGTGGGACAATCGTATGAAATATGTCCTTTTTGACCGCATTCATAACACTTTAATTCTTTATTATACCATTTGTTTGTGTTATTCTTCCTAGGTTGAGAAGAAGAAGAAGAATTACGTTGTCTATTCCTATTTGGACGTTTGAAAAACTTTCTAAGTTTTCTAGTGATCAATATCAAGTCATCGTCTAATTCAGTATCACTATTACTATCATCGTTACTAGCATGTGTTTCGGTTGTTTTGAAAGCTATTGACTTACCAGATGACTTAGACGATTCAGACTTTCGTTGGTTTAATTTAACCTCGTAAACTTTAAGAGACCCGATCAATTCATCCATCTTAGTGATTGACTTTGTCTCCTCGATTGCAGTCACCTTTGGATCCCATTCAGCAGGGAGGCTTCGTAGCACCTTTTGAACCTTTTCACTGTTCGAAAATGACTTCCCTAAAGCTTCAAGGGCAGTGAAAATATTAGTAATCCTCAAATCCATAGACGTTATGGATTCATTTGGCAACATTTTGAAAGTCTCTAATTCAGTCATAAGCATGTTTATTTTTGACTCTTTAACACCACTAGTACCTTCATGCTTTAATACAAGTGATTTCCACATGTCGTGTGCGCTTGTGCAATTTGACACATATCCTGCTTCAGAAGTTGTAAGTCCATTTAAAAATAATTGCATAGCTTTAGCATTCATGGACATTTTCTTTTTATCATCCGATGACCATTCACTTTTATATTTTTCAACCTCTTGAGTTACTCCACTAACTTGTACAACTTTCATTGGAATATACGGCCCATCTTCAACTATAGACCATAAATCGATGTCTATAGCCATTAAGAATAGCCTCATTCTTAGTTTCCAATGAACAAAATTATTGCCATAAGAAAGAGGAGGGCGTTGTGTAGACATACCTTCCAACTCACCTTTGTGAGAAACAATAGCCATAGTATGTACCTTGGATTTGAGACAAGCAGTATATAATGAATTGTTGTTTATTGGCCTTGTATTGTTCGTACGGTGTTGAATCTTGCTTCTTTTGAGTGGTGTTGGTCTGGCTCTGATACCAAATGTTGGACCGTGCACCTGTAATAAACACCACTAGAGAGGGGGGTGAATAGTAGTTAGCGAAAATTACACTACAACCCTTTGTTAAAATCCCCTTTGAAAACAGAATCTGAGACCACCTCAGATTCAGAACCCCGTTTTTCAAAAATTCACAAATAATTGTACACAACTCCAAAAATTAGAAAACTTTTCAGAATTGAACATCAATGAGTTAACAAGACTCTGTCCAAATATCAGACAAAAATAAGATCGTTTGACCCTTCAAACAAATAAAAAGATTCAGATGGTCAATCTGGACACAATTGGACAGAATGTTGCTGATTTTGCAAATAGTGTTTCTCTTTGAATACTCAAACAAAAAGGTTGATCTTTATATAAAAACACTCCTTAGGATGTGTAGATAAAGTTTCCAAAAGGTCCTGACCTTAAACAATTCTTGAAAAATACAGAATTTAAGTTTTCTCAAAACTGGTCAGATTGCAGCCAGATTGGAGCAGTTATCTTGCAAAGACTGAAAGACTAACTTTCCCTTGCTCAAATCAAGTGATTCTTATTGCAAATGAAATCTAACAGTATGAAGTATAACTCCACCAAAAATCACGAATTTTGAAAATGTTTAGCTATTTTTTCAAATTGTGTGAAGTTGGATGAAAACTGCAGTAAAAAACGGGCAGAAAACAGAAATAAAGAAACAAGAGAAGAACACCGATGATTTATCCTGGTTCGGTCAATGTGACCTACTCCAGTCCCAAGGAACACCTTTCCTTGGATTTTACTATGAAATGAACACCTTACAACAAGAGCCAAGGTTGATCCTTGGGTTATACACCAACTCTACTCAAGACTTGGATAATCACCTTTTAGGCAATACTTAGTTGCAACACCTCTAACACCTATTGATGTAGCCTTATAAGATGGCTAATCAATCTTACAAATGAAGCTCAAGAGGCTTGTAGCTCACCACAATACAACAAGAACACCTTTGCTACAATGAACAAAACAACAACAACAAGAAGATGAAGATGAAAGCTAGACAATTCAACAAATGCTTGGAGCTTCAAGTGTGTTTCATCTTCTTCACCAATGCCTCTATTTATAGTGTGATTTGAGCCTTGAAGATAAGAATGCACATGTGTCACCATCTTCATCATCAATTCCAAATGTCTTCTCAACATTGGTTGGCCTTGTACACTTGGCAAAATAAAACACAATGATTGGTCTACCTTGGCTACTCCTTATTGGCCGAAATTTTCCACCTTGGCAAGTCATAATTATCCTTTGGAAAATGAAGATAATAAGAAGGATAATGCCACAAGAATATTTCAACTTCTAGTCTTGAAAATAGGCATGTGGGATTTACCATTTCAAAGTCAAATTTCAGCTCCAAAATTTGAAAGTAGCCGTTGGCTACCATGCATTTTCCAACAAATATATTTTGTTTTTTCTTAATAAAATAAGAAAGGATAATACCACCAAATTATCCCCAATTTCAAGCACCTTAATAGGACATGTGAAGTCTTCATTTGACTTCAAAAATCTGCTGAAAATACCCAAGAATTATCATATAGCCGATGGGTACTTTTTGAAATTTCTAAGTTGGCAATTTTGCCAACTAGCTCCTTTTTGGTTGGTCCACTTGTCTCCAACTCACAAAATGAATACACCATCATATACAACTGAACATAAACGTTTTTCAACACATATATATGTGTAGCAACTCATATTTTTGAAGAAGAAATAAATAGATAACAGTTGACAAGATTATGTCAACGTGTAACACCGAAATTCCCCAATATTTCTTCTTATATGTCAAGAACATTTTCACACCTTTGACACCTTTAATATCTCTGAATAATGATGATAAATATCCTCTTATAACATATATAAGAGGGTCTTCAAGAAAAAAATAGAATGCGACATCTTAAATCGTCACATATCCAGCTATAGTCAATAATATCATCGGTTGAGAGAATAAGATATAAGGTCACCATATTATCTTCATAATAATAATAACACAGCTCCAGAATGAAGATAATAATATGCTCAAGAGATTCATTGAGTGAAAATACCAAAAATACCCTCGGGGGTAAAATTACCAAAATACCCCTGGTGTGAGAAAACTCCAGAAATGTCCCGGATGGTCATAAATAATCATGATATCAACTTTGTCATGATAAATAGTATAAGAATATGCTCTTGAAATATTTCCACCGTATCATGTTCCTACAAAACTCAAAATACCAATTTTGCCCTTTTTGGTAAGTTGTAGAAACTTCCAAGGCATGTTAGTCACAAGACAATAATAATCACCAAAAACACATAATAATCACACAATGAACATGTATAATTCATATACAAATGAAAACAATCATTTTAACACATTTTAGAAAATTATTTCTAAAAACCCTAGTCATCGATCGATCGAAGTGCCTCAGCTTCAGAGATCGATGTCTCACAGAAAGTTTCAGAGTTTGCCTCTGACCTACATCGATCGATCGAAGTGAGGGTTCGATGTACATCGATCGATCGATGTGTCTCAGGTTTAGAGATCGATGTCAACCAGAAAGGTCTTAAACTTTTCTGCCTTACATAGATCGATCGATGTGAGAGATCTATGTACATAGATCGATCGATGTGCAACAACCTGAGAGATCGATGTCAACTTTTTCAACTTTTAATCACATATAACACCATGTGTGACATTTTTAAGTATTCACCACTTAAAATCATGACTTTGAAAATTATCCAAACATATTTCTCAACAAAATTCTTTCATCCAAGAGTAAGATCAAGATCTTAAATGAAGGTAACATATTATCTATTTATAAGAAAATTAAAATAAGAATGCATGAACTAATTCAATGATAGTTTATAAATCACCATATTCTGGAGAATCAATTTAACAATTCCATGAGATGATTCATGCATTTTTGAAGATCTAAATAGAGATCCATCCAAACTCAGTGTTTTCTCCAAAAAAAAAAAGATTATAATTTAGTAAAAATATTATAAAACAGAAGGAGGTACACAGCAACTTCACTTCCAAGGCCAAATTATTTTTATTTTTTTTCTTCATCAAGCCAGACATGCGGAAAGAGTGTCCCTAGTGAGGACTGAACCTAAGACATTTCGTTTTAAGTCCACAGCCTTAACTATGGAGGTAAGACTTTCATTTAAATAAGAATATAATTGTGCTTTTGTCTTAGTTCCAAGAGTAAAAAGCTTGAAAATTATGTGCTGATTACACGCACATGTGTGTGTTTATATACATGTGTGTGTATACGTGTATATATATAGACACATACACACTCATTTTAGTTGTATATCTATATAGTTATATAATCATATACTTGTATCGTAGGTATGGTTGTCAATTAGATGTTTATTGCCATAAGTATACCATAATTATGATTGTCAATTAGATGCTAGATTAAGACGGCAACTATAGTTATGGTATATGGAGTTGTATCACAAGTATAGTTGTCAATTGGATGTTACCATAGATGATAGGTTTTAAAAGATATTATAGTTTTAATTAAAAAAACCAAAAAAAACCATGAATGTGCTGTGAATTTAAAAACATTTCAATACCATCAGGACGTCGTTCTAAATAGTACCTATGAACATCTTAAACTACATTCTGAATGGTGTCCAACAAGTGAGAAGGCACCATTATAACTATCGCCTTGGGTACTTTTTTTCAATTTATTCCTCCTCATTCCAGCCACACCTATCCCTTCTCCCTCACAGGAAAATGCTTGGCCGTCCCAGAAAATCCACACCTCATCCCCTACCTCAACCCATCCACCCACACTCCTCCGTGGCCACCACCCCAATTGATTTCAAGAATTCAATTTCTAGTCGTTTTGATGGAAGATTTGAATCTGTTACAATTCGGGGTCTTCAGCTATTATCTCAATTGTTCTCTGAAAGGATGATTTCAATTTAAATCAAGCTATTTTTTTTACAACCAAGTCAAAGCCATTTGATCGAATGTCTATCTAGTTTTTCTCTAAACTTGGTCAAAGTAGTAACAATGGCTTCTAAGTAATCGGAAGAATCAATAATTTAGACAAAGCATGTTAAATCTATTTTTAATTAACTCTTTCATCGTTTAATTTCAGTCGAATTGAGTGTCGATAATAACGATCCGGTTCTATACGGAATAAAATCAATTTACTAATCATTTGAATCGTCGAGTATGACAGCAAGATAAATAACAGTAAAAGTGAAGTGAACTGATTCGGTAATACCTAGGAAAGATCACAATGACCTCCTAGACAATATTATAATTTCATGTAAAATTCTAGGTTTAGCTGGAGGGATCAAACACGGTCCCATTTAAAATCTGAATTTTTAGACAGAGATTATGTACATGGTGTATTTATCATAATTTACCATAAATATCCGATAAAATAGAGACACCGGGATTTATGTAGAAACCCTCTCTCTGTGAAGAAAAAAATCACGGGCAGTAAGAACAACTTCCACTATTCGAAATAATGAGAATGCAAAGACAACTCAAGTTTATGCTTAAACTTGAGAAATATAAGAGAATTGAAACGCTCAAGGTTTTCTTATACCGGATTGATTTAATCTCACAACTCTCTTTTCCTCTCTCTATTTTCTTTCACTCACTTCTCTCTTAACAAACTCTTGAATTGCTTCTTGCTTTGGTGTTGGTTTGATTTCCTTATGCCAAAACATGCCTATTTATGTGTAAGTAAAAATAAAGAAAACATGTGTTTTAGTGTTCATTTTGTGACACTTTGTATTTGTTAAAATTGGAATGCTACCAACCAAAGAAAAACTCAACAAAGGAGTCTTCCGCTTTTTTTTTTGACTTGTCTAGACACTATCAAATCTCTCCCTCCAGACTAGAGGTATATTTCGACTCTCATTAAGAATCCATCTCAGCTTGCTTGATGCACCAATTAAAATTCTCATTCGTAATGACTTTTGCCATTACATCAACAAGGTTATTGTCTGTGTGGATCTTTTTGATTTGGAATTATTCCTCCTCATCGGCATCCCAAATCCAATGATATTACACATCGATATATTTGTTTCTCGCATGATACATCGTATTTTTGCTCAAATCAATAACTCTTCGACTATCGCAGGATACCATATATTGTTGTTGTTAGAACCCCAACTCATGTAAGAAAAACGTTTCATCCAAAGCATCTCCTTACCAGTTTCAGTAGCTGCAATGTACTCTGCTTAGGTAGTCGAGAATGATACACACTTTTAAAGTTTCGACTGCCAAGATATAGCTCCCCTACAAATGTAAACAGATAACCAGAAGTAGATTTTCTACCATGTCTAACCATATTTGAATGCGTGTATCCATCAAGAGTTGATTTGGAACGTCCAAAGTTTAAGCATAATTTTGAAGTTCCTCTAAAGTATTGAAAGATCCATTTCATTGCTTCACAATACATCTTACTAAATTTGATAAAAACATGCTCACTACTTCTACAACATGAGCAATGTCTGGCCTTGTGCAGATCATAGCATACATCAAGCTTCGTAATGCAGAAAAATATGGAATCAATGACATTTCTTCTTCTTCCTTCACTGTTGAATGACACTCTCTCTTGCTTAGCTTGAAATGGTCATCAAGTAGAGTTGTAATTGGCTTAGCTTTGCCATTTTAAACTGTTGAAGCACTCGTTCAATATATCCCTCCTGCGATAACCAAAAGTTTCCTGTTACTCTATATTGAATTATATCCATTCCCAATATATGTTTTGCAACATCCAAATCTTTCACGTTGAATGTTTCTAACAATTTCTTCTTTTAAGATTCGGATCATGTTGTCTTCTCCTCCTACAATCAACATGTCATCAACATACAATAGAAGAATTATAGATCTACTATCTGGGTATCTTTTAATATACACAAGCATTATCAATTGTTCTATTGAATTTCTGACTCAGCATGAACGAGTCAAACTTCTTGCACCAATGTCGCGGTGCTTGCTTTAATCCATACAAACTCTTTTTCAACTTGCAGACCATGTATTTTTTTGTCTTTGACTGTGAAGCCTTCTGGTAGTTCCATGTAGATTTCCTCATCCAGATCTCCATTTAGGAAAGCTGTTTTTACATCTAGTTGTTGTAGCTCTAAATTCAAGCTAGCGGCCAAACCAAGTACAAGTCAAACATAACTCATTTTAAGAACTAGTGAAAAGATTTCATCAGAGTCGATACCTTTCTTTTGAGCAAAACCTTTCACTACCTATCGAGTTTTGTACTTTAGCAACTTATTACCGTCTTTCTTTCACTTGAATACCCATTTATTTTTCAGAGCTTTCTTTCGTTTTGAAAGTTGAACTAGATCATAAGTGAGATTCTTTTTCAATGAATCCATCTGTTTTTTTGCATAGCTCAAACAATATTTATTTCTATGAGATCATATTTCTTGAAAGCTCTCTGTTCTCCACATCTGTTATAAGAAAGTATTAGAATTAAGATACCTGTTAGAAGGTGTACGTTATCTAACAAACCTTCTCGGTTGAGGATCCGCAGCTTGCGATTCAAGAGAAGCAGGGGTTTGCTCCCCTAGTCAACACCACCATAATCATCAGCTACTTCGGTTTCTTATATATTTCCTCAATTTGTATCATTGTTCAATGAATGAATAAGTGTTACCTCTGTAAGATTTTTTGTCGTAGACTTCTTCCATTCATCGTTGAATATTTCATGTTCTTTGAACATGACATCTGTACTTTTGACAACTTTTTTCTTTTCTGGATCCCATAGCCTTAAGCCATATTCCTCATTTTCGTATCCCACAAATATACAAAGAATAGTTTTGTCATCCAACTTTGACCCCTGGTCTTTTGGAACATACATGAAGGCTTTACATTCAAATACTTTTAGTTTAGTGTAACTTACTTCTTTTCCACTCCATATTGCTTATGGAACATCAAAGTTTAGTGGAACCGAAGTAGATCGTTGGATCAAGTAGATAGCTGCATTGGCAGCCTCCCCCCAAAACGACTTAGGTAGTTTAGCCATTTTGAGCATGCACCACACTTTTTTATAATGGTTCTATTCATTCGTTCTACAACTCTGTTATACTGTAGAATACCAGGAAGTGTCTTCTCATGTCTTATGCCATGTTTTGTGCAGTACTCTTCAAATTCTATTGATATGTACTCGCCTTCATCTTCAGTGATCTTTACTCTCTCTTTTCACCATTGCATGAAACTTTTAAAAACATTTGAATACCTGACTTTTATTTCTTATCAGGTAGATCCATGTTTTTCTAGAAGAATCATGATTGAAAGAAACAAAGTATTTGTTTACACCTAGAGATTCACCTCAATAGGACCACACACGTCATAGTGAACCAATTCGGATTTGTTTTCTTTTATCTTGGACCTTTTTTTTTGAAAAGAGACACGGTGTTGTTTTCTAAATAAGCAATAATCACATGGGTCTAGTGATTTATCTTTGTCTAACGGTATCAAGGATTTCTTTGCCAATGACTGCAAGAATCACATGGGTCTAGTGATTTATCTTTGTCTAACGGTATCAAGGATTGCTTTGCCAATGACTGCAACCCTTTCTAGCCAATGTGTCCCGAGCGTCTATGCCACACATTGGGAAAGAACCGCCTTCTACTGGATTTATTTGACCTTCACACAACCTTAAAGTGTGTCTTATAGAAATTACAACATAACTTTCCTTTTACTACCAACAGAGAACCTTTGGTCAGTTTTTGTGGCGCATTACCAAAGAGATGCTCATAACCTTTCTTTTCCAGTGCGCTTGCAAATAAAAGATTGAATCTCATATCTGGAACATGATGCACAATGTGTAATGTGAATGTGCAACCAAGTGAAGTCTCTACAGTGATATCGGCCATTCCCATTATCGATGAGGTGCTTTTGTTTCCCATCTTCAACACACCAAAGTCTCTTGCTTTGTATGTGGAGAAGTATTCTTTACTAGTAGCACAGTGTTACGAAGCACTTGTATCCACGATCCATTCAAGATCTAGGGTTGAGACGTGACGACATGTATTTTGGTGAAAAACCAATGTTGTTTCGCCATCACTACTCGATCCTATTGTTGCTGTGTTGTTATGTCCCACATGCTTTTGGCCTCAATCTTTGTCTTGCTACAAAGACCTGCAATTCTTTTTAAGGTGGTCATTCTTACTACAGTTCCAACACTTCACTTTTCTCTTCAATTTGGAAAGACCTCCGAACTTGTCATAATCATTTGATCTATCATGGCTGTTGAAGTTTCTATTTTGGCTCCTTCCTCTTTCTTGTGTAAGAAGATCATATCCTTGCTTCTCTGCTTGTATCATATTAATATGCAGCAAAAAAAATGATGTGACCTCTTTCAATGTGATTGTGTCTTTACCATGAAGTAAAGTGGTCTTCAAACCATTCAAGGAGGGTGAAAGTGAACTCAAGAGCATGATCGCCTTATCCTCGTCCTCCATAGTAACACAAGACTCGTCATATGAGATATGCGACCATTTAAATCATTGAGATGAGACAAAAAATTTATATATTTGTCATTTGGAGTATGTAGAGCTGCTTCTTAAGATACAATTTATTTGTCATCATTTTGGACGTGTACAAGCTTCCTAGATTTGTCCAAATCTCGATCGCTAAGTCGTTTCGTCTACATTGTTCAAGCATTGAACAAGTGCAAGCAGATTGCACTTGCACCCTTATCACCCATGTCTTGCCAATCATCATCTTTCATGGCTTTTGAATTTTCTCTTGTCATAAAGAACTTTGTGAACACCTTGTTGTATAAGGTAGTCTTTCATCCTTTTCTATTATGTGAAAAATCATCATCTTCATTGAATTTTGCCACATTGAATTTCATATCTGCGATATTTCAGAAATCAAGAACCGAATAACCTGGTTCTGATACCATTTTTGGTAATAAAGATCTGGTGCTGAATAAGACCATGGATAGTAATTTACTACTTGCTAGAATCGTTTAGTATGACAGCAAGATAAATAACAGTAAAGTGAAGTGAACTGGTTAAGTACCTACAAAAGATCACAATGACCTCTTAGACAGTATTGTTATTCCACGTAAAATCCTAGGTTTAGCTGGAGGGCTCATATACGGTTCCACTTAGAATCTGACTTTCTTAGACAGAAATTATGTGCACTGCGTATTTACCATAAATGCCAGGTAAAATAGGGATATTGAGATTGACGAGGAAATCCCCTCTCTATGGAGGAAAAAAACCACGGGCACTGAGAATGACTTCTAATATTCGAAATAATGAGAATATAGAGAAAAACTCAAGTTTAGACTTAAACTTGAGAAATGCAAGAGAATTGGAACACTTAATATTTTCTTATACCGCATTGGTATAATCTCACACTCTCTTTTCTTCTCTATTTTCTTTCATTCACTTCTATCTCAAGAAGCTATTGAATTGCTTCTTTCGTTGGTGTTGGTGTGATTTTCATCTACCAAAACATGCTTATTTAGAGACCAGTAAGATGAAAAAACCTATGTTTTACTATTCATATTGTAGCTGCTTTGTATTTGTCAAAATTGATATACGATCAACCAAAGAAAAACTAAACGAAAGAATCTTCCATTTCTTTTTGACATGTCTCGATACTATCGTTGAGGGGATGGAAAATTGATAATTGGGTACATTGATGCTTGTGTATTGATGGTATGTGGGGGCATCAGGCTGGAGGAGTATTAGGTTGGGGTGCCAGATTGAATGGGGATGGATTGAGGAGAGCTGCTGGGGGTGTGGGGGATGGTTATCAAATAGATGTTGTATGTATGTACAATATACATATGTGGATTTGACATATATATATATATATATATATGCATATGTATATATACATTGTAGAGAAAAAGGGGTTTGAGTGATTTCAAAATATGTGATTTAAATGAATGACATAAAACGTGCATGATATAAACAAACGTGTGCATGATGTTGCTTATTACTTGCCTTATTTAGCTCATATATAATGTTGCCGTACTAACGAGACATGAAGCGTTAACGCTTACATCATATGGCAAACATTTGTTGTGTTTACACTATTTTCAGGTGCCACCATTAATGAACTAAACTAGTTCATTAAGTGAAGTACTTAGTTAATTAAACTAAGTAGTTCATTAAAGGAAGCTACATTTGGAAAAGGCACAAAGGCAACAAGGCTAAGGAAGGAAAGTCTTCTCCTCCTCCCCACATTCATTATACACGCCATATACACATATAAATACATATATTTTCAGATTTTTTCAAAAGGCACATACACATGTATTCCAACGTACTACCGACACGTTATATATTTTACGTACGTACGTTAACGTCACACCATCATACTTAACTCATATTTATGAGCATAATCAGGTCTTGTATCATATGATATAAGTCATGGTGATGACAAATTAAATACGCCACGTTAAAAGGTTCTAAACCGAAAATTGTCGTATCGGACGAATACCGAAACTTCGCCAACGTGTCACGTACTTGCCATAAATAAATGGCCAGCCCCTATACTTCAAAAATATCTATAATTTTCGTGCCTAGGGTGATATTTTGAGTCATAAAATCTTTCTATGTTGGCACACACAAATCACCCCACATTAAAGCCAAATTGTAGAGATTTCAATTTTAATTTTGTCACATGTTAATGGCGCCACTTTAGACCAGCCAAGTGCTGAGATTTAAAGTATATATTATATATATTATGTGTAACATAATATATATAACATGTGCAAAAAGTTGGAATTTAATTAGAGAAAAATCGGGTAATCGATAAACATCGAAAATTCGATTTTTTACGTACACAATGCATGGAACATTTTTGGCACATCATATGACACGTATCTAGACACTTTTTACATATGTCATACATCTTAAAGTGTTCTAGAAAATTAAATTAAGGGCTGATTGGAATATAACATGTGTGTATTATTAAATGTGCACTATTTTACAAAGTTAGCAAAAATAAATTTCAGCACATGCATATACATGTATACACGCCTATTCCAGCTAAGATGGAGCCTATGTGGAGCCTTGTTAGCATATTGATTGGTCAAGAATCAATCATACAATGTTGGTGAATTAAAGAAAGAAGCTACAAATGGTAAGGTTTCAAACTTCACATGCTGAAAATTTCAGCATGTTGAAATATGGCTGGCCGAAATTTTCAATTAAATGCAGATATTTGGTGTCTTGAATTATGTGATTAATTGGAAGATATTTTGGAAGCATTTTGAATAAATTTCAAAGCCATAAAGTGTGATATCTTATATATCACACATGCTGAAATTTTTCAGCATGTGTACAATATGTCTTGGCCGAATTATGGTCATAAGGGTGTCCAAATTTCATTTCCAATTTGATAAGGATATTTGCCATCAATTGATGATTTATTTTAAAAAGAAAAATCAAAGAAAAATGGAAGTATTTTGAACTTTACCACCATGTATCACATGCTGAAAATTCAGCATGGTAATCACTCATTATGGCCAATTTTTTTCCTTGTGTGGGAGGAATTTTGTCTTGAAAAATTTATGTGACAATCTTGTGTATTATAGAAATTATTCTATGTTGATTTTGGCACATGTTTTGAGTGATATATTCAGATTTTTCTAAGTCATCAAATGATGACAACATCCAACCTATCATGAAGTGCCAAGTAAGCAAAGATTAAATGATCATCCAATGAGGAGGTGACAAGTAAGCAAGACCATGTCACATTGATGTCTTACATTCTCTCAAGGACTTAGAAGACAATTTTCAAGAGGGGAAGGACCAAGGGGGACGGCTGCATATGTGCTTAAAAGGAAAGAAGATGAGCAAAAACAAGACAAGATTAAGCATTGCATTTTCAAGAGATCAAAAACGCTAGCCTCTCTTCTTCTACTCTCTCTTTCTTTCTTCTTCTTGAAAGCCTATTGTACTCATATTTTCAATCTTGAATAGGCTTGTTATAGACCACCACATATTCTATATCTTTGTAAAAGATTGATCAAGGTGTGATCAATCTTCAATCTTGCTAGGTGGTTGTGTTCGTGCGAATTGTATTCATCGTACAAGGTTTGTAAAGGGTTGGAGTTAGTGTATAACTCTATCAACCCTGTAGTAAGGTGTATTGCGTTTGTGTGACTAGTGTGAACCAAGGAAAGGCGTTCCTTGAAGACTGGAGTAGGTTGTTTATAACCGAACCAGTATAAAATTCTCGGTGTCATTTACTTTCAGCATTTATATTCTGTTTCTGCACAGTTTACTCTTTTTGTTTGAGTTCGTAAAAACAGTAACGACTTTCAAAAATCACGAAAATTTCCAGAAACAAATCCACACGTCTTAGGGCTAATTTGGCACAAGTTTCAACCCTTTTGGATAAGTATAAGTCATTCAAACATCCAAAGTTCTGAGACTAGTGCAGTCTGATTTTCAGGCTTGCAAAGGTTGAGACTTTGAGTTTATTTGACTAACTTGCCGAAAGTATTTTTCAAAACTGTTTCAACCCATTCAAATACAACATATAAGGGGTTAGTGGTTAAAATTTCAGAGCAATTGGAGTTAAGAACAAATAGGAATAAATTTTTCAAAACAGTTTACCGTTTTTGGCAGATTTGCGCAATCTGACCTCCAACGATTTTTGAAGGGGTTAAAGGTTGAATTTAAATTTGAAATTTTTAGGATACCCTCATAACATCTGAGGCTAAGTTCTCTCAAATTGTCAGAATTTTTGGAGACCTACAACCTAGTTTTAAAAACGTTTTAAAACTGGTCCTGAAAACAGAATCTGTTTTCAGAAGTTAGGTTTTTGGTTCAAACTAATTTTAAAAACCACACTTTCCGCACCACCTATTCAACCCGCCCTTCTAGTGGTGCCTTTCAGATCCTACAAGTGGTATCAGAGTGTAGGAACACTCACTACAAAGGATCCAACGATTCAGTGAGATGGCAATCGCAAATCTCAAAACCGAGCAAGAAGGTATGTCGAGCCAAAGGCCTCCACTTTTTGACGGTGAATCATTTATTTAGTGGAAACTAAGAATGAAGCTTTTTCTTATGGCTATAGATATTGATCTTTGGTCGATTATCGAAGATGGTCCTTTTGTTCCATCTAAGTTATCCACTGTAGACGGAGTCACACTAGAAGTCGTCAAACCTAAACAAGAATATACAAGTGATGATAAAAAGAAACTTAGCATGAATGCTAGGACTATGCAATTTCTCTTGAATGGATTAAGTAAAAGTGAGTCTAGTTATGTCTCAAACTGTTCGAGTGCACAAGAAATGTGGAAGATACTAGAATTGAAACACGAAGGCACGAGTCAAGTAAAAGAGTCAAAGATAAACATGCTTATGTCCACACTTGAGTCGTTTAAACTATTGCCTAACGAATCTATTGTTGATATGAATCTTCGTTTGACTAACATCTATAATTCTCTTGAGTCTCTTGGTAAAGCTTTTACCATGCAGGAAAAAGTACAGAAAGTCTTACGAAGCCTTCCGTCAGAATGGGACCCTAAAGTAACTGCAATAGAAGAAAGCAAAGAAACGAACTCAATAAAGATGGAAGAGTTAATTGGATCTTTAAGGTGTATGAAAATAAACTCACCATACGGAAATCGGAATCATCTAAACAAGGTAAAGCTATTGCTTTTAAATCAAATGAATACGTCTCTACTAATTCCGATCACGTAGTTGATAGCGATTCTGAATCGGATAACGATGACCTAATTCTATTGGCTAAAGGCTTAAGAAAATTTATGAGAAGGTCATTTAGAAACAAAATAAGGGCACTACAACGAAAAGAAATAAGAGCAAGTCAAATGATAAAGATGTTAAATGTTATGAATGTGGCAAACTTGGACATTTATCATATGACTGCCCCAATAAAGAAAAACAAACAACTAAATACCCTGACAAGGAGAGGAACAAGAATAGACCCGTCTCAGAACCCAAGCAAAGAAAACGTGCTCTAAAGACCTCCACCTGGAGTGATTCATCGGATTCCGAGACTGAGACCGAAGAAGAGACTGCTCAAGTATGCTTTGTGTCCAAAGCATCTAATGAGGTATCATCTGATTCTGATTCTGACTCTGAGCATTCTTATGATGATCTTTTTAGTCAGTATTTAGAATTGCATAAATTCACTAAGACTCTCGCTAAGGAAAATAAACGATTAATTGAAGATAAGAAACTGTTAGAATCTTCTAACGAGAATCTTGTCTCTCAATTAAACGATTCAAAGAAAGAGTCATCATGCATCATCACTATATTAAAGACAAAGATTTCATCATTAACCACTCAAAATAACGAAATGAAATCCGAGATTTCAAATTTGAAATCAAGGAATATAGATCTAGAGAAAATGATGAAACAGTTTGATACGGGATCTAACATGCTGCATCGTATTATCTTATATCAAAAGCATGACAGTGACAAAACGGGTTTGAGATACGTTGATACTAATGAAGTATCAACCAAACCAACTAAGTTTGTTGTGTCTAAGAAAGTAGACACCCCAAAGCCTCAAGTGGTGTCTAAGATGACGCAAAAAACGCTCCTTCCCTCATCACGCCCCACTTCCTCTTCATATCATGTGAAATACAACTTTGTACCATATAGATATGAAAAGAAAAGAGTGATGCATACACGACATTCATATCATCCACGCACTACGCACACACACACAAGGACATATCAAAAACATCCTTCATTCAATGAGTATAAAGGAGTTCTTGGGCAAAGGCCCAAAGTGCATTCACCACATGTATACTATATCACACCTTCATCTTCATTCTTGCCATTTGCTAGACCGAGAAGGATCACCCAAGTATGGGTACTGAAGGCACTTTTACCAAGAGGTGATTAACTAACTCGAAAGGACCCAAAGTTAAAAGGGTACCTAAATCATCTTTGCACATTGCAGGGAGCCCACACATCGAAAGATACAACAATAAAGTGGTTCCTTGACAGTGGCTGCTCGAGGCACATGACGGGTGACCCGAGCTTGTTCACAAAATTAAAGAAGGTCACAAAAGGCGGATCCGTGACCTTTGGAGACAACAACGAAGGCAAGATCATCGGAAAAGGTACGATAGGAAATCCAAGCACTCTTCAAATCTCCAACGTCTATTTGGTAAGCAACTTATCTTACAATCTCCTCAGCATTTCTCAATTTATTGACAATGGCTTTGATGTGTGTTTCACTCACCCTTACTGCAATATAATAAATAAAAATGGAGAAACTGTTTTAAAAGGAAAACGAGAAGGTAACATTTTTACGCTTTCTATGGATGATGTAGTAGACGCTAAAGTTAAGTGCTTTATGTCAAATGAACCCAATGTGAATTTATGGCATAGACGTTTAGGTCACATTGGTATTTCCACACTATAAAAACTCCAACAAAAGAACTTAGTACGAGGATTGCTACACTTGATTTAGACAACTTTCAGTTGTGTGAATCTTGCATAAAAGGAAAACAAACACGTGAGTCACTTAAGCCTAAGAATGAAATAAGCACGACTAGAGTCTTAGAACTACTACACATTGATTTGTTTGGTCCTAGTCGCACTACAAGCCTAGGTGGGAGCCACTATGCATGCGTGATTGTTGATAATTTTTCTCGTTATACTTGGACTTTATTTCTTGCGCATAAGGATGATAGTGCCATTGAAATTGCGAAATTAATTAAACAACTAGAAAATTAATACGGTGTCAATGTGAAAAAGATAAGAAGCGATAGAGGCGGTGAATTTAAAAACAAAGATATGATTTCATTTTGCGAAGAAAAAGGAATCAAGCATGAGTTTTCGCCACCTAGAACTCCACAATTAAATGGAGTAGTAAAAAAAAAGAATCGAACACTACAAGAAATTGTTAGGACTATGTTATGTGAAAATAAATTGCCTAGATTTCTGTGGACGGAAGCCGTAAATTGTGCATGCTATATAGTAAATCGCCTATCTATAAGAAAGAAAATAAACAAGACGCCTTATGAGATATTGAATGATCGCATGCCTAAGATTGACTATTTTCGTGTGTTTGGATGCAAGTGTTTTGTTTTGAATACAAAAGATAATTTAGATAAATTTGAATCCAAATCAATTGAATGCATCTTTGTTGGTTATTCTATAAATTCAAAAGCATATAGATGTTATGATCCTCTCACTAGACAAATCATAGAATCTATTCATGTGAAATTCAATGAATTTGGTGAGATTAATGAAGATAAAGAATATGACGATGACTTTGAATTGAAACCCGTGTTGAATGAAGATGATGGTACATTTGATATGCATGACATGAATGACACACTAGAAATGCATGATCACGTAGATATACATGATAACATAGAAAATAATCAACCAAGATGGCATAGAGATCACCCACATGATCTCATCATAGGAGACCTCACTCACGGTGTGCGACCACGTAGAAGAATTACTTCGGATGAAATAAATGAATTTCATGCTATGATTTCTGAAATTGAACCCAAAAATGTGCATGATGCTTTGAGTGATTCGTCTTGGATTGATGCCATGCATGATGAGCTTAATCAATTTGTTAGAAACGATGTATGAGATTTAGTGCCACGACCACAAGATAACACTATAATAGGCACAAAGTGGGTGTTTAGGAATAAAATGAATGAAGAAGGAAAGGTCGTTAGGAATAAAGTTAGACTTGTAGCACAAGGCTATAATCAAGAAGAAGGAATTGACTACGACGAAACATTTGCACCCGTAGCACGTTTAGAAGCTATACGACTATTACTTGCTATTGCTTGCATGAAAGATTTCAAATTGTATCAAATGGATGTAAAAAGTGCATTCCTAAACAGATTTATACAAGAAGAAGTATACGTGAAGCAACCACCCGGTTTTGAAGATTTGAAACATCCCGATCACGTGTACAAACTAAAGAAGGCACTATACGGACTAAAGCAAGCGCCGAGAGCATGGTATGATCGCTTTGCTACCTTCCTTTTAGAAAATGATTTTAAACGAGGTACTATAAATAGTACACTATTTTTGAAACAAGACAAATCGGATTTACTTATTATTCAAATCTATGTTGATGACGTTATTTTCGGTTCTACCTCACATAGACTTGTTAAAGATTTTGAAAATTGCATGAAATCCGAATTTGAAATGTCTATGGTTGGCGAACTTAACTATTTTCTTGGCTTGCAGATTAAGCAAACGAATAAAGGGATTTACATAAGTCAAGCAAAATATGTTAATGACATGATTAAAAAGTTCAACTTTGAAAATTTGAAACCATCCCCCACCCCTATGAGTGTCACCACTAAATTGGACAAAGATGAACATGGTAAAGACTTTAATAATGGCTTATATAGATCTATGATTGGTTCTTTGCTATATTTAACTGCCAATAGGCCTGATATAATGTTCAGTGTATGCATGTGTGCACGTTTTCAAAGTCAACCTAAGGTGTCTCATTATAATGCGGTAAAAAGAATCTTTCGCTATATTAAGCACATGCCCACCTTAGGAATTTGGTACGATAAGGATTCTGAATTTAACCTACATGCTTATACTGATGCAGATTATGGTGGCTGCAAAATAGATAGAAAGAGCACGAGTGGGACTTGCCAATTTTTAGGAAACTCACTCATTTCATGGTTTTCCAAAAAGCAAGCAAGCGTTGCATTGTCCACTACTGAGGCTGAGTACATGGCACTTAGCCTTTGCTGCACACAGTTGTTGTGGATAAAACAACAACTCTCGGACTTTGGAATTACCGTAAATAGAATCCCTATATACTGTGATAGTATGAGTGCCATCAATCTGTCTAAGAACCCCGTGTTACACTCTAAGGCTAAGCATATAGAAGTACGCTATCACTTTCTTCGTTATCACGTAAACAATGGTGATATCGTCATAGATCACGTACGCACAGAAGCACAAGTAGCGGATATCTTTACAAAAGCCTTAAATCAAGCCACGTATGAATCTCTTCGGTCTAAATTAGGCATGATTTCAGTTGATATGATTTGATTTGATGTGATTTGATTTTCTTTCCTTATTTACAAGTATCTTTTGATTTATTTTCCAAAATAAAGGGGGAGAAAAAGCATGATTTAAGGGGGAGAGATAGAAAGATACTAATTGGTAATTGATATTGATTGCACAAATCAAGGGGGAGCCGGATTTGAAATTTGAAATTCAAATTTCAAATTTATGCATAATTGAAGGGGAGCGATATAATTTAAATCATGTACATGAGTTATTTTGAAAATCATCAAAAGGGGGAGATTGTAGAGAAAAATGGGGTTTGAGTGATTTCAAAATATGTGATTTAAATGAATGACATAAAACGTGCATGATATAAACAAACGTGTGCATGATGTTGCTTATTACTTGCCTTATTTAGCTCATATATAATGTTGTCGTACTAACGAGCCATGAAGCGTTAACGCTTACATCATATGGCAAACATTTGTTGTGTTTACACTATTTTTAGGTGCCACCATTAATGAACTAAACTAGTTCATTAAGTGAAGTACTTAGTTAATTAAACTAAGTAGTTCATCAAAGGAAGCTACATTTGGAAAAGGCACAAAGGCAACAAGGCTAAGGAAGGAAAGTCTTCTCCTCCTCCCCACATTCATTATACACGCCATATACACATATAAATACATATATTTTCAGATTTTTTTTAAGAGGCACATACACATGTATTCCAACATACTACCGACACGTTATATATTTTACGTACGTACGTTAACGTCACATCATCATACTTAACTCATATTTATGAGTATAATCAGGTCTTATATCATATGATATAAGTCATGGTGATGACAAATTAAATACGACACGTTAAAAGGTTCTAAACCGAAAATTGTCGTATCGGACGAATACCAAAACTTCGCCAAGGTGTCACGTACTTGCCATAAATAAATGGCCAGCCCCTATACTTCAAAAATATCTATAATTTTCGTGCCTAGGGTGATATTTTCAGCCATAAAATCTTTCCATGTTGGCACACACAAATCACCCCACATTAAGGCCAAATTGTGGAGATTTCAATTTTAATTTTGTCACATGTTAATGGCGCCACTTTAGACCAGCCAAGTGCTGAGATTTAAAGTATATATTATATATATTATGTTTAACATAATATATATAACATGTGCAAAAAGTTGGAATTTAATTAGAGAAAAATCGGGTAATCGATAAACATCGAAAATTCGATTTTTTACGTACACAATGCATGGAACATTTTTGGCACATCATATGACATGTATCTAGATACTTTTTACATATGTCATACATCTTAAATTGTTCTAGAAAATTAAATTAAGGGCTGATTGGAATATAACATGTGTGTATTAATAAATGTGCACTATTTTATAAAGTTAGCAAAACTAAATTTCAGCACATGCATATACATGTATACACGTCTATTCCAGCTGAGATGGAGCCTATGTGGAGCCTTGTTAGCATATTGATTGGTCAAGAATCAATCATACAATGTTGGTGAATTAAAGAAAGAAGCTACAAATGGTAAGGTTTCAAACTTTGTCTCATTTGAAACACATGCTGAAAATTTCAGCATGTTGAAATGTGGCTGGCCGAAATTTTCAATTAAAATGCAGATATTTGGTGTCTTGAATTCTTTGATTAATTGGAAGATATTTTGGAAGCATTTTGAATAAGTTTCAAAGCCATAAAGTGTGATATCTTATATATCACACATGCTGAAATTTTTCAGCATGTGTACAATATGTCTTGGCCGAATTTATGGTCATAAGGGTGTCCAAATTTCATTTCCAATTTGATAAGGATATTTGCCATCAATTGATGATTTATTTTAAAAAGAAAAATCAAAGAAAAATGGAAGTATTTTGAACTTTACCACCATGTATCACATGCTGAAAATTCAGTATGGTAATCACTCATTATGGCCGATTTTTATCCTTGTGTGGGAGGAATTTTGTCTTGAAAAATTTATGTGACAATCTTGTGTATTATGGAAATTATTCTATGTTGATTTTGGCACATGTTTTGAGTGATAAATTCAGATTTTTCCAAGTCATCAAATAATGACAACATCCAACCTATCATGAAGTGCCAAGTAAGCAAAGATTAAATGATCATCCAATGAGGAGGTGACAAGTAAGCAAGACCATGTCACATTGATGTCTTACATTCTCTCAAGGACTTAGAAGACAATTTTCAAGAGGGGAAGGACCAAGGGGGATGGCTGCATATGTGCTTAAAAGGAAAGAAGATGAGCAAAAACAAGACAAGAACAAGCATTGCATTTTCAAGAGATAAAAAATGCTAGCCTCTCTTCTTCTACTCTCTCTTTCTTTCTTCTTCTTGAAAGCCTATTGTACTCATATTTTCAATCTTGAATAGGCTTGTTATAGACCACCACATATTCTATATCTTTATAAAAGATTGATCAAGGTGTGATTAATCTTCAATCTTGCTAGGTGGTGGTGTTCGTGCGAATTGTATTCATCGTACAAGGTTTGTAAAGGGTTGGAGTTAGTGTATAACTCTATCAACCCTGTGGTAAGGTGTATTGCGTGTGTGTGACTAGTGTGAACCAAGGAAGGTGTTCCTTGAAGACTGGAGTAGGTTGTTTATAACCGAACCAGTATAAAATTCTCGGTGTCATTTACTTTCAGCATTTATATTCTGTTTCTGCACAGTTTACTCTTTTTGTTTGCGTTTGTAAAAACAGTAAACGACTTTCAAAAATCACGAAAATTTCCAGAAACAAAGCCATACGTCTTAGGGTTAATTTGGCACAAGTTTCAACCCTTTTGGATAAGTATAAGTCATTCAAACATCCAAAGTTCTGAGACTAGTGCAGTCTGATTTTCAGGCTTGCAAAGGTTGAGACTTTGAGTGTATTTGACTAACTTCCCAAAAGTATTTTTCAAAACGGTTTCAACCATTCAAATAAAACATATCAGGGGTTAGTGGTTAAAATTTCAGAGCAATTGGAGTTAAGAACAAATAGGAATAAAATTTTCAAAACAGTTTACCGTTTCTGGCAGATTTGCGCAATCTGACCACCAACGATTTTTGAAGGGGTTAAAGGTTGAATTTAAATTTGAAATTTTTAGGAGACCCTCATAACATCTGAGGCTAAGTTCTCTCAAAAGGTCAGAATTTTTGGAGACCTAAAACCTAGTTTTAAAAACGTTTTAAAACTGGTCCTGAAAACAGAATATATTTTCAGAAGTTAGGTTTTTGGTTCAAACTAATTTTAAAAACCACACTTTCCGCACCACCTATTCAACCCCCCCTTTCTAGTGGTGCCTTGCAGATCCTACATACAAATATGTGTGTGTATGTATGCTTATATGTAAATATACATGACAAGCATAATTGTTGTATACCTATTGCAACCAGCATCTATTTGTTAACCATAACTATGATATACTTATAACAAGTAATATTTACTTAGCAACCGTAATTATGGTATGCCTATGACAAGTAGCATCTATTTGATAATCATAGTTACGGTATATCGATGGCAACCAACATCTATTTGGCAACCGTAATTATGGTATACCTATTGTAGCGCTCCGCCTGAAACTAGTATTTTGGCCCGGTGCACCCGGCGTACTCTACTATGAGAAGTACAAGGAGTCGATACATACATGAGCATGTCATCATGAAACAGAAGCGACATAAAGGTAAACATATTGTCAGACCTGTATAGCACAACTAGAAGGGGGAGTTGAATAGTGAGTGCGGAAAAATTGGTTTTTAAAAACTTTTAATGACCAATTATTCACTTTTGAAAACAGATTCTATTTTCAGATCCCGTTTCCGATTAACTAAATGACCAGATTTTAGACCTCCAAAATTCGTAAAATTTTGTGAAAATGTAATCTCAGAGGTTATCTACATGTCATAAAAATTTCAAATTAAAAATCAAAGTGTAAGATCCTGAACAAATGTTTTTAATTGGACTATGTCAATCTGTGAAAAACTTTCCCTTAGAATGAAAAATTAATTCCTATTTAATGACAATTCCAAATGATTTAAAAAGTTTATGAAATGTTGTGGCGCCCCGCACCCCAGCCCCGCCGGAGTCGGTGCACCTGCCGTACTTCACTAAGGAGAGTACTAGGCGTCGTCTCATACGTGTCATGATCCATTATATAATGCATGGAATATTGCGCTTATACGTAAATAATTAAGCGAAACCGTGGCAGAATTTAAAACTTCAAAATAAAAACATCCAAACGATCATTCATAGTTTACATCCCAGACTAAAAGTATCGAAAGTCACAAAAGCAAGTGATGTTCCATCCCAAATACAAAATCAGTCATCAATCATAGCTGGCCGGTTATGCCTCCTAGGTCTGTCCATCCTCCACTGTACTCACGGATACGGAACCCTAGGTTCGTCATCGATCCACTCTACTTTGTCGTCCGCAACCTCTGGGGGAAAAATAAGGGTGAGTGACAATGTCACCAGCAAGTATACTATACTAATCAGGGATTAAATGGAAAGTGCGAACAAGAATCGATCCCCCAAAAATTTGGTTTAGAAGCATACCTGTCCTTTGTCAGATCCTCGATCTATATATATATCATCACTTAATGGAACAAGATCATTTCTTAAATAAGAGTTTGTTACTTAGAATTGAATATAACATCAAAGGACTGCAACTTATATTAGTGAATAGCATAATGATGGTCATTACATAAGATCTATGAGCTCATCATAACTTTGGACATTACGTGTTCCTTCATGCATCAATGATCAACACTTAATGCATCAAGATCATAACCTAACAAAATCGTTACTTAATACAGAACATGACAATAGAAGACCGTAACTCGCATTAATTCGTAACATAACAAGAATCATCACTTAATGAAGTCATACTTAGGATTTACAAGCTCATAACAACTTAGTCTAAGTATCATGTGACACTATACAATGACTCCACAAACGTGATATACATGCATATGTTCGTGTGATGCATCATGATAAAAAAAATGAGAATATGGCCTTTTCATGCTTTTCATCAAATCATCATCGTCGTAAAAACAATAGAGTGTTCAGATCTATGTCCCGGATCTGAGGCGGTACGTCATCTCTTCTTGTCGGGTCTATTATGTCCGGGCCCGCACGGCCTCTTGTTCTCTTCGTCGGGTCAATTATATCCGGACACGTACGGCCTCTTGTTTCTCTTCGTCGGGTCTATTATATCCAGACCCGCACGGCCTCTTATCAGATCACTTAACCCTGATCTGGTGGGTTCATACTGGCCAAGCTCATACTCACACACGGTACCGGTGGGGAATCATCTCTTTCAAAAATCATCTTTTGAAAATGCTTTTCATCTTTCTTCCTCATAAAATCATGTCGTAAATCATGTACGTGACGATGATGCAATGCATGACATGTAATATGCAAACCATGCCATAATGCGTGACATAAACGAATAAATACGTCTCGTCGTCATGCTGGAAAATTTCCAGCTAAGTGACATCAACTTCTCCTTAGTTATTTCCTATTAAAATACACATTCTAGACCAATTGGTTCACATGTACTCTTTCTTAAATGTCATAAGTGATTACCATGCAAGTTTTATGGAATTATGATATCGATAAGGGAATCGTTAGTTCTTTTTCATAAAGCGGATACAAACTGAATTCTGGAAGGACCAATTTTACTATAAAATTTATTGTGACCAATCCTTTAATCCTTTTTCGGAAATTTAAACTCTCCAGCTTAATAATCTCATTGGACTAGCATCCTACCAACATTTGGCCCAAATTCATTTTTCTAAGGTCCAATTTCAATTCATGCAACATGGTACACAAATTCTGTCAATCCAGAGCATTTCAGGCTGACTCATTTTACTAGAAAATTCATTAAAAATAAATCATTACTCATTTTGAGAAAATTCCAACTTTCAACTTTACTTTATTCATAGGGTTAGTTTCATACCGAAAATTAGTTAATTTGCATACATCTAAGGTCCATTTCTAGGCTACTAAACACGTTACTTAAATTCTGTCCAGTACAACATTTTCAGCAGGACCAATCTTACTAGGAAATTAATTAAAAATAAACCATAACTCCTTTTAATGAAATTCCAACTCTCACATCTCATATACATATAAGACTAGTAACATACCGAAAATCAACAGATTTGAAAGTTCTTAAGGCCCCCTTTTTGATCTTACAAAACAGCCCAAGTTTCTGTCCAATTCCAGAAATTTTTCTAGTGGCCATATGTTATTCCTAAGTGTCCTTATCTTTTATTTTCGGCACAAACACCTAGTATACAATTGTGGTGTATACGCACCCCTCCATCAACAGTCCCATTTTCGGTGCATGCAAGAAAATAAGGAATCTAAGAGCATGTTACGCGCAACGCACCACAAGACTGTAGACTTATCTCCATTTCCTACTAAGTTAGCATGTCCATTCGAAAATCACACTCATTCCCCTTCACCCCTCCCACCGTGAGCTCTTCTTGGAGAAAAGAAAGAATCTTTAACTTGTTTATCTTAGTTATACTCATAATGAGACATATAACCCCAAAAGATTTCACCTTTTGAGACAAGATTTCACTCCTACACTATAAATGACCATGGCCGAAAGTTTTGGCCTTCAACTTAACATAATACAACCAAGATTAAATCTTAAGTATATCTAGCCATTCATGCACACACTTTCACATTCAAGCCTTAAAGAGTATAGTGTACTTGCCTTCTTTGCTTACTCTTCTTGGAGAGGTGTAGAAAAGTTGAAATCTTTCTCTTCCCTATGCAAGCATTCCCACGGTGGTGGAAGGAAAGAAAGGAGCATGGTTAGTCTATATCTTTAACTCAATATTCTCTTAGAAAAAGAGTTAAATGGCTTACCAAAAAGGAGCTTGAGTAGTATCCAAGCTTCTCTAAACGAGAGTCCTTGAAGGCTTGAGATCCTTGAGCCTAGTGACCATTGAAGGTCACGGTTTAGGGGCAAGAGAGATGAGTGAGTCTTCAACTAAGTAAAATGCAAGAGTTTTCCTTGAATAGTTGAGTGTGTACTTACCTATGTTCTCTTGAGCTTGTATGAACCTTAATCCCTTTGGTATGTACTTAGGCCGAATGGCTTATGGGGAGGAAAGAGAGGAGGGCTTCTTGTTTTGGTGTAAGAGGATGGAAACTAGGGTTTCTCTTTGGAGGGAACTTTTCTTGGCTACTTGGTTGTAGCCGTTGGGATGGGGGGGGTTTCAAAATTGATTCTCCTATCCTTGGTTACTTTTTTTTAGTTGACCAAGGTTACTTTATTTCTAACCTTGGTTATTTTATGCTAACCATAGTTACTTTTTGTTAACCTTGGTTAGTTAAGCATGGTTAGGTTACTATTAAATAGGATAGGTAGTTGGCTTCTTAATTGGCCTCCCCTTCCCCTTAGTATCCGGCGGTTGGGGGTCTTTAATGCCCCCAACCATGCCTAATTCAATTTCTATCTTCCTTTATTTTTGTTTATTTAACATGTTCCCTTAACTATTCATTTGTTTATAATCACAAGATAAGAAAATGTGGTGTGCCTTCCTTGGGCTTGTTGGCCGAAACTTATAAGACCTTGGGCAAAAATTTGGGTCCTCTCCCATGGTCCCACATTCACTCTCAAGTACTATATGCATATTGCCATTATCCGAGATGAAATTTACAGTAGCAGTCATCAATCGTAACTAATATAAATCACAAATAAAGGATCCCATATTGGGTTACAACATCCTCCCCCCTTATTATAAGTTTCGTCCTCGAAACTTGAAAGTGCTTAATCAAAGAGGTGAGGGTACAAGTTCTTTATGTGTTCTTCCATTTCCCAGGTTGACTCATCTACGGAATGATTCTTCCATTGCACTTTGACCATTGGTATTGCTCGTTTCCTTAATACCTTTTCTTTACGATCAACTATCTTCTCTGGTTCCTCCTCATATGTCGTATCGGCTTTTAGTTTCAAAGGTTGGTCCTTTACGACATGGCTAGGATCGTGTACATATTGTCGCAGTTGAGATACATGAAACACATCATGTATTTGAGATAGGGTGGGCGGTAGAGCGAGTCGATAAGCCACTTCCCCAATCCTTTCCAGAACCTCGTATGGCCCAATAAATCTTGGGCTCAACTTCCCCTTTTCACCGAATCTTTTAACTCCTTTAGTTGGCGACACTTTTAGAAATACTTTTTCCCCAACTTGAAATTCTAAAGGTCGCCGCTTTTCATCTGCCCAAACCTTGCTTCTATCTTGGGCTGCTTGTAACTTTTGCTTTATGATTTTTATTTTCTCTCGAGTCTGCTCTACTAGGTCAGGTCCAGTGAGAATCCTATCTCCTATTTCATCCCAGTAGAGCGGAGAATGGCATTTCCTTCCATAGAGTGCTTCGTACGGGGCCATCCCTATGGATCGATGATAACTGTTATTATAAGAAAATTCTACTAGTTTGAGACTTCGATCCCAGCTTCCCCCAAAGTCAAGTGTGCAGGATCGCAACATGTCTTCCAGTGTCTGAATGGTTCTTTCTGATTGACCATCCGTTTGGGGATGAAATGCCGAGCTCATGTGAATCTCAGTGCCCATCGTTTTCTAAAAAGCTGTCCAGAACCGTGATGTGAAGCGAGGATCGCGGTCACATACGATACTTAGGGGTACTCCATGGAGACTCACAATTTGTTCCACGTACATCGTAGCCAATTTCTCCAGTGGAGCTTTGATGGTCATAGCCATGAAATGGGCAGACTTGGTTAGTCGATCAACTACCACCCAAATAGCATCGTAACCGCTTCTCGTTCTAGGCAGGTCGGTAACAAAGTCCATCGTGATGTGGTCCCATTTCCATTCGGGAACTTCGAGAGGCTGCAGCAACCCAGCGGGTTTCTGATGTTCTGCTTTCACCCTTTGGAAAACGAGGCATTTTCCCACAAATTCAGCAATCTGTCTTTTCATGCCACGCCACCAGAATCGTCGTTTCAAATCTTGGTACATCTTATTTGCTCCAGGGTGGATGGATAATCGCGAGTTATGTGCTTCTTTAAGAACTTCATTCAGTAGGTCTTCATTATTGGGTACACACAATCTTTCTTGAAATCACAAACTACTGTCGTTTCGAACCTTAAATCCTCCGGTGGGTCTTGTTCATACCCGATCCTTTATCTTCCTTAGGGTTTCATCCTTTTCTTGCTCCTCTTTAATTCTGTCTATTAGGTAAGGAACTATCACCAACTTTGCTAGCATGCCTTCAATCGAATCAACCTCTTCTAGATCAAATTCTTCCATGTCACGCTGCAAAGGTGGTTGGCGTGGATGACTTGTTTTTCTACTTAATGCATCTGCTACCTTGTTGGCTTTCCCCGGGTGATACTGAATTGATAGGTCATAGTCCTTCATTAATTCTAGCCATCTTCGTTGTCGCATGTTCAGCTCTTTTTGGGTAAACAGATACTTGAGACTTTTGTGGTCCGTGAGAATTTTGCACTTTTCGCCGTATAGATAGTGCCTCCATATTTTTAGTGCGAAGACCACAGCTGCCAATTCGAGGTCGTGTACTGGGTAGTTTTGTTCAAATGGCTTCAATTGTCAGGATGCGTATGCAATCACTCGATCTTTTTGCATTAGCACACATCCCAGCCCGTTCTTAGAAGCATCACTATATACAACAAAGTTTTCTCCAGGAATGGGTTGTGCTAAGACTGGGGCGGAGGTCAGTTTCCTCTTCAATTCAGTAAAGCTCTTCTCACAATCTGAGGTCCATTCAAATTTGGTTTTCTTCTGGGTTAATCGGGTTAGAGGCATAGCAATTCGAGAGAATCCTTCCACGAACTTCCGATAGTAACCAGCGAGACCGAGAAAACTTCGTACTTCTGTAACATTTGTCGGTCTGGGCCACTCTGTGATTGCCTCGATTTTCTTGGGATCTACCGATATACCTTCTTCGGATATCACATGCCCTAGAAATGCTACACTTTGTAGCCAGAATTCGCATTTGCTAAACTTTGCATACAGATGTTCCCTTCGTAGGATGTCCAGAGCAATCCTTAAATGGGCGGCATGGGTCTCTTCATCCGGTGAATATATCAAAGTGTCGTCGATGAAGACTACAACGAACTTGTCTAGTTGGTCTTGAAAGACTCGATTCATTAGATCCATGAATGCTGCAGGGGCGTTGGTTAGCCCGAATGGCATTACTAAAAATTCGTAATGCCCATAACGGGTTCTGAATGCAGTTTTCTGGACGTCTTCAGCCTTGATCTTCAACTGGAAATATCCTGAGCGAAGATCAATTTTACTGAAAATCCTTGCCCCCGAAGCTGATCGAACAAGTCGTCGATCCTTGGCAAAGGGTACTTATTCTTTATAGTGATGTTGTTGAGCTCCCTATAGTCAATACACAACCGCATACTTCCGTCCTTCTTCTTAACGAACAGTACTGGAGCTCCCCAAGGTGAAACACTTGGGCGGATCAATTTATTTTCCAGCAATTCGCGTAACTGCTCCTTCAGCACTTTTAGTTCCGCTGGGGCCATTATATAAGGAGCCTTTGATATTGGTTCAGCTCCCGGAACTAGGTTGATCTCAAAAGATATCTCTCGTTCCGGAGGAAGACCTGGCAAGTCTTTTGGAAAAACATCTGGGTATTCGCGAACTACTGGAACTTGGGACAGGTCTATGGTTGCTTGATCAGTGTTTATGGCATAGATAAGATACCCTTCATGTCCTTTCCTTAGTGCTTTACTAGCACGGATCGCATTTACATAAATGTTCTTAGGACTCTTCTGTAGCTTTGATCCTCCTTGAAATGTTACTTCTTTACGTGTGGGGCCCTTAAAGGTAACCTGTTTTTCATTACAGTCGATGTTGGCATAATTCTTGGAGAGCCAGTCCATTCCAAGAATTACATCGAAGTCCGTCATATGTATGGAGATTAAATCGGCGTCAAACCGATGATTATCAAACTCAAGCTCACAATTTTCGAAAACATGGTGAGCTACAAGCACCTGCTCCCCAGCTGCTTGAATTCTATAAGGTGCGTCACTATAGGTTGGGGTTTTCTCAATATTCTTTGCAAATCTCTTTGATATGAAAGAGTGGCTAGCGCCACTATCAAATAGCACGTTGGCAGGTATTGAACATACTAGTATAGCTCCTGAATCATACAATACTTACTAAGCAACCATAAGGCAACAGTATTGTAAAAGAGAGAATTAGTAAGATTTTCTGAAAATACCTGTCACCACGTCGTTAGCTTCCTCAGCAGCTGCGTCAGTCATAGCGTGAACTCGTGCGTTGGTACGCTGACGCTGAGGTTTTGGTGACTGCTGTTGCTGCTGGGCCTCCTTTTCCGGGCACTCCCTGGCTAAATGTCCTGCTTTCCCGCATCCAAAGCAGGTGGGGCCTTGGTTTGGACAGTTCTTAGAGATGTGTCCTCCCTGACCGCATCTAAAACATTTCCCGGTCTGGATGTAACATTCTCCTACGTGGCGCTTACCACAATGAGAGCAGTCTGGAATGGCAGATTGGGGTCCTTGATTCTTCTGGGGACGGCGTTGAAACTGACTCTTCCCTTGACGTCCTAGGCCCTTTGTGTTCTGTTTTGTGGACTTTCGGGGCCCTCCACTTCCCGACACTTCCCTACCTCTCTTTTGACTAAACTCATCTCGGCGGATGATATCTCCTTCAATTCTGTAGAAAGCATCTAGAAGGGCACCGAAGTTGGCTGGGTTGGCATTAACCAACCACGTTCGGATTCTGGGGTTCAGTCCTCTTTCAAATTTCAACATTTTAGTTTCTTCATCGTTCATAGTGGATGGTTGGAATCTTCCCAGAGCTATAAACTTATTAGCGTAGTCTGCCACCGTCATTCCAGATTCTTGCACTAGGGATTCAAACTCATGCCTTTTCTGCAGTTTAGCTGAGGGTGGTATATAAAACTTGTTAAATTCCTGGAGGAACCTTTCCCAGGAAATCGGTCTTGGCAAGGCTTGTAGGTTGGCCTTCCACCATTGGTTGGCTTCCCCTAACAGAAACGGTCTAACTGCTTGAGTCTTTACTTCTTCTGGAGCACTGATTAGTTCGAAACAATTTTCTACCTCATCAAGCCACTTCTCAGCAGCATCAGAGTCTGACTTTCCTTCAAACGGCGGTACGTTGGCTCTCTTCAGCTTTTCAAAATAATATTGAGCATCTCTGACCGGCTTGTGAGGTTGAGGGTTATTCTGTTGCAGCATTACTTGCCCAATCTGGGTGACTGTTTGGCAAAAGTTTTGAAAAGCATTAATATCTGACATCATGGGTGGAAAAGGTCCTTGTGGTGGAGGGACGTTCTGAACTGGCGGTGGGTTTTGGCCTTGAGGTGGCCGGGGTGGAGGGACTTGCGCAGGTGGAGGAGGGATAGGCTCCTGCACCCCGGGTCGAGCTCTGGCTGGTCTCCCTCTGGGTCGTACCATCTGCAGTATGCAGTGTCGGCTTTATTTATCACAGGAATGTCAAAATAAGTAGCAAAATTTTACTTAAGCATGTAGGAAGAGCATATATGTACATACGTTATAATTTAAATTTGTGATTGGTCATTAATTAGGACACATCACTGGGCCGTGCCCTAATTTTCCAGTCTGAGTCATCCTATTCTAAGGTCAACTCTCATCTAAGATTAGAACTTAGATCTAAGATCAAACTTAGTTGACTACAATCATGACTTAGTTCTACATTTTGCCCGGATCTGGAGCCTTTGCTCTGATACCACCTGTGGCGCCCCGCACCCCAGCCCCGCCGGAGTCGGTGCACCTGCCGTACTTCACTAAGGAGAGTACTAGGCGTCGTCTCATACGTGTCATGATCCATTATATAATGCATGGAATATTGCGCTTATACGTAAATAATTAAGCGAAACCGTGGCAGAATTTAAAACTTCAAAATAAAAACATCCAAACGATCATTCATAGTTTACATCCCAGACTAAAAGTATCGAAAGTCACAAAAGCAAGTGATGTTCCATCCCAAAAACAAAATCAGTCATCAATCATAGCTGGCCGGTTATGCCTCCTAGGTCTGTCCATACTCCACTGTACTCACGGATACGGAACCCTAGGTTCGTCATCGATCCACTCTACTTTGTCGTCCGCAACCTCTGGGGGAAAAATAAGGGTGAGTGACAATGTCACCAGCAAGTATACTATACTAATCAGGGATTAAATGGAAAGTGCGAACAAGAATCGATCCCCCAAAAATTTGGTTTAGAAGCATACCTGTCCTTTGTCAGATCCTCGATCTATATATATATCATCACTTAATGGAACAAGATCATTTCTTAAATAAGAGTTTGTTACTTAGAACTGAATATAACATCAAAGGACTGCAACTTATATTAGTGAATAGCATAATGATGGTCATTACATAAGATCTATGAGCTCATCATAACTTTGGACATTACGTGTTCCTTCATGCATGAATGATCAACACTTAATGCATCAAGATCATAACCTAACAAAATCGTTACTTAATACAGAACATGACAATAGAAGACCGTAACTCGCATTAATTCGTAACATAACAAGAATCATCACTTAATGAAGTCATACTTAGGATTTACAAGCTCATAACAACTTAGTCTAAGTATCATGTGACACTACACAATGACTCCACAAACGTGATATGCATGCATATGTTCGTGTGATGCATCATGATAAAAAAAATGAGAATATGGCCTTTTCATGCTTTTCATCAAATCATCATTGTCGTAAAAACAATAGAGTGTTCAGATCTATGTCCCGGATCTGAGGCGGTACGTCATCTCTTCTTGTCGGGTCTATTATGTCCGGGCCCGCACGGCCTCTTGTTCTCTTCGTCGGGTCTATTATATCCGGACACGTACGACCTCTTGTTTCTCTTCGTCAGGTCTATTATATCCGGACCCGCACGGCCTCTTATCAGATCACTTAACCCTGATCTGGTGGGTTCATACTGGCCAAGCTCATACTCACACACGGTACCGGTGGGGAATCATCTCTTTCAAAAATCATCTTTTGAAAATGCTTTTCATCTTTCTTCCTCATAAAATCATGTCGTAAATCATGTACGTGACGATGATGCAATGCATGACATGTAATATGCAAACCATGCCATAATGCGTGACATAAACGAATAAATACGTCTCGTCGTCATGCTGGAAAATTTCCAGCTCAGTGACATCAACTTCTCCTTAGTTATTTCCTATTAAAATACACATTCTAGACCAATTGGTTTGCATGTACTCTTTCTTAAATGTCATAAGTGATTACCATGCAAGTTTTATGGAATTATGATATCGATAAGGGAATCGTTTGTTCTTTTTCATAAAGCGGATACAAACTGAATTCTGGAAGGACCAATTTTACTATAAAATTTATTGTGACCAATCCTTTAATCCTTTTTCGGAAATTTCAACTCTCCAGCTTAATAATCTCATTGGACTAGCATCCTACCAACATTTGGCCTAAATTCATTTTTCTAAGGTCCAATTTCAATTCATGCAACATGGTACACGAATTCTGTCAATCCAGAGCATTTCAGGCTGACTCATTTTACTAGAAAATTCATTAAAAATAAATCATTACTCATTTTGATAAAATTCCAACTTTCACCTTTACTTTATTCATAGGGTTAGTTTCATACCGAAAATTAGTTAATTTGCATACATCTAAGGTCCATTTCTAGGCTACTAAACACGTTACTTAAATTCTGTCCAGTACAACATTTTCAGCAGGACCAATCTTACTAGGAAATTAATTAAAAATAAACCGTAACTCCTTTTAATGAAATTCCAACTCTCACATCTCATATACATATAAGACTAGTAACATAACGAAAATCAACAGATTTGAAAGTTCTTAAGGCCCCTTTTTTGATCTTACAAAACAGCCCAAGTTTCTGTCCAATTCCAGAAATTTTTCTAGTGGCCATATGTTATTCCTAAGTGTCCTTATCTTTTATTTTCGGCACAAACACCTAGTATACAATTGGTGGTGTATACGCACCCCTCCATCAACAGTCCCATTTTCGGTGCATGCAAGAAAATAAGGAATCTAAGAGCATGTTACGCGCAACGCACCACAAGACTGTAGACTTATCTCCATTTCCTACTAAGTTAGCATGTCCATTCGAAAATCACACTCATTCCCCTTCACCCCTCCCACCGTGAGCTCTTCTTGGAGAAAAGAAAGAATCTTTAACTTGTTTATCTTAGTTATACTCATAATGAGACATATAACCCCAAAAGATTTCACCTTTTGAGACAAGATTTCACTCCTACACTATAAATGACCATGGCCGAAAGTTTTGGCCTTCAACTTAACATAATACAACCAAGATTAAATCTTAAGTATATCTAGCCATTCATGCACACACTTTCACATTCAAGCCTTAAAGAGTATAGTGTACTTGCCTTCTTTGCTTACTCTTCTTGGAGAGGTGTAGAAAAGTTGAAATCTTTCTCTTCCCTATGCAAGCATTCCCACGGTGGTGGAAGGAAAGAAAGGAGCATGGTTAGTCTATATCTTTAACTCAATATTCTCTTAGAAAAAGAGTTAAATGGCTTACCAAAAAGGAGCTTGAGTAGTATCCAAGCTTCTCTAAACGAGAGTCCTTGAAGGCTTGAGATCCTTGAGCCTAGTGACCATTGAAGGTCACGGTTTAGGGGCAAGAGAGATGAGTGAGTCTTCAACTAAGTAAAATGCAAGAGTTTTCCTTGAATAGTTGAGTGTGTACTTACCTATGTTCTCTTGAGCTTGTATGAACCTTAATCCCTTTGGTATGTACTTAGGCCGAATGGCTTATGGAGAGGAAAGAGAGGAGGGCTTCTTGTTTTGGTGTAAGAGGATGGAAACTAGGGTTTCTCTTTGGAGGGAACTTTTCTTGGCTACTTGGTTGTAGCCGTTGGGATGGGGGGGGGGGGTTTCCAAATTAATTCTCCTAACCTTGGTTACTTTTTTTTAGTTGACCAAGGTTACTTTATTTCTAACCTTGGTTATTTTATGCTAACCATAGTTACTTTTTGTTAACCTTGGTTAGTTAAGCATGGTTAGGTTACTATTAAATAGGATAGGTAGTTGGCTTCTTAATTGGCCTCCCCTTCCCCTTAGTATCCGGCGGTTGGGGGTCTTTAATGCCCCCAACCATGCCTAATTCAATTTCTATCTTCCTTTATTTTTGTTTATTTAACATGTTCCCTTAACTATTCATTTGTTTATAATCACAAGATAAGAAAATGTGGTGTGCCTTCCTTGGGCTTGTTGGCCGAAACTTATAAGACCTTGGGCGAAAATTTGGGTCCTCTCCCATGGTCCCACATTCACTCTCAAGTACTATATGCATATTGCCATTATCAGAGATGAAATTTACAGTAGCAGTCATCGATCGTAACTAATATAAATCACAAATAAAGGATCCCATATTGGGTTACAACAAATGTCCCTTAAGATGTATACTTTAATTGGTTGAAACAGTTTGTCAAAATTCTTTTGGTAAGTATACCAACCACGTTGATATTCTCAACCTTTGCCAATCTAAAAATCAGATTGCACTAGTCTCAGAACTATGAACGTTTGAATGACTTATACTTATCCAAATTCGATGAAACTTGTCTTAAATGAAACTAAGACCTTTACCTATGTCCGTACAAATTTTGATGATTTTTGAAAAATGTTTGCTATTTTTCAGTGGCGTTGAAAACGATGCAAAAACAGAAACTGAAGGTAAAAGTGCTGAAAGTAAGAACACCAAGATTTTTATATTGGTTCGGTCAAATCGACCTACTACAGTCTTCGAGAGCACCTTCCTCGGTATTCAGTAATCACAAAAAATACCTTAGAACAAGGGTGACTGGAGTTATATGCCAACCCCTTTAATGTTACCCTCGTTTGCAAAGAACAAGAACAACAACCAACAAAAACACCACCACCTCACTAAAGAAGGTTTGATCACACCTTGATCAATCTTGTACAAGAATGGAACGTGTATGTGGTATGAATGAAGCTTAAACAGATTATGGAAATGTATATTTGATAGGATTAAGCCTATGAGCAAGAGAAGAAGATAGGAGAAGAAGAGAAGCCTTGCTTTGCACTTGATAGAATATAAAAATGAGTCTTATCTTGAGTTTGATCTTCTTGCTTGATTTTGTAGATGTTTGGAACGCCTCCCTTGGCTGAGAAGGCTCTTGAAGAATTTCTTGAATACCATTAGAAGATACCTTGTATAGCCTTGTGACATACCGATGCTTACTTCGCGAAATGTGATTGGACAAGTGATGTATCTTCGCCTTGTTACTCTATGATAGTGTCTTCACTTATCCACCTTGGCACATAAAATATGACCATGAAATTACCAAGAAAAATCTGAAAACAATTCACATTTTAAATGTCTTGATTGCCAATCAATCATAAGTGTGATTGCCCCTCATTTTTGGAATGAATTATGTTGAGAAAAAGTGGTTTGAGTGATTTCAAAATGCATGATTTAAATAACGTGTTACAAAGAAATGCATGACATATTTTATGACATAACACGTTGTTGCATGAAAGTTGCCTTATATAGTTCATATATAATGTTGCCGTACTAACGAGCCATGAAGCTTTAAAGCTTAAATCAAATGGCAAACATTTGTTGTGTTTGAACTATTTTCAGGTGCCACCATTAATGAACTAAACTAGTTCATTAAGTGAAGTACTTAGTTAATTAAACTAAGTAGTTCGTTAAAGGAAGCAATATTTGGAAAAGGCACAAAGGCAACAAGGTGAAGAAAGGAAAGTCTTCCATTCTCCTCCCCACACTAAATACACGCCATTTATATATATTTTTTTAAAACAACATTTTATTGTGTTATTGAAAGCCCTCACTTGTGGCGGAGGAACACCTTATTTCAAAAGAAGACAAGAAGAAAGTAGCAGTGTATGATTATCAAACTTCCAACTATATATGATATGCCGCATTAAAACCTTGCCTAGAAAAACCACTCTTGTGGATAAAACCTTGGCGAAGGAAAAAGCGTACATATTTATATAGATGGAAAGTTGATAGGCGCTACCGGAAAAAAATATAAACATTACAATACAAAATGTGTGGACTAGCCGAAATGTGAAAGGAGATGATGTTGTTGTTCGCTGTGGGTGAGTCCTCGTTCTGGCAGGTAGGGCCCAGTCATCCGTGGCAAAGCAGATCAAGCAGATACGGGGCATCCATGCACATAAGAAAGACATGCATAAGTAAATGTGATGCAGCTGATACAGTGAGGAGAACCATACATAATGAAGCGTAAACGTACCAAGTCTGTCGGTACCCAAGACGGCACCGACAGTTGTTATAGTGAAACGCCAATCCAATTGGAAGACTTGTAACCATGAACGACCACATGCTTGCATGCAGAAATTCCTCATCCAAAGATACATAGGAATAAGGCGGTCAGCAAATGATAAAAGGACATGCCACACCACCAGAACAATGCTCCATTCCAAAAAAGAAATCATACCAAGCCTGCCTGTCCTAATAAATAGGCAGGCAGGGAACGAGAGAAAGCACCAATCCATATGGAAGACCTGTAATGTGGACAACGGGTTGCCCGGCAAAGGGGATGCTGATAACCAGCGTGGGTTCAACGTCTCCGGCAGGTGCCACGCAAGTGCGGTGAAACAGAATGAAACAGAGATTAGAGCAATCAACCAACAGTGAGAGAGAACGGAAACTAACAAAGTGGTAACCATACCAAACCTGCCCGCGCCCGGTAGGACACAGGCAGGAAAATGCTGCTGATGCCAATCCATATGGAAGACGTAGATAGCTCAAGGCACCCGCAAATGCACTGTAGAGAGATCCAATGAGACGGAACTACGAAATAACGGTGGTAGAGATTGAGAAAGGTAGATTTGAGTGCAGGGATTTAGCATAGCATTCTGAGCCAGATAATGGGCAGCCATGTTTGCCTCTCTATAGTGTGATGAAAGTCCAAGCGATGTAGCCGAACTAACGTGTGTAGTAATTGAAGATGATAGTTGCCGAACACCAATTAAGGATGGGCTAACCGCGATATAAGCATCGCACAATCTGATTCAAGAATAATGGGGCGATATAAAGGCAGGAAAAACAATAGTCCAAACAATGCTGCCTGTATCTCTGCATGAATAGGTGAGCTTGGCGGTAATCTAAAGGACACTGCCCCTAGACATACACCAGCATGATCCCTCAAAATAGCGCCACCTGCACTATAATGTCGACCAACTGCCGCATCAGTATTTAATTTAAATCGACCAGAGGGAGGTAATTTCCAGCGTATCAAAATTGGGCGTGGATTCCGAAGCTGAGGAAGCCATGCGAATGGGTGGCGCAAATCAGCCATCAATTTGGATCCCGAAATAGATTTGCACCACATAGAAATATCATACTGAATAGTAAACCTTAGTGAGGCAAGCGAGAAAGTGCGAGTCTCACCATATACCAATGATGCGAAGGCACGCCATACCGAATAAACAATGATTGCTGGGGCAACCACACGCAATACGCC
The DNA here is from genome assembly GCA_036186865.1 of Eustoma russellianum. Classification (NCBI taxonomy): domain Eukaryota; kingdom Viridiplantae; phylum Streptophyta; class Magnoliopsida; order Gentianales; family Gentianaceae; genus Eustoma; species Eustoma russellianum. Next base: position 18,235,626 of record AP025057.1, read on the forward strand.
AAAGAACGAAGAGGAATGCGATCGGTACCACCAGGAGAGTAAATACTGACGTAAACTCATAGACGTTGGAGTGGGGCAGTTTAACTCAGTGGCAAAATAAGTCCAGATCGACCGAATGCCCAAACAGTATATAAAGATATGATCCAGTGTGGCAGATTCCTGTTTACAAAATGGGCATTGGGATGGTCGGGCAACATCAAACTTACAAGTATAATCTTCAAATGGTACCGCCGAATGAAAGATACGCCATAAAAATATCTGAGTAGTGGGCGAGTGATATTTGAACCAAATAAACCGTGAGGAGAGGAGTGATAAATGAGATACTCGACATATGTCATATGCACTACTCAAAGAGAATTCCCCAGACGGCGCAGGAGTCCATGTAAGATGTGACATCTGCCCCGCTGTGTGAGCCGAACACAGTGGGTGAATTCTGCATATAAGCTTCCACACCGGGGAGTCTGGCAGGCGAGGCACATAATCACTGCGGCGACCGTACTTAGCATGCATAAAAGTACTCCAAAGCGTTTGTTGTTGTTGATATGACCACCAAATGCGACACTGATACGCTTTCTGTAGGACGTATAGGTTCCGAATGCCTAATCCACCCTCCTCTCGTGGAGTTGTAATAGTGGCCCAAGATACCCAATGATGCCTACTACCCCAATAAAATGCCGCCATTTTTCGATGTATGACATGAATTACTGATTTGGGCAGCCCACCTGCGGCAAGAATGTGTAAAGGCAAAGAAGACAAAACCAAACGCAACAAAACTAGTCAGCCCACAGCCGATAATAACTTTGAGTGCCAACCATTCAGACGATCATCTATGTGCTGCAATAAAGAAGTACAATAGCTGGACCTGTTGATGCCTTTATGCAAATAAGAGCCAAGATATCGAAATGGGAGATGTGAAGCCCGCATGCTCGTGATCGACGCATAGGCGTGACGCTGTTGCGGCGTAATCGCAGCAGATGGAATGAAGCTACTTTTCTGAAAATTTATTTTCTGACCAGAGGCATTTTCATACTGTGCTAGGAAAGAATGAAAATGCCGAAGATTACGCTGCGTTCCTCGCAAGAAAACCAGCAGATCATCAGCATAAGCTAAGTGTGTAATAGTGAATGGAACCCTACCCAGACGAAAAGGTTGTATGACTCCCGATGCCACTAGTGATTTTATTCCCCTGCTAAATCCTTCAGATGAAAGAATAAATAGCAACGGAGATAAAGGATCTCCTTGCTTAACTCCCCTGCCTGGTCGAAATGAGGTGGTAGGCTGACCATTAAGTAGAATTGATAATGTGGTTGCCTTCAAATGGTTCAAAACTAGATGAATAAAAAATTCTGAGAAACCAAAAGAACGAAGTATCCGCTCCAGATATTCCCAGCTTACACGGTCAAAAGCCTTCATCATGTCTAGCTTTAAACATAGCTGTGAGCCTCCTTTATCCAACATATGTATCATCTCCCTGGCCATCAGAACCTGCGTAGAAATATCCGATCCTGGAAGAAATCCGGTTTGCTCCGGAGAAATAAGCTGTGGGAGTAGAGTATTAAGTCTAGTAGCCAATATCCTCGTGCAGACTTTGCTTATAAAATTGGTGAGACAGATAGGCCGAAAGTCACTGAACGTGTCCGGAGACTTTTTTTTGGAATTAATGTAATGAGTGCACTCGCCATGACTGCAGGCTGAGGAATGCCAAGAAAAAAATTCCTGGACAGCCTTAACCACATCAGAACAAATAACCGACCAACACGAACGATAAAAATTACCATGGAATCCATTAGGTCCGGCCGCACTGTGAGGGTCTAAATGCCACACTGCTGTCTTTACTTCCTCGTCGGTAGGTACGCTTGTAAGCATCAAATTGTCCGCCGCTGTGACTATGGTTGGGATGTTGTTAAGGATTACTTCATAGGAGTGTGTGTGTTCTCGCTGAAATAAAGAGGAGTAATAAGAAACTACCTCAGCTTTAATCGTTGCAGAATCCGTGCACAGGCGACCATCAGCTGTCCGGATCTGCTGCACCCGTAGCTGAGTACGTCGGCCTTTGACTATGGAGTGAAAATATCTCGTATTGGCATCACCATCTTGAAGCCATCTTACGCGCGCTTTCTGCTTCCAGAAATGAAATTCATATAATAGTGCTTGAAGATATTCTGCCTTTGCCTTATGATATATCTCACGATTTGACTCGGATGAGTCAGCGTCCCAAGCGTGTTCCGCTTGTGTCATAGCTGTCTCCGCATGTTTAACATTGGAGAAAATATTGCCAAAGATCTCCTTATTCCAGCGCTGTACATCCTTCTTCAGACATCGCAATTTCGAATAGAATCCATACATACCCCCCTGTGGCTGAATAAGATGTCCATGCAGTTTTCAGATAAGTGTGGAAGTCAGGATGATGCAACCAAGAATCTAAAAAACGAAAGGATCTGCGACCCTCCGAATTACCCACTCGACCCAAGAATAGCAATGGTGTATGATCTGAGGTAACTCGAGGTAGATGAGATAAGTGCGTATCATCAAACACTTCCTGAAAAGAGGAGTTGAAAAAAACCCAGTCAAGCCTACGCCGTACCCGACCTAGGCCCCTACCATCTGTCCATGTATATCGCGGCCCGTGAAACTGCGGAGACATTAGTGAACACAATTCAATACAATCGTTAAAATCTTGCAGGGATGTGAGAGAAGGTTGCGAACGTCCTGCATGATCCTCAAGCGATCTGAAAGTATTAAAGTCGCCCCCAATAACCCATGGCAAGTCATTGGAGTCCGAAAAGGCTGTGAGGGAATGCCATAGGGAGCGACGAAGAGAGAATGTATGATTACCATAGACCACCGATAATACAAATTGCTGCTGTAGCTGCCGAAATAAAAATGTAAAATGAACAACCTGTTGCTGATCCTGCGAGCGAACCAAATGAAAATCTACGTCACGCCAAAATAACCAAATATGTTCTGACTGAGAAAAGAAATGTGCTGAAAAACCAATCTCCATAGCAAAGCAGTCAATATGCGATGGGGAGTGCTTTGGTTCAATTACTGCTACAATGTTTAAATGATGCTCATGAATCAAGTTATGCAATCTAGGCAGGGAGGCACGCATGCCTCGTATATTCCAGAATAAAATATTCATTGAGACAAAGTAGTATCACTTCCTTGGATGGCATGCGAAGCACTACGTGTGAGGATTGTGGATGGCGGTAGAGGTGGAAGATCTTTTTTGGAGCGGCGTTTTCGACGTGGAACAACAGGAATGAACTCTGCCGATCTGATCCTGAAGACGAGAGAGTAAATCGCATCGTCCGGCGATGGAGGAATCCTCTCCAGCCGCCGAACCACTTCATCAGCAACTATATTGATCTCAGGCGGCTGCTCATTCTCTGGAAAATCGTATCGGACGTGTGACCAATATCCATAGCATCAGTGGGATGAGGCGCTGTTTGGTCCTTAGCAAAAGGCAGATCATCTCCCACCTGTTGCTGTGGGATGCTAACTGGAGGAGTCGGGGGATCAGCCGACTGATGCTGCGGCACAGCAGCCTCTTCAGGAGTGTTCTGCGGAGGAGCAGTAGGCACGATCGTGCTTGCCCTCTTTTCGTTAGCCGTGTCCAACGATGTGCCCTTGGACGCGGCGGCGGTGGCGGCGGTGGAGGAGGGATAGGGGTCTTGGCTGGAGGACGGCATTCTGTATCTGCATGGCCAAGTCTCCTGCATGAGGTACAAACTGAGGCAAATCCTCATAAACAACCGATTGCAAAAGCATCCTATTTTTTGCCTGCAAATAAATCTTCTGAGGCAATTCTTGGGAGATATCAACTTCCACGCAAACCCGCGCAACAGACGGCCGCAATCCATCGGCCGTCGCAACATCAAGCTTGATCGGTGTACCTATAGTGCGAACAATCTCAAAAAGTGAGTCCTGATGATGTGGATGAATAGGCAATCAAGGAAATGCAATCCAAACGGGGACTATTGGAACATCTGTAGCAGGATCAAAATCAATAGTCCATTTTGTAACACGCATATGACAGCCCGATATTAGCCAAGAGCGGCGATAAAAGCAGCGTAAATAATCTGATTCGTTTCGAAAGTTCAACAATATATGCGTTTGATCTATCAATGTGATGCGCAGATCATGATGGAACCCAATTTTTTCAAATACCTCACGGCTGACTTTCAATGGAGGTCTGCCATTTCCAGAATGTGCCCACCAAAGAATTTTTGAATGGAGCAGCGAGAGCATCAATTTCTGAATCAAGAAATGAAATCATTGGGATGCCCTTGTAACGTGAGACTTGTTTTCGGCGATATCAAATACGCTGGGCAGATGCTGCGCCAGAACCACCCGCAGCAAAAGACGGCTGCGGCGTCGATACCATTGCTGAAAATCGTAGCGAGGAGGATGATAAGCCCGAAAAGAAGCGACAGGGCAGTAAACCGGAGATGAGGATGAAAAAAACGTTGCAGTGTGGAGGTAAATGACGGCGGCGGAGCCGCAGGGCCGGCGGCGGAGCCGCAGGGCCGGCGGCGGCGCAATCACCACTCCGAGAATTTCGGAGGCATGCGCAGCAGCGAGTATACCAAATTAGATCCCCCTGCTTACACAAGTGTGTAGTGCCAACTGATTCCCTGCCAAGTTACACACGCATTTATATATATATATATATATATATATATTTATATTTCAAATTTTTTGAAAAAGCACATACACACTATTCCAACGTACTATACCGACACGTTATATATTTTACGTACGTACGTTAACGTCACACCACCATACTTAACTCATATTTATGAGTATATTCAGGTCTATATCATATGATATAAGTCATGGTGATGACAAATTAAATACGACACGTTAAAAGGTTCTAAACCGAAAATTGTCGTATCGGGCGAATACCGAAACTTCGCCAACGTATCACGTACTTGCCATAAATAGATGGCCAGCCCCTACACCTCAAAAATATCAATAAATTTCGTGGGTATGATGATATTTACAGCCATAAAATCATTCCATGTTGGCACACACAAATCACCCCACATTAAGGCCAAATTGTGGAGATTCCAATTTCAAATTTGTCACATGTGTAAGGTGCCACTTTAAGACCAGCCAAGTGCTGAATATTAAAGTTTAATTTATATATATTATGTGTAACATAATATATATAACATGTGCAAAATTTGGAATTTAATTAGAGAAAAAATCGGGTAATCGATAAACGTCGAAAATTCGGTTTTCTACGTACACGACACATGGAACGTTTTAGCACATCATACAAACATGTATCTAGACACTTTTTACATATTTCATACATCTTAAAGTGTTCTAGAAAATTCAATAAAGGGCTGATTGGAATATACCATGTGTGTATTATTAAATGTGCGCTATTTTACAAAGTTTGCAAAAATAAAATTCAGCACGTCTTATCTTCATGACACACCTATATCAGCTGAGATGGAGCCTATGTGGAGTCTTTTTGGCATATTGATTGATCAAGAATAAAGCATGCAATGTTGGTGACTTAAAGAAAGGAACTACAAAAGGTAATGTTTCAAATTTTGTCACAATGTGACACATGCTGAAAATTCAGCATGTGCACTATAGAGCTGGCCGATTTGACATGAATATGAGCCATATTTTGTGTCTTGATTAAGGTGGATTAATTAGAAGACAATTTAGAAGTGTTTTAAATAATTTATGGAATAAAGAAAGTGATATTCTTGAATATCACACATGCTGAAAATTTCAGCATGTGTGTAATGCATCTAGGCCGATTTTTTTGGCCTTGTTAGTGTCTAGTTTTATTCCAAATTGATGAAAATATCTTCTTCTAAATGGTGATTCATTTTCAAGAGATAAATCAAAGCAAACTTGGCAACATTTTGAAAAGAATACCCATGTGTCACATGCTGAAATTTCAGTATGTTAAGTCATCTTTATGGCCGAATTTTTATGCCTTTTGGAGAAAAATTATCTTGCTTAATTTATTTGATAATCTTGGAAGTTATGGTAATTATTATATGGTGATTTTGGCACATGTTTTTAGTGAAATTCTCAGATTTTCCTAGTCATCAAGTGATGACAACATTCAACCAATCAATGAGTGCCAAGTAAGCAAGAGTTTAATGATCATCCAATGAGGAGGTGCCAAGTAAGCAAGAACATGTCACAATGATGCCACATATTCTTCCAAGAACTTAGAAGATAATTTTCAAGAAGGGAAAAAGCATAGGGGGCGGCCAAGATGTGGATAAAATGAGAAGAAGGAGAACAAACAAAATAGAAGACAGGCTTACAAGTTTCAAAGATCGAAAACGTTTTCCACTTCTTCTTTCTATTCTTTCTTTCTTTCTTCTTTCTAAAAGCCTATTGAACTTACATTCATATACTTGAATAGGCTTTATCTAGACCACCACATATTCTTTTATCATTGTAAAAGATTGATCAAGGTGTGATCAATCTTAGACTTGCAAGGTGGTAGTGTTCGTGTGCATTGTATTCACATACAAGGTTTGTAAAGGGGTTGGAGTTGGTGTGTAACTCCATCAACCCTGTGTTAAGGTGTTTTTGTGTTGTGTGATTAGTGTGAACCGAGAAAGGTGTCCTCGAAGACTGGAGTAGGTTGTTGATAACCGAACTAGTATAAACTCTTGGTGTCATTTACTTCAGCACTTACTTTCAGTTTCAGCACTGTTATCGTTTTTGATCACGTTCGTAAAAATAGTAAACGGACTTCAAAAATCACGAAACTTTCAGGAAACATATCCATACGTTTTAAGGTTATTTTGGCGTAAGTTTCAACCCTTTTGGACAAGTATAAGTCATTTAAACGTCCAAAGTTCTGAGACTAGTGCAGTCTGATTTTCAGGCTTTCAAAGGTTGAGACTTTGATCGTATTTGACTAACTTCCCAATAGAATTTTTCAAAACTGTTTCAAACCTATTTAAATAAAACTTATAAGAGGTTAGTATTTAAATTTTCAGAGCATTTGGAGTTACGTACAAATAGGAATTAATTTTTGAAATCAGTCTACCGTTTCTGACAGATTTGTGCAATCTGACCACCAACGAATTTTCAGGGGGTTAGAGGTTGAATTTAAATCTGACATTTTTTGGATACACTCATAACATCTGAGGCTAAGTTCTCTCCAAATTTCAGAATTTTTGAAGACCTGCAGCCTAGTTTTCAAAACGTTTTAAAAACTGGTCCTAAAAACAGAAACTGTTTTCAGAAGTTGGGTTTTTGTTTAAAACTATTTTAAAAACCACATTTCAGCACCCACTATTCAACCCCCCTTCTAGTGGTGCCTTGCAGATCCTACAATTAGATCTTGAAGGCTAGCAAAAAAAACCCCATTTGAACTGTGCTGAAAACTTCAGCATTTGTTTGAGGTTTGAAAGGTTTCCTTGTGTGTCTTGGTCTCCGTCAATACTAGCATTCATATATGGATCATTATGCACCAATCATAGTGCAAAATAAGCTCCACCTAGGATCCAAATCAGCTCCATTCAGTTGTCCAACATCAGCATGCATGTGCTGAAAACCTTTTTTGAATTTTGACAAATAATGATGTAGTATCTTCACATACATGGTAAATTTTAATCACCATTTAACTTGGTTTTCTAAAATATTCTAAGATATGTCGTGGATGTATAAGACATGTCTCGATACATGTCACAAAGTGTTAAAAAAAAGTCTCCTCAGAATGTAGAAACACGAATTTTCTGACTTCCGTCGATTACACGATTTTATCTCCAATTTATCTCAAACCCCTTAGACATGCAAGATGTGTTATACACCATATTACATATTATAATGCATAATTTCAGATCCAAAAGGTGTCACAAAAATCGGCCAAGTGTGTACTATTTGGATTTGAAATTTTCAAGTAATCAAGGAAAATGATAAGTAATTGATATATGTAATTATGGTATGACTTTGGAGCTATATTAGACATGTGGTGCACAAAAGTTTTGTATATTTGAAGTGTATATTGGCTGACCATCTTTGTATGGTAAGTATGTGACATATCGGTGACGGTTCATTAGTCATTTGATGTGGCGATTTTTGCTTTACGAACTTGTGACATGCCGGTATATTTTTGGAAGCTTGATGTCATGGATATATGACTTGGAATCTGTATATACACAATAAGATGATGTGTATATGGTAGTTTGACATTGACGTACGTTTATGACGTGTCGACGAAATGTCGGGATAGAAATATACAGCTTGTCGTTAATATATATATGTATAGTGTATATATGCAGCCGTATATATATCTATGGAGTGTGGAGAAAACTTTCCATTTGAGATTTGTTGCCGAATAAGCATTTTCAAATATATCTCCTTAAGCACTTCATTTAATGAACTAGTTTAGTTCATCTCCTTAAGCACTTCATTAAGTGAACTAGTTTAGTTCATTTAACATGGCACCTGAAAATAGTGTCAACACAACAAATGTTTGCCATATGATTTAAGCCTGAACGCTTCATGATACGTTAGTACAACAATGATATATAAACATATAAAGCATATTTATCATGTGCGCATGTCATGTAACAGTTACATCATGCATTTCGAAATCACATAACATTTAAATGATGCATTTTGAAATCATTCAAATCCCGATTTCAAAAACAATCTTCCCTTTTTGACGATTTGCAAAATAACCTCTAGTCATGATTTAAATGTATCATAATCGCTCGCCCTATAGTCATGCATTCATAATTTGTATTTCAAAATCATAACTCGTATTTTAAAATTTGAATTTCAAGACTCCCCCTCAAGTCGTGCTCCCCCTTAAGTTAATCTCTCTCCCTTAAATCATGCTTCTCTCCCTTTATTTTGGTAAATCACATCAAAAAAAACCGGAATTAGTAGCAATAACAATAAATAGCAAATTATACAAAGAATCATGCATCAATCCAAGAAGAATCATTCAAAACATCATGCACATTCTTTGATTCTATTTTATAAATCATAACATGGAATTGATTAATTTCATTTTGATCTATTCTTCTACGTGGTCGTACACCTTGAGATATATCACCTATTATGAGGTTGTGTGGGTGATCTCTATTCCATCTTGGTTGATTATTTTCTAAGTTTTCATGCGGTTCTAAGTTGTTCATGCATTTCTATTGTGTCATGCTCATCATGTACGTTATTTTCTTCTATGTCATTAATTGACATTTGGTTCATTAAAGCTTAATGATTCAACCCTTTGCAAGAGTACCTTTTGGTACCCAAACTTGGGTGACCTTTCTTGGTCTTACAAAAGATGAGAAGAAAGATGAAGAAAAAATATAAAGCATGTCATGATCACTTCTATTCGGCCTATAATGGCTGAACCTCATTGTAAAAATAAGGTGTTTTCGACTTTGATATGCATTTCGGTTTGCATACAAGGTGCGTGATCTAGATGCATTAGTATGATATGAATGTCGCATATACATCAATGACTTTCTTTCATATCTATATGGCACGCAATTATACTTTCCTTGTGATGAAAAAGAAGTAGTACGATAAGATGCAATCGGCGACTCCCTAGTTTGTGTTGTTGCTTGGCTTTACAATCGTTTTAAATACATGTGGTTGCTTAGATGAAGAAAAACAGAATTTGTAGATTTGTTTCACATCTGATCATCTTCAATATACCCTAATCTGGTTTTGTCCGTTTCATGCGTTTGAGAAGAGATGAGACGATCTAACATGCAAGTTCTTGTATCAAATTGTTTTACCGTCTTTTCTAGGTCTGTGTTTCTTGATCTCAAATCTGAGATCTCGGCTTTCATTAAAGTATTGTCGGATGTCAAGGATGCAATTCAGATTTTAATGATTTAATCATGCTAGACGACTCCTCTTTTGAATCGTTTAATTGAGATACAAGATTTGTGTTAGAAGATTCTAACAATTTACTGTCTTCAATTAAATGTTTCTTTTCTTTTGCAAGAGTCTTAGTAAATTTATGCAACTCAATTGACTAAACAAATCATCATAAGAAGTTTCAGAATCAGAATCAGAATCGGAATCGGAATGTACCTCACTAGATGCTTTGGATGCAAAGCATACTTGAGCCGTTTCTTCTTCGGTGTCTTCACTTTCAAAATCAGATGAATCACTCTACGTGGAGGCTTTGAGGGCTCTTCTTGTACTCCTTTGCTTAGGTTCTGAGATGGGTCTAGTGTTTGTCCAATCCTTGTCACGGTTTTTGTTCATAGTTTTTGGTGAGAAATATGTTTGGATAATTTTCAAGAACATGATTTTGAGTGGGGAATAGTTAAAAATGTCACACATGGTGTTATAAATTGTTAAAAGTTGAAAAAAATAAAGAAAAATAACATCGATCTCTCAGGTTATTGCATTTCGATCGATCGGTGTACTTCGATCTCTCACATCGATCGATCCATGTAAGGTAGAGAAAAACCAAGACCTTACTGTGAGACATCGATCTCTAAACCTGAGACACATTGATCGATCGATGTACATCAAACCCTCACTTCGATCGATCGATGTAGGCCAGAGACAAACTCTGAAACTTATTGTGAGACATCGATCTCTCAATCGGAGGTACTTCGATCGATCGATGTCTAGGGTTTTTAGAAATATTTTTCTAAAATATGATAAAATGGTTGTTTTCATTTTTACATGATTTATATATGTTTATCATGTTGTTGTTATGTGATTTTGATAAATATTATGCATTGTGACTAATGTGCCTTGGAAGTTTCTACAACTTACCAAAAAGGGGCAAAATTGGCATTTTGAGTTTTGTAGGTACATGGCATGGTGAAAATATTTCAAGGACACATTAATATCTTATTTGCCATCACAAAGGTGTTATTATATCCATTTCTAACCATCGAGGTCATTTTTGTGTTTTCTCTCACCAGGGGTGTTTTGGTCATTTTACCTCTGAGGGAAGTTTTGGTATTTTTACTCAAGGAATCTATTGAGTATATTACTATCTTCATTCTAAAGTTCATTTATGATTATCTTGAAGATTATTTGGTGGTTATCTACTTTATTTCTCTCAGTTGATGATATTATCGACAGTAGCGGGATATGTGACGGGTTGTGATGGCACATTCTATTATTTTCTTAAAGACATTCTTATATATGTTATTGGAGAGTCTCAATAATCATTTTCAGAGAATTTGAAGGTGTTCTTAATGTGCAATTCATCACAACATATAAGGAGAAATTGTGGGAATTTCGATATTATATGTTGACATAATCTTGTCAACTATTATTTTTTGATTTCTTCTTCAAAAATCTGAGTTGATATTTATATATACAAGCCTCCAGATGTATATTTACAGTTGTAAATGATGGTGTATTCATTTTATGACTTTATGTCAAGTGGACCAACCAAAACCAAGCTAGTTGGCAAAATTGCCAACTTGGAAATTCTAAATTCAAAGACAACGACTATATTAACTTGGTTGGAGCTGATTTTTGTTTGAAATTTTCAGCCATCACATGCCTATTATCTTGATAATGAGTTGAGGGTTTCTTGGTGGTATATTCTTTGGTATATCTTCATTTTGCAAAGGATAAATCAAGACATTTCCAAGTGTAAAATTTCGGCCATAATGAATTTCCAAGGTGGACCAATTGTGTTGTTTCATTTTGCCAAGTGTACAAGGTGTTTATGTGGCTAACCAATGATGTGAAGACACTTAAGCATTGATGATGAAGACATTGACACATTGGAGTTCTTATCTTCAAGGGCCATTTTGCACTATAAATAGGAGGCAAAGGTGGTGAAGAAGAACACACACTTGAAAGCAAAATTTGAAGTTCATTGTCTTGCTATCTTCTTTTCTTCATTCTTGTTTCATTCTTTGTAGCCAAGGTGTTCTGTGATATTTGTTGTCGAGCTACAAGCCGCTTGTGCCTTATTTGTAAGATTGATTAGCCAAATCTATAAGGCTACATCAATAGGTGATAGAGGTGTTGCAACCGAGAGTTGCATAGAGGTGTTCATCCAAGTCTTGAATAGGGTTGGTGTTTAACCCAATGATCAAGTTTGGTTCTTGTTGTAATTGTGTTCATACCATATTGAAATCCAAGGAAAAAGTGTTCCTTGGGACTGGAGTAGGTCACATTGACCGAACCAGGATAAATCTTTTGTGTTCTTGTCTTTTTTTCACTTTTATGTTTTTCTACCCGTTTTCACTGCAGATTTTACACAACTTCTTACGTCTTGAAAAAATAGCAAAACACTTTCAAAATTTATGATTTTTTGATTGAGTTATATTTCAGACTGTTAGCTTTCATTTTCAACAAGAATCACTTGATTTGAGCAAAGGAAAGTTAGTCTGTCAGTCATTGCAAAATAACTGCTCCAATATGGCTGCAATCTGACCCGTTTTGAGAAAACTTGAATTCTGTTTTTATCAAGAATTGTTTAAGGTCAGGGTCTTTTGAAAACATGAATTAGACATCCTAAAGAGTGTTTGGATATAAAGATCAACCTTTTTGGTTGAGTATTCAAAGAGAAACATGTTTTCAAAGTTCAACACTATTCTGTCTAATTCTGTCTAGATTGACCATCTGAATCTTTTTATTTGTTTGAAAGGCCAAACAATCTTATTTTATCTAAGTTTTGGATAGAGTCTTTTCAAGACATTGAAATTAAGTTCTGGAAATTTTCATAACTTTTGGAGTTGTGTACGATGAGTTTTGAATTTTACAAAAACGGAAACTGCATCTGATGAGGTCTCAGATTCTGTTTTTCAAAGCGGATTTTAACCAAGGGTAGTAGTGTAATTTTTGCTAACCACTATTCACCCCCATCTAGCGGTGTTTACTATAGGTGCACGGTCCAACAATTGGTATCAGAGCGAGGTCAACCCACTCTAAGAAGCAAGATTCAACACCATACAGACAAGGCAAGGCCAAGAAACAACAATTCTTTGTAGCCTGCACATCTCAAATCAAAGATACATACAATGGCCATAGTTTCTCACAAAGGTGAGTTAGAAGATATGTCTACACAACGTCATCCTCTTTTCAATGGTAATGATTTCGTTCATTGGAAACTTAGGATGAGGCTATTCTTAATGGCTATAGATGTAGCGCCCCGCCCGGAACCAGGATTTCGGCACGGTGCACCCGCCATACTCTACTCCATAGAGTACAAGGCGTCGATACTATACATGTGCATGTCAACATGAATCGTAATCGATATAGCGGAAGCAACTTAAAATAAGCTCATGACATGCATAATAATAATACAAACCGTTCAAATCCATACAAACTTCAAATACAACTTCTCACGATAGTCTTATTACATCACAATGAAATAACGCTCACACAACAGGTGCATAGCTTCAGCCTACATCTCCGCTCACGGATACTCTATCTGGGGTTCCTCCTCAATGAACAAGGCGTCAGGGTCCCTGTTCTCTGAAAAGTTAAGAGGCAAGTATGAGCGATAGCCACCAACTTTTAATTGCTCATCAAGTATTCTTTATAGATACTTCATGTGGATCATACATGGGGAGACAGTGTGACAAGTAGTGATAAAGTAACAACATACATAATTGTATCTCCATTTACAAATGATATCATGATATATAAGAATAAAACAGAACATAAGATTTTGCATCATACCTTAGAGATCATATCACTCTTCCTCAGCATATCCTTAGCCTACCTTCCATACTTGAACACTAATCCATTTCATGCTAAGGTCATTACTGACAATCATCACTTCTACATGCATAATCTTCCTTAATCATCTTAAGACATAATGATCGTACAAATATCCTAATCATCACCTAAGAGACATGATTATGACATGATGCATAAAACATGATTTTTCATAAACATGACTTTTCATAAAATGACTTTTCGTAAACATGACTTTTCATAAGCATGACATTTCATAACTTGACGTTCATTTCATAACATGCGTAAAATATATTCATAACTTGCATAACATGACATTTTCATAACATGAAGACATAGCATTTTCATTATTGGCTATAGCACTTTTCATAAGAATAATAACACACGACATACTGATCGATTTCCCATATAGCACATGTACGACATAAAACTTCATAAACATATGTACATATACTAACGGTGATGCGCTATGACGGAGATCCCGTGTCCCAGACTCGGTGTTACACTTGGCCATATACGTAATCATATGCCCCTGACATCTACCACCCCGGTACCGATGTCACGCCGGCGAACATAACATAGTCATAATCATGAACATAACATAACATAACATATCGTGTGTCAATGAAATCGATCGTTTCGTGTTTATTATTCACATGCATATGAACTTTTAAAACATGATATGCGCAAAACAACTTTCAAACTTTATTTTCGTGCAACATGAAACTTGTTCATATGAGGTGTTATGGTAAACTACATCTTAAACGTCACTTACTTATTTTCATCCTACATATCAAAACTTAAAGAAATTCCCACTTTGACCATCCAATGTGGCCATTCGGCCATGCAACCAAAATAGCCCACTTTACCTTATTTTTCATCCATCACCACTTTCTTAATTTGTATTTCCAAATACAACTCATATTCCAACACTTAAGGGGATTAACCTTAACTTTCTAATTCCTTTAACTTCTCACTTACACATACCTCAACTTACACCATACTTTATTCATTACCACACATTTTACATATAAGGCTCCATAGTATTTAACTTAAGGAACATTTTTGGTTCTAATATGGCCTTGAGGCCGAATATATCCTTATGTGTATATATATACACGAATTATTATATACATATATAAGATGATTTATATTCTTAATGACTTAAACCGTGTATATTATGTATATCTATATCCATGTATACTTCTTTAACATGTCACAATTCATTTCTTTCATATTTATACTATAGGCCAAAAGTTTGGCCTAATATTATACCTATTTATATTTCATTTTTTCTTCCTTTTATGTACATGTTGTAAGTTGTATGTATACATTGCTTTCTATCCTTTTTCTTAATCTTAAGATTATAACAACTAGAAAATATATAAATATAAACATGATGGAAACATACAAATGTACTTCTTGAGCCATACTCATCATCTATTGCACATCTTGTGGATGGAATGATGAAACTCAAATGAAATACTCAAATAGGCCACTTGGCCGTGTATATGTGGTGTATATACGAAGATGATGATCATCAAACAACCATTTAGACCATGTATATAAGTCATGCTTATGATGCATACATAAACATGTTAAAGACATGATCTTGAACATACGAACACTAAAATACATAAAAATACAAACATGATGATCATCATAAAAGAAAACATAATCAAACAACAAAAGTTGTATTCTTTGTACACCTTCTTAAGGTTCTTATTTATATCATTTGTTCAAAGTTTATATCTATATGTATATATAGTATATTACCGTATGTATGCATTTATATATTATATATATATATATATAAATCGTATATATATGATGCATTTATATATATATAGCCTTTTATAGTTATAATTACATATATTATATATTTATAACACTTACATCATAGATCTTTCTTATTCTTAGGAAAACTTGAACATACTACATGATGATCCCATTTTTGATATGAACATAAGTATTAAATTTGAAAGCCATGAAGGATCTAGGAAGAGTACTTGCCTTGGTTCACTTTCTTACACTTAGAGATGTTCCTTCACTTGGTTTGGAAGAGAGTTCTTCTTCCTTCCTTCCTGTGTACACGGTTTTAGGGTTTAAAAGGAGGGTTAGTGAGCAACTTATGAAACTAATTATAGAAGAATCAAACTTAAACTTCATAAAGTTCTTACCTTGATTGCTTTGATTCTAGATGCTAAACCTTCTTGAATCTTTCTTAGTTGATGGAGTGTTTATGGCTTGATTTGAGTGATGTTGGTGTGAAGAAAGGAGAAGAAAATCTTCTCCTTGTTGAAGGGAAATTTCGGCCACTATAGGGAAGAAGGGGGTGTTGGAGTGTTCTTGAGTTTTTCCTTGGAGATAGTATGAAATTGGTTGGTTGAAGATAATTATGTGAGGGGTTAAAGAAGAAATAATTTCCTACTTTTCTAAGGGGGGGTGGCCAAGCATGGGAGAAATGGGGTGGGAGACAAACTTTTGGCAAGTATGGGTTGAGGGATGGGTTGGTAGGTAAGATTCTTAGCATGCTATTATTTAATTTCTAATGTAAGACAAGTTGTCTTCACTTCTTTTTCCTTTTCTTTTCTTTATTTATGTATATATATTGTTTTTCTTTTATTTAATGTAGTAAAAATTGTTGTGTCATGTATTTCTTTTTGATTTAATTTATCCTAATAGTTTAAGTTGTTACTAACTAATTTAATTGGGTTTTTATTGTATAGATTCAAACTTTGTGATATTTTGCTAATGTATTGGTATACAGTCTAGTTTTATGAATCGTACACCTACGAATTATTTTACGGTATTGGAAGTCGTTACGACATAACGAATTTTCCGGGCTGTAACATTCTCCCCCTTATAGAAAGTTTCGTCCTCGAAACTTACGTACCTCATACGAAAGTTGTGGATATTGCTTCTGCATTTGCTGTCTCGGCTCCCAAGTCGCTTCTCGTTGTATGATTACTCCACTGTACTTTCACGAAGGGAATTGTCCGTTTCCTCAGCACCTGTTCTTTACGGTCCACGATCCGTATAGGAACTTCTTCATACGTAACGTATCCTTAATAGTTACGGGCTGCTGCTCCAGTATATGATCCGGATCGTGTACATATCGCCGCAACTGAGATACGTGAAACACATTATGTACCTGGGATAATGTAGGAGGTAGGGCCAACCGATATGCAAGCTCCAACTTTCTCTAGTATCTCATAAGGCCAATAAATCTAGGGCTCAGTTTTCCTTTAATCCCAAATCTAATCACGCCCTTGGTGGTGAAACCCGCAAATATACTTTCTCGCCTACTTCAAACTCAATCGGTCGTCTTTTTGTATCCCCAGCTTTTGCTACGGTCTTGAGCAGCTTTCAATCTATCACGTATCACCTTGATCTTTTCCAGAGTCTGCTCCACCAGTTCCGGACCCATAATAGTTCTCTCGCCAACTTCATCCCAATATAATGGAGATCGACACTTCCTTCCATACAATGCTTCGAAGGGTGCCATACCAATAGAACTGTGATAGCTGTTATTGTAAGAGAACTCAATTAACTTCACTGATTTGTCCCAGCTAACCTTGAAATCCAAAGTGCAAGCGCGTAGCATATCTTCCAATGTTTGTATGGTACGTTCTGACTGTCCATCGGTCTGCGGATGAAATGCTGTACTCATCCGAGTTCGGTACCCATGGCATTTTGGTAAGCTCTCCAGAATCGCGAAGTAAAACGTGGATCTCTATCGCACACGATGCTGACAGGTGTTCCATGTAGGCTGACTATCTCATTCATATACATACTGACCAGTTTTTCTATGGATGTCTGGATTGACATGGATAAGAAATGTTCCGATTTAGTGAGAAGATCCACGATTACCCAAATCGTATCATTACCATTGCGAGTCTTAGGAAGTCCGGTAACAAATCCATCGTAATATGCTCCCATTTCCACTCCGGAATCTCTAATGGCTGTAATAGTCCTGCCGGCCTCTGATGTTCTGCTTTAACTTGTTGACAAGTATGACATCTCTCCACAAACTCCGCAATGTGACGCTTCATGCCGTTCCACCAATAATTTCTTTTAAGATCCTGGTACATCTTTGTTGCTCCCGGATGTATAGATAACCGTGAGTTGTGAGCTTCCGTCATGATCTCTCTTAATTCCATCAATGTTTGGCACACACAATCTCTCTTGAACCAAAGACTGCCATCATTATGCAACTGAAAATCCTTCACCGGTCGTTCTTCAAACTGCTTGACAATGATCATTAACTCAGAATCATTCTTTTGCGCCTCTTTAATCCTATCAATTAAAGTGGGAGTGATCATAATTTAGCCAGAATATTTGCAGTGAGTCAACCACATCCAATCCAAACTCGGCTATCTCTCTCCTAGAGGCGTCTGCCTAGCATGACTTGACTTCCTACTCAATGCATCTGCCACCTTATTCGCCTTAC
Organism: Eustoma russellianum; assembly: GCA_036186865.1. Classification (NCBI taxonomy): domain Eukaryota; kingdom Viridiplantae; phylum Streptophyta; class Magnoliopsida; order Gentianales; family Gentianaceae; genus Eustoma; species Eustoma russellianum. Next base: position 18,253,729 of record AP025057.1, read on the forward strand.
CCGGATGATAATGGATAGCGAGATCATAGTCTTTCATCAACTCCAACCATCTCGCTGCCTCATGTTTAGTTCTTTTGGGTGAAAAGATATTTCAAACTCTTGTGATCCGTGTAGATTTCGCATCTCTCTCCATATAAATAATGTCTCCATATCTTAAGCGCAAATACAACTGCCGCTAATTCCAGATCATGGGTGGGATAATTCTGTTCATAGGGTTTCAACTGTCTTGATGCATATGCGATTACTCGTTCTTCTGCATTAATACACAACCTAGTCCATTCTTCGAAGCGTCGCTATATACCACGAATCCCTCTCCTGAGATTGGTTGTGCTAATACCGGTGCCGATGTCAATTTCTTCTTAAGTTCGGTGAAGCTCTGTTCACAATCAGAAGTCCAATCATATCGCGTCTTTTTCTGCGTCAATCGAGTTAATGGAACTGCAATCCGTGAGAATCCCTCAAACTTCCGATAATAACCTGCAAGTCCTAAGAAACTCCTGACCTCAGTCACATTTGTGCCTCGGCCATTCCGTAATAGCCTCAATCTTTTTCGGGTCTACTGAGATACCATCCTTAGACACAACATGACCCAAAAATGCAACACTATGGAGCCAAAATTCGCACTTGCTGAGTTTAGCATATACTGCTTCTTTTTAATACATTCAGTGTTATTCTTAGATGCTCTGCATGGGTCTCTTCATCCGGTGAGTATATCAGAATATCGTCAATAAATACCACCACGAACTTATCCAACTGATCCCGAAATATGTGTTCATCAAATCCATGAATGCTGCGGGTGCGTTGGTCATCCAAATGGCATCACTAAGAACTCATAATGTCCATATCTTGTACGAAAAGCAGTCTTAGCGATATCTTCCGACTTGATCTTCAACTGATGGTAACCAGAGCGAAGGTCAATCTTGCTGAACACTTTAGCACCCTGTACGAAAGTTATATTGATATTTATAACAGTATATTTGTTATTTAATTATTTAAATTACTTACCTTAATTGATCGAACAAATCGTCGATTCGAGGCAGTGGATATCTATTTTTGATAGTGATCTTATTCAGCTCTCGATAATCGATGCAGAGTCGCATGCTGCCATCCTTCTTCTTAACGAACAACACTGGAGCCCCATGGTGATACACTTGGCCGTATGAACTTCTTATCTATCAATTCTTGCAACTGTGATTTCAATTCCTTTAATTCGGCTGGGGCCATTCTATACGGTGCCTTTGAGATTGGTTCAGCTCCTGGAACGACATTAATCTCAAATTCAATCTCCCTGTCCGGAGGCAACCTGGTAGATCATCTGGAAATACATCTGTGAACTCCTTGACTACTGGAATACTGTCAATTGATGGGGTCTCGGAATCCTTGCCAAGAGCATACACAAGGAATCCTTCGCTACCCTTCTTCAGTGATCGAAAGCTTTTGCTGCGTCAGATAAATATTCTGTGGTATCTTTTTCATCTTGGAGTTCCCTTGATAAATCACTTCTTCTCGCATTGGATCCTTAATCATCACACGCTTACCACGACAATCAATGTAGGCATGGTGTTTGAACAACCAATACATGCCTAGAATAAGGTCAAAGTCCCCAATCTGTATAGGAATTAGGGTAACTTCGAACTTCTGTCCTCCCATTTTTATCTCGCAATTCTTATATATATGATGTGAAATGATCACCTGATCACCAGCTGCTTGAACGCGATAAGGCGTATCCAGCCAAGTCGGACAACTATCAAGGTTCTTAGCAAACCTTTTCGATACAAAGGAATGGCTTGCACCACTATCAAATAATACGTTGGCAGGTATGTTGTTTGTTAATATAACACCTGAAGCAATTCATAATTCAAATATGCAATCCCTAAAGCAGATAATATCATAACTTTTCAAATGAAATATACCTGTCACAACGTCTGGGGCATCCAGAACCTCCTCATCTGTCATCACATGTACTCTGGCATTGGCCCTTGGCCATCTCTCTGCTAGGTGTGGACCTCTGGGTCCCTTCCTGGGCTCAGGACAGTCTTTGATCATGTGGCCAATCTTACCACAGTTAAAGCAAGCTCCAATCTTCAGCAAACATGCTCCTGTATGCTGTTTCTACATTAGGGCATCTCGGAATCGGATTCGCCTGTGGTGGACTTGCTGCTGTGGCTGCTGCTGATAATTCTGCTGACGTGTACGTCCATCTCCTCGCAGTCTTAGCCCCTTTACCAAACTGACCATCTCCAAACTCTTGGGCCTCTTGCCCCGGGTATCAGCATCACGCCTAATGATATCCCTCTCTACCCGATAGCAGGCATCCAGTAATTCACCAAAATCTCGGGTTGGCATTCACAATCCATGTGCGAATGCGTGTTAGTCCTCTCTCAAACTTGATCATTTCATTGTTCATCCCCCATAATGTTGGAACATATCTTCCCAATGCATAAATCTGTTGGCATAGTCTGCCACTGTCATACCAGATGTCTGGATCAGAGACTCAAACATCCCTATCTTCTGTAAGGTAACTGATGGTGGAATATAGAATTTGCGGAACTCTCTCAGAAATCGCTCCCAAGTAACTGGAGCTGGCAAATGCTGCAAATTAGTGGTCCACCATTGATCGGCCTCACCAGTCAGAAAAGGCTTGATAACATGAGCTTTTATCTCCTCTGGTACTTGAATCAGCTCAAAATTATTCTGTACTTCTTTTATCCATTTATCGGCTATATCAGGGTCAGATCCATCTTCAAAGTTAGGGATGCGGGCCTTCTTCATTTCTCCGTAAAAGAAACGAGTACCATGCTGTGGTGAGTGGTGGCGGTGGCGGTGTTGCATGATTCTGGTGGCCATTGTTACCTACCGCCTGTCCTATCTGTACCAAAGCTTGCGAACAGCCTGCTGAAAATCTCCCTGCCCTGCTGCTGTGGAGGTGGAGGCACATGCTCGTGTAAAGTGGAACCGGTCCTGTCTGCGGGGGTATCTGTGGCGGGTGGAGGAGGGGGTAACTGGCAGGTCTGTCAGCGCGCGGTCTACCTCTAGGTCGTGAAGACATCCTATTGAAAGCAGTATTATTAGTAATAATTTAATGTGAAATAAATTTGTCTACATGCTTAGTTCAAATTTGTAAAATTAAGGTTTTAATTGAGGACTTACTAATCCAAGTAAAATTTTAAATATTTTTTATCTGAATATCCCTAACCACTCTAAGGATCCTAATCTAAGAATATCACTCTTGGTCTAATAACTTAAGTTCTAAGATCATCACTTAATCTTCTAAGTGCTTACTTTACTGTTCCCACCGTGGATCTAGAGCCTTTGCTCTGATACCAACTGTAGCGCCCCGCCCGAACCAGGGTTCGGCACGGTGAACCCGCCATACTCTACCCCATAGAGTACAAGGCGTCACTATACATGTGCATGCCAACATGAATCGTAATCGATATAGCGGAAGCAACTTAAAATAAGCTCACGACATGCATAATAATAATACAAACCGTTCAAATCCATACAAACTTCAAATACAACTTCTCACGATAGTCTTATTACATCACAATGAAATAACGCTCACACAACAGGTACATAGCTTCAGCCTACATCTCCGCTCACGGATACTCTATCTGGGGTTCCTCCTCAATGAACAGGCGTCAGGGTCCCTGTTCTCTGAAATGTTAAGAGGCAAGTATGAGCGATAGCCACCAACTTTTAATTGCTCATCAAGTATTCTTTATAGATACTTCATGTGGATCATACATGGGGAGACAGTGTGACAAGTAGTGATAAAGTAACAACATACATAATTGTATCTCCATTTACAAATGATATCATGATTATAAGAATAAAACAGAACATAAGATTTTGCATCATACCTTAGAGATCATATCACTCTTCCTCAGCATATCCTTAGCCTACCTTCCATACTTGAACACTAATCCATTTCATGCTAAGGTCATTACTTACAATCATCACTTCTACATGCATAATCTTCCTTAATCATCTTAAGACATAATGATCGTACAAATATCCTAATCATCACCTAAGAGACATGATTATGACATGATGCATAAAACATGACTTTTCATAAACATGACTTTTCATAAAATGACTTTTCGTAAACATGACTTTTCATAAGCATGACATTTCATAACTTGACGTGAATTTCATAACTTGCGTAAAATGATATTCATAACTTGCATAACATGACATTTTCATAACATGAAGACATAACATTTTCATTATTGGCTATAACACTTTTCATAAGAATAATAACACCGACATACCGATCGATTTCCCATATAGCACATGTACGACATAAAACTTCATAAACATATGTACATGTACTAACGGTGACGCGCTATGACGGAGATCCCGTGTCCCAGACCCGGTGTTACACTCGGCCATATACGTAATCATATGCCCCTGACATCTACCACCCGGTACCGATGTCACGCCGGCGAACATAACATAGTCATAATCATGAACATAACATAACATAACATATCGTGTGTCAATGAAATCGATCCTTTCGTGTTTATTATTCACATGCATATGAACTTTTAAAACATGATATGCGCAAAACAACTTTCAAACTTTATTTTCGTGCACCATGAAACTTGTTCATATGAGGTGTTATGGTAAACTACATCTTATAACATCACTTACTTATTTTCAATCCTACATATCATAACTTAAAGAAATTCCCACTTTGACCATCCAATGTGGCCATTCGGCCATGCAACCAAAACAGCCCACTTACCTTATTTTCATCCATCACCACTTTCTTAATTTGTATTTCCAAATACAACTGATATTCCAACACTTAAGGGGATTAACCTTAACTTTCTAATTCCTTTAACTTCTCACTTACACATACCTCAACTTATACCATACTTTATTCATTACCACACATTTTACATATAAGGCTCCATAGTATTTAACTTAAGGAACATTTTTGGTTCTAATATGGCCTTGAGGCCGAATATATATCCTTATGTATATATATATATACGAATTATTATGTACATATATAAGATGATTTATATTCTTAATGACTTAAACCATGTATATATATGTATATCTATATCCATGTATACTTCTTTAACATGTCACAATTCATTTCTTTCATATTTATACTATAGGCCGAAAATTTGGCCTAATATTATACCTATTTATATTTCATTTTTCTTCCTTTTATGTACATGTTGTAAGTTGTATGTATACATTGCTTTCTATCCTTTTTCTTAATCTTAAGATTATAACAACTAGAAAATATATATAAACATAAACATGATGGAAACATACAAATGTACTTCTTGAGCCATATTCATCATCTATTGCACATCTTGTGGATGGAATGATGAAACTCAAATGAAATACTCAAATAGGCCACTTGGCCGTGTATATGTGGTGTATATATGAAGATGATGATCATCAAACAACCATTTAGACCATGTATATAAGTCATGCTTATGATGCATACATAAACATGTTAAAGACATGATCTTGAAACATATGAACACTAAAATACATAAAAATACAAACATGATGATCATCATAAAAGAAAACATAATCAAACAACAAAAGTTGTATTCTTTGTACACCCTTCTTAAGGTTCTTTATTTTATATCATTTGTTCAAAGTTTATATCTATATGTATATATATGTATATTACCGTATGTATGCATTTATATATTTATATATATATATATAACTCATCGTATATATACATGATGCATTTATATAGATATATATAGCATTTTATAGTTATAATTACATATATTTATATATTTATAACACTTACCATCATAGATCTTTCTTATTCTTAGGAAAAACTTGAACATACTACATGATGATCCCATTTTTGATATGAACATAAGTATTAAATTTTGAAAGCCATGAAGGATCTAGGAAGAGTACTTGGCTTGGTTCACTTTTCTTACACTTAGATGATGATTCCTTCACTTGGTTTGGAAGAGAGTTCTTCTTCCTTCCTTCCTTGTGTACACGGTTTTTGGGGGTCCAAAAGGAGGGTTAGTGAGCAACTTATGAAACTAATTGTATAGAAGAATTAAACTTAAACTTCATAAAGTTCTTACCTTGATTGCTTTTGATTCTAGATGTTACAAACCTCCTTGAATCTTTCTTAGTTGATGGAGTGTTTATGGGGCTTGATTTGAGTGATGTTGGTGTGAAGAAAGGAGAAGAAAATCTTCTCCTTGTTGAAGGGAAACTTTCGGCCACTATAGGGAAGAAGGGGGTGTTGGAGTGTTCTTGAGTTTTTCCTTGGAGATAGTATGAAATTGGTTGGTTGAAGATGTAATCATGTGAGGGGTTAAAGAAGAAATAATTTCCTACTTTTCTAAGGGGGTGACTGGCCAAGCATGGGAAGTAATGGGGTGGGAGACAAACTTTTGGCAAGTATGGGTTGGAGGGATGGGTTGGTCGGATAAGATTCTTAAGCATGCATTATTATATATAAACTTTACTAAATAGTAAAACAAGTTGCCTTACACTTCTTTTTCCTTTTTCTTTTCTTTTATTTCATGTGTATATATATTTGTTTTTCTTTTATTTAATGTAGTACAAAATTATAGTGTCATGTATTTCTTTTTGATTTAATTTATACTAATAGTTTAAGTTGTTACTAACTAATTTGATTTGGGTTTTTATTGTATAGATTCAAACGTTTATGATATATTTGCTAATGTATTGGTATACAAGACTAGTTTTATGAATCATACACCTACGAGATTATGTTTACGGTATTTGAAGTTGTTAAAACATAATGAATTTTTCGGACTGTAACAATAGACATCGATTTATGGTCTATAGTTGAAGATGGGCCGTACACTCCATTGAAAATTGTACAAGTTAATGGAGTCACACAAGAAGTAGAAAAATATAAAAGTGAATGGTCTTCTGAAGATAAAAAGAAAATGTCCATGAATGTTAAGTCTATGCAGTTAGTGTTAAACAGACTAACGACTTCTGAAGCAGGATATATGTCAAATTGCACAAGTGCACACGACATGTGGAAATCATTAGAATTAAAGCATGAAGGTACTAGCGGTGTAAAAGAGTAAAAAATAAACATGCTTATGACTGAACTTGAATCTTTCAAAATGTTGCCGAATGAATCCATACATCTATAGATTTGAGGATTACTAATATTTTCAATGCACTTGAAGATTTAGGTAAATCTTTTACCAGCAACGAAAAGGTCCAAACGGTGTTGCGAAGCCTTCCTGCTGAATGGGATCCTAAAGTCACGGCAATTGAAGAAACAAAATCAATCACAAAAATAGATGAATCGATAGGCTCACTTAGAGTATACGAGGTAAAACTAAACCAATGGAAGTCCGAGTCATCAAAATCTACCGGTAAATCTATTGCTTTCGAAACAACTGAGACACATAATAATAGTGAAAGTAATAGAGATAGTGAATTAGATGATGACTTAATGTTAGTGGCAAGAAAACTTAAAAAGTTTTTTAAACGGCCTAATAGGAATAGACAACCGTCTTCTTCTTCTTCTTCTTCTTCTCAATCTAAGAAAAATAACTCATATAACATCAAGTGGTATAATAAGGAATTGAAGTGCTATGAATGTGGCAAAAAGGACATATCTCTTATGATTGTCCAACAAAGAAAAATAACAACAACAAGAATAATAATAACAATAAACAAGATAAGGAGGAACAAAAGCCCAAGGAAAAGGAGTCCAAATCAAGAAGAGGCAAACGAGCAATGAAGGCGAGCACGTGGAGCGACTCGTCTGACTCAGAATCCGACACTGAGGAAGCTCAAGTTTGCTTCATATCCAACGAGGTAAGTTCTTCATCTGACGCAGATTCTGATAATGAAATGTCATTTGATGAGATGTACGAAGAATTTCTAAAAATGCATGCACACTGTAAACGACTATTAAAAGAGAAAAAGAAACTAATTGAAGAAAATGACTAGTTAAAGACGTCCAATTTGGAATTTTCTGATCAATTATAATCTTTTAAACAAGAGTCTACTAATACTCTTGATTCTCTTAAGATTGAAATTGAATCATATAGGAAGAATGAACATGCATTAAAAACCGAAAATAGCTTATGAAAATCTAAGTTAGAAAGTTGTGAAAATGAAATATCACAACTTAAAAGCATCAATACAAGACTTAGAAAAAATGGTAGAACAATTTAAGTATGGAACTAACATGCTGGAAACACTTATATCGTCTCAAAAATATGGAAACGATAAAACTGGATTATGATATAAAGAAGAAAATGTCAAAGTAGATAAAAAGGCTAAGTTTGTTTCATCAAATACTAAACAATCTTATAAGGCAACTAAAATAAATTCAACTTTGCCTGCTACTTCTTCTTCTACTCCTTCTTCCACTTATTCCAAGTTACAGCATATACATGAAAAACAACTCGGCAAAACTTTGCATCTAGACAACCTAGAAATTATGCCTACATGGATACAAATGTGACTAGACATAATGAAATGAAACCAACTCATTCTAATGCATATAGACTTACATATAAGCAACATTCATATAAGATTTATAGAAATGGATATAAACAGACATACATAGCATCATATAAGAAACAAAATCATATGTCTTACTTTAACTATAAAAATCAGCCACAATATAGTACAAATAAACCAAGGTACAACATGTATAACAATATATCTTCTTTTAAATGGAATGGTCAAGTACATGTTAATCCGCTTTATTCAACGAATGTCAAATATGTGTCTAGAAGGTTCATCCAAGTTTGGATACCTAAGGGATATTTAAACAAGATTGGTGCCCCTAACAATCAACGAACCAAGTAAAGGGTACCTAAAACTTTGTCTCCATTATAGAAAAATCGCAAGGAATGCAATAAGGAGGCAAAGTCAAAGAATCTAAAAACCAAATGGTTTTTAGACAGTGGATGTTCAAGGCATATGACGGGCAACCCCAAACTATTCACCGAGTTAGAACATATCGAGAATGGAGGAAAGGTGACATCCGATGACAACAACAAAGGAAAATTTGTTGAAAAAGGAACATCGGGGACCCTAACACATTTCAAATACGAAATGTATTGTTAGTAAGCAATCTTTCTTATAATTTATTAAGAATTTCGCAACTTATAGATTCCGGTTATCATGTTTCTTTTCTTCTTGATTCTTGTGATATAACTAATGGAAAAGGAGAAATTGTATTAAAGGAAATAGGGGTGGTAACATTTACACACTATCACTAAATAACATGTTAGATGCTAAGGTTAAGTGTTTAATATCACATGACTTAGATGTGAATTTATGGCATAGACGACTAGGCCATATAGGGATTTCAACTATAGAAAAGTTATCTAAGAAGAACCTAATTAGGGGTAAGCCTAAGTTAGACTTAGATAATTTTCAAATGTGTGAAACATGTATTAAAGGAAAACATATTAAAGAAACATTAAAATCAAAACATGAAGTGAGTATTAGTCATGTACTAGAATTGCTTCACTTAGACTTATTTGGTCTAAGTAGGACAAGAAGTCTAGGTGGACACTACTCTGTGTGTGTGTCATAGTAGATGATTACTCACGATACACATGGACATTGTTCTTAACACACAAAGACGATGCTCCATTGGCAATTGAAACTCTTATCAAGCAACTCGAAAATCTTTACAAAGAAAATGTTAAAAGAATTAGGAGTGATAGAGGTGGAGAATTTAAAAACAAAGATGTAATCAAGTTTTGTGAATTACATGGAATAAAACATGAATTCTCACCATCTAAAACACCACAACTCAATGGAGTTGTTGAACGTAAAAATAGAACAATTCAAGTAATTGCTAGGACAATGTTGTGTGAAAACAAAATACCTAAATATTTATGGGCTGAAGCTGTAAGTTGTGCTTGTTATATTATAAATAGGCTTTCATTTAGAAAGAAGTTAAACAAAACACCTTCCGAATTATTAAATAATAGACAACCGAAGGTAGATTATCTTAGAGTTTTTGGTTGTAAGTGTTGGACCATGCACCTACAATAAACACCACTAGGGAGGGGTGAATAGTGGTTAGCGGAAATTACACTACTACACTTGATAAAAATCTCCTTTGAAAATAGAATCTGAAACTACCTCAGATTCAGAACCCGTTTTTGAAAAATTCAAAAATCCTTGTACACAACTCCAAGATTATGAAAATTTCCAGAACTTAACTTCAATGCGTTAACAAGACTTTGTCCAAAAATCAAACAAAAATAAGATCGTTTGACCCTTCAAACAAATAAAAAGATTCAGATGGTCAATCTGGACAGAATTGGGCAGAATGTTACGAATATTGAAAAACGTATTTCTCTTTGAATTCTTAACAAAAAAGGTTGAACTTTATGTTAAAATTCTCCTTAGGATGTCTAGTTTATGATTCCAAAAGACCCTGAACTTGGATAATTCTTGATTAAAACAGAATTCAAGTTTTCTCAAAACTGGTCAGATTGCAGCCAGATTGGAGAAGTTATCTTGCAAAAATTAAAAGACTAACTTTCCCTTGCTCAAGTCAAGTGATTCTTGTTGCAAATGAAAGCTAACAATATGAAGTATAACTCCACCAAAAATCATGAATTTGGAAAGTGTTTAGCTATTTTTTCAAAACGTGAGAAGTTATGTGAAAACTGCAGTGAAAAATAGGCAGAAAACAGAAAGGTAGAAACAAGACAAGAACACCGAGGATTTATCCTGGTTCGGTCAATGTGGCCTACTCCAGTCCCAAGGAACACCTTTCCTTGGATTTCACTATGATATGAATCAACTTACTATTGGACCGTGCACCTGCAATAAACACCACTAGAGGGGGGGTGAATAGTGGTTAGCGGAAATTACACTACAACCCTTTGTAAAAATCCCATTTGAAAACAGAATCTAAGACCACCTCAGATTCAAAACCCGTTTTTGAAAAAATCAAAACTAATTGTACAAAACTCCAAAAATTATGCAACTTTCCAGAATTTAACTTCATTGAGTTAACAAGACTCTGTCCAAAAATCAGACAAAAAGAAGATTGTTTGGCCCTTCAAAAAATAAAAAGATCAGATGGTCAATCTGGACAGAATTGGACAGAATGTTGCTGATTTTGCAAAACGTATTTCTCTTTGAATACTCAAATAAAAAAGTTGAGCTTTATATCAAAACACTCCTTAGGATGTGTAGATGAAGTTTCCAAAATGCCCTAACCTTAAAAAACTCTTGATAAATACAGAAGTTAAGTTTTCTCAAAACTGGTTAGATTGCAGCCAAATTAGAGCAGTTATCTTGCAAAGACTAAAAGACTAATTTTTCCTTGCTCAAATCAAGTGATTCTTATTGCAAATGAAAGATAACAGTCTGAAGTATAACTCCACCAAAAATCACGAATTTTGAAAATGTTTAGCTATTTTTTCAAAACGTGAGAATTTGTGTGAAATCTGCAGTAAAAACGGACAGAAAAGAAAAATGAAGAAACAAGACAATAACACTGAGGATTTATCCTGGTTCGGTCAATGTGACCTACTCCAGTCCCAAGGAACACCTTTCCTTGGATTTTACTATGAAATGAATCACCTTACAATAAGAACCAAGCTTGATCCTTGTGTTATACACCAACCCTATTCAAGACTTGAATAATCACCTTCTAAGCAACACTTAGTTACAACACCTCTACCACCTATTGATATAGCCTTATAGAAATGGCTAATCAATATTACAAATGAAGCTTAAGAGGCTTGTAGCACAACAAAAATAACAAGAACACCTTTGCTACAAAGAAGGAAACAAGAACAACAACAAGAAGAAGATGATAGCTAGACAATTCAACAAATGCTTGTGAGCTTTAAGTGTGTTTCATCTTCTTCATCATTGCCTCCTATTTATAGTGTGAAGTGAGCCTTGGAGATAAGAATGCACATGTGTCACCATCTTCATCATCAAGTCCAAGTGTCTTCACATCATTGGTTGGCCTTGTACACTTGGCAAAATAAGACAACATAATTGGTCCACCTTGGCACAATGATGTTGGCCGAAAATACACCTTGGATTGTCTCATTTATCCTTTGCAAAATGTAGGTAATATGGAGAAGATAATACCTCAACTTCTTGGCATAAACATAGGACAAGTGAATGTTGAAGAATTCAAACTCAAAATTCAGCTCTAAAATCCATCAAGTAGCCATTGGCTACCTTTCATATTTTCTCCAAAATAATCTTTATCAACATGTAAATAATAAGAGAAGCTAATACCACCAAAATATCCCAAACTTCAAGCACAATAATAGGACATGTGAAGTCTTCATTTGAATTCATAAATCTGCTGAAAAATATCCATGATGACCAAGTAGCCGTTTGGCTACATTTGAAAATTTCCAAGTTGGCAATTTTTGTCAACCAGCTCCTTTTTAATTTGTCCACTTGTCACCAACTCATAAAATGAATACCACATCATATCCACCTGATTAATCACGTTTTTGGACATACATATATGTGTAGCAACTCAGATTTTTGAAGAAGAAATCGACAGATAATAATTGACAAGACTATGTCAACGTGTAACACCGAAATTCCCAATATTTCTTCTTGTATGTCGTGATCATTTCCACACCTCTAACACCTTTAATATCTCTGAATAATGATGATAAATATGCTCTCATAACATATATAAGAGGGTCTTCAAGATAAAAATAGAATGTGACATCTCAAATCGTCACATATCCAGCTATAGTCAATAATATCATCATGTGAGAGAATAAAATAGAGAATCACCATATTATCTTCAAATTAATAATAAATTAGCTCCAGAATGAAGATAATAATATGCTCAAGTGATTCCTTGAGTGAAAATACCAAAAATACCCTCGGGGTGAAATGACCAAAATACCCCTGATATATGAAAACTCCAGAAATGACCCGGATGGTCAGAAATAATTATGATATCACCTTTTTCATGATAAATAGTATAAGAATACATCCTTGAAATATTTTCACCATGTGACGTTCCTAATAAACTCAAAATATCAACTTTACCCTTTTTGGTAAGTTGTAGAAACTTCCAAGGCACGCTAGTCACATGACATTTATGATCACCACAAACACATAATAATCACATAATAAAAATGTATAAATCATATACAAATGAAAACAACCATTTTATCACATTTTAGAAAATTATTTCTAAAAACCCTAGACATCGATCGATCGAAGTGCCTCAGCTTCACAGATCGATGTTTCACAGAAAGGTTCAGGTTTTGTCTCTGACCTACATCGATCGATCGAAGTGAGGGTTCTATGTACATCGATCGATCGATGTGTCTCAGGTTTAGAGATCGATGTCTCACCGTAAGGTCTTGAACTTTCACTGCCTTACATGGATCGATCGATGTGAGAGATCTATGTACATAGATCGATCGATGTGTAACAACCTGAGAAATCGATGTCAACTTTTTCAACTTTTTCAACTTTTAATCACATATAACATCATGTGTGATGTTTTTATGCACTCAACACTTAAAATCATGGTTTTGAAAATTATCCAAACATATTTCTCAACACTTACAACAAGAACCAAGCTTGATCCTTGGGTTATACACCAACCCTATTCAAGACTTGGATGAACACCTTCTATGCAATACTTAGTTGCAACACCTCTACCACCCATTGATGCAGCCTTATAGAATTGGCTAATCAATCTTACAAATGCATCTCAAGAGGCTTGTAGCTCAACAAATACAAAAAAGAACACCTTTGCTACAAAGAATGAAACAAGAACAACTAGAAGAAGATGATAGCTAGATAAATCAACAAATGCTTTCAAGTGAGCCTCAGGTGTGTTTCATCTTCTTCACCATTGCCTCCTATTTATAGTGTTAATTGAGCCTTGTAGATAAGAATGCACATGTGTTACCATCTTCATCATCAAGTTCAAGTTGTCTTCACATCATTGGTTGGCCTTGTACACTTGGCAAAATGAGACAACATAATTGGTCCACCTTGAACACACATGTTGGCCGAATTTTGTCACAAAAATGACTTGGAATTTTGCTTGAAAAATGAAGATAATGCTAAGGGATAATGCCACCAAGATACCCTCAACTCCTTGCAAAACAATAGGGCATGTGAAGGCTCCATTTGACTTCAAAAATTCTGCTGAAAATAGCCATATGGCCGTTGCCTTTGAATTTTCCTAGTTGGCAAGCTCCTTTTTGGTTAGTCCACTTGTCACCAAGTCATAAAATGAATAATATATCAACTCCACCTTAATATGGACGTTTTTGAAAATATATAGAAGTATACCAACTCAGATTTTTGAAGAAGAAATCACCAAATAATGATTGACAAGATTATGTCAACATGTAACATCAAAATTCCCATAATTTCTTCTTGCATGTTGTGACCAATTCCACACCTTTAACATCATTAAATTCTGTGTAAAATGATGATAAATAAACTCCAATAATATATAGAAGAGAGTCTTCAAGAAAGAAATAGAATGTGACATCACAACTCGTCACATATCCTGCTATAGCTAATGTTATCATCATGTGAGAGCATAAGATAAAGAACCACCATATAATCTTCAAAATAATCACAAATCATCTCCAGAATGAAGATAAAAATATGCTCAAGAGATTCTTTGAGTGAAAATACCGAAAATACCCTCAGGGATAAAATGACCAAAATGCCCCTGGTGAGAGAAACTCCAGAAATGACTCCGATGGTCAGAAATAAATGTAATTCCACCTTTGTCTTGATAAATATGATAAGAATAAGTCCTTGAAGTATTTCCATCATATCACGTTCCTACAAAACTTAAAATACCAATTTTGCCCTTTTTGGTAAGTTGTAGAAACTTCCAAGACACATTAGTCGCAAGACATTTATATATATCAAAATCACATAATAATCACATAATGAATATGTATGAATCATGTACAAATGAAAACACCCATTTTATCACATTTTAGAAAAAATATTTCTAAAAACCCTAGACATCGATCGATTGAAGTGCCTCAGCTTCAGAGATCGATGTCTCACAGTGAGTTTCAGAATTCATTTCTGACCTACATCGATCGATCGAAGTGAGAGTTCAATGTACATCAATCGATCGATGTGTCTCAGGTTTAGAGATCGATGTCTCACAGTAAGGTCTTGAACTTTCACTGCCTTACATAGATCGATCGATGTGAGGGATCGAAGTACATCGATCGATCGAAGTGCAACAGTCTGAGAGATCGATGCCAACTTTTTCAACTTTTAATCATATATAACACCATGTGTGACATTTTTATGCATCCACCACTTAAAAATCATGACTTTGAAAATTATCCAAACAAATTTCTCAACATTCTCCCCCTTTTGGATGATTTTCAAAATAACCTAACATGATTTTAATGTCACAACTCTTTACCAATTGTTTATCATAAATCTACCAATTTTAAACCAATTGAATTGTTTTGAAAACCTCATCATTTACTACTTGTTTCACCAAATCTGTACCGATTGTTCTAGAAACCAATTACCAACCAATTACTAATTGTTCTCAAACTCTCAATTCTCATGTCTTTAACATATGTGTTCATGTGCGCCCCATCAAATTATACTCTCCTCCTTAACCTATGTTCCAAAATTTGTACCAAATAATACCAATTGAAACTTAGCATATTATTCAACTAACCAAATCATGACTTACCATCTAACTTCATGTTTTTATTCTATCTCCCCCTTTATTTTGCTAATCATGCAAAAGATAGAATTATGCAATGGTATCGTAAGTCATCATACCTAACTTGGCTCGTAAGTTTTCAAAATTGGATCGATTAAGGGGTTTGGTGAAGATACCAGCGATTTGGTGATCTTTTCTTACATGATCTATGGTTATATCCCCATTTTGAACATGATCTCGAAGGAAATGATATCTTACCTCAATGTGTTTGGCCTTAGAATAAAGTACCGGATTCCGTGAAAGATTGATCGCACTTGTGCTATCACAGAAAAATTAGAATCTTATTCATTTTAATGCCAAAATCACTAAGTTGTTGTTTAAGCCAAAGTATTTGGGTAGTGCATAAACTCAAGGCTATATACTCGGCTTCAGTGGTAGAAAGAGCTACACTAGCTTGCTTTTTAGAAAACCAAGAGATCAAGTTGGTTCTATGAATTGACATGTACTGCTAGTGGAATTTCTATCTAACTTGCAACCACCATAATCAGTATCACTATATGCGTGTAATTCCAACTTAGTGTTTCTATCATACCAAAGTCCTAAGCGAGGTGTGTACTTAAGATATCTAAAGATCTTTTTCACCGCATTGTAATGAGATACCTTAGGACAAGATTGAAACCTAGCACACATACAGACACTAAAGATGATGTCAGGTCTTGATGCAGTTAAATATAACAATGAGCCAATCATAGACCTATATAGTGTGTTATCAAAAGGTTTACCATTTTCATCCTTATCTAGATTGGTGCTAATACTCATGGGGGTAGGTGTTGGTTTTAACTCTTGAAAGCCAAACTTCTTAATCATATCATTTACATACTTATGTTGGCTAATGTGGATTCCTTGAGAGGTTTGTTTGATTTGTAGTCCTATGAAATAATTCAACTCTCCTACCATTGACATTTTAAATTCTGACTTCATACACTCTTCGAAGTCTTTTACTAATGTAGGGTTGGTTGAACCAAAGATTATATCATCTACATATATTTGAACTATTAATAAGTCATTATCTTTTCTTCTTAGGAGCAATATGTTGTCTATGGTCCCCCTTTGATAATTATTTGCAATAAGAAAGTTTGCAAATCTATCATACCAAGCTCTTGGAGCTTGTTTCAAACCATATAGAGCTTTCTTAAGCTTGTAAAAATGGTTAGGACTCTTTGGATCTTCGAATCCAGGGGGTTGTTTGACAAACACCTCTTCTTGAATGTATCCATTCAAGAACGCACTCTTGACATCCATTTGGAAGAGTTTAATATTGCTTAAACTTGCAATAGCAAGTAAGAATCTAATTGCTTCTAGTCGTGCAACGGGTGCAAAAGTTTCTTCATAATCTATTCCTTCTTGTTGATTATAACCTTGTGCGACTAGCCTAGCCTTATTTCTTGTAATATTTCCTTGTTCATCCATTTTATTCTAAAGACCCATTTAGTTCCTATTATAGACTTGTCTTCAGGTTTAGGTACTAAGTCCCACACGTTGTTCCTTGTAAATTTGTTTAATTCCTCATGCATGGCATCTATCCATGATATATCACCTAAGGCTTCCTTTACATTCTTAGGTTCTAAGTGTGAGATTAGACTATGTCCTTCAAGTTGACTTAAGTTTCTACGTAACTAACCCTAACACTTGGATCCCCAATGATTGACTCTTTAGGGTGCCACCATTCCTAGATCGACTAGGTTCACCCTCATCTTGTTCAAATGTTTCATTTATATGAACATTATCATATGTAATTGGATCATTAGTTGTATTGTCTTCTAATGGCAAAATTTCTACATCTATTTCATCTAAGGGTTCATGCATATTTTGTTCAGGGGGAGTTGGTTCTAGATGATCAAGTACTGATTCAAGTAAAATATCATCATCATCAAACATATTTTCAACATTATTTTCTTGTTTATGTTGAGTTTTATCACTAACTTCAAAGCATGCATTTTCATTGAATTTCACATGTATAGATTCAATTATCTTTCTAGATGCAGGATTATAACACCTATATGCTCTTAAGTTAGTCGAATAACCAACAAATATGCATTCAATAGACTTTTGTTCAAACTTATCTAGATTATCTTTAGTGTTCAACACAAAACACTTACATCCAAATACTCTAAGATAATCTATCTTAGGTTGTCTATTGTTTAACAATTCATAAGGTGTTTTATTTAATTTCTTTCTAATAGAAAGTCTATTTATTATATAACAAACACAACTTACAGCTTCAGCCCATAAATATATTGGTAATTTATTTTCACATAACATTGTTCTAGCAACTTCTTGAATTGTTCTATTTTTACGTTCAACAACTCCATTGAGTTGTGGTGTTCTAGGTGGTGAGAATTCGTGTTTAATTCCATGTAATTCAAAACTTGATTACATCTTTGTTTTTAAATTCTCCACCTCTATCACTTCTAATTCTTTTAACATTTTCTTCGTATATATTTTCAAGTTGCTTAATAAGAGTTTCGATTGCTAATGGAGCATCGTCTTTGTGTGTTAAGAACAATGTCCTTGTGTAGCGTGAGTAATCATCTACTATGACACACACATAGTAGTTTCCACTTAGACTTCTTGTCCTACTTAGACCAAATAAGTCTAAGTGAAGCAATTCTAGTACATGATAAGTACTCACTTCATGCTTCAGTTTTAATGTTTCTTTAATGTGTTTTCCTTTAATACATGTTTCACATATTTGAAAATTATCTAAGTCTAACTTAGGCATTCCTCTAAGTAATTCTTCTTAAATAATTTCTTAATGGTTGAAATTCCTATGTGGCCTAATCTTCTATGCCATAAATTCACATCTAAGTCATGTGGTATTAAACACTTAACCTTAGCATCTAACATGCTATCTAAGGTAAGAGTATAAATGTTACCATCCCTATTTCCTTTTAAAACAATTTCTCCTTTTTCGTTTATTATATCACAAGAATTGGGAAGAAAAGAAACATTATATCTGCACTCTGTAAGTTCAGAAATACTTAATAAATTATAAGAAAGATCACTTACTAACAACACATTTCGTATTTGAAATGTGTTAGGGTCCCCAATTGTTCCTTTTCCAACAACTTATCCTTTATTGTTGTCACCGAATGTTATATTTCCTCTATTTATTATATGTTCCAACTCGGTGAATAGTTTGGGGGCGTCCGTCATATGCCGTGAACATCCACTATCATCATCATCATCATCATACCCAGTATATCCCAACGGCAGCAAAAGCTATCGTTAGGGTCTGGGGAGGGTGAGCGGCAGGCAAACAATACCTCTATCCCTAGGGATAGAGAGTTTGCTTCCAGTGAGACCCCGGCTCTGGCTGTACCTGCATATATGCCACAGTAATAGGAAATATGACGTGCTAGTGTGTTAGTGAGAAAATTCAGTAAATACAAATACGAAGCTCCCGATATGAAAATGGTCATAAACGTGTATATGCACATAAAATGCAAGACAAAGATAAAGAAACAAAACCAAAAAAGCGCCAAATCCACCCAAAGCATATATACAATCTAAGCCCTTAAGTATACTCTAAGTCCTTATATCCTACCTAAACCTTGTTAACTTTAATCATCTGCCTCCATGAACTCCTATCATGGACCATGTCCTCGAAGAGGTGCAAATCTAATAGGTCATGCCTAATCCGCTCATTCCAAGTCAGTTTGGGCCTGCCTTTACTCCTCTTCCCTTCTACAATGAGGCTTTCGACTGCTCTAACAGCCGCCATTGTCTGTCTTCTCTTGACATGCCCAAATCATCTCAGTCTCCCCTCCCTTATCTTATCTGCTACACTAGTCACCCCTAGCCTTTTTCGAAATACCTCATTTCTGATCCGATCTAGCCTTGTATGCCCACACATCCACCTCAGCATCCTCATCTCTGCCACTTCCATCTTCTGTGAATGGGGCCTTTTGATGGCCCAGCAGTCTGTTCCATATAAAATTGCCGGCTGCACTACCACCCTATAAAATTTTTCCTTTAATTTAGTTGGAAAAGTCCTGTCGCACAGCACCCCTGAGGCCGCCCTCCATCTACACCAGCCTGCCTGAGCTCGGTGTGCTACATCACTATCTATGTCTCCATCATGCTGTACAACTGACCCTAGGTACTTGAACTTACTTACTTGTGGTACCACCTGACCCTCGATGGTGACCTGTCTATTCTCACCGTCAGCTGCACCGCTGAAGTCGCAATACAGATACTCGGTCTTAGAGCGACTAATCCTGAAACCTTTTCTCTCTAAAACATCTTTCCACTGCTCTAGTCTCATACTCAGTGTATGTCTACTCTCTACGACTAATACAATATCGTCAGCAAAAAGCATACACCATGGAGCTAACTCCTGGATCGGATTTGACAACTCATCAAGGACAACTACGAAAAGAAATGGGCTTAACGCAGACCCTTGATGGAGGCCTACCTCCACTGGAAAGAAGTTTGTATTCCCCACAGGCATACAAACAGTTGTTTTTGTCCTCGCATACATATCCCTAATTATGTCTATATATTTTATAGGAACCCCTTTTGCATCCATACTATCCCAGATCAGGCTACGTGGTACACTATCATATACTTTTTCAAGATCGATGAAAACCATATGTAGATCGCGCTTCTTCTCCCTATACTTCTCTATCAATCTCCTTAAGATGTGTATTGCTTCCGTAGTTGACCGTCCTAGCATAAAACCAAATTGGTTCACTGTAACCTGAGTGTCTCTCCTAATCCTAGTGTTGATTACTCTCTCCCATAGCTTCATAGTATGACTTAGCAATTTAATCACCCAGTAATTCCCACAATATTGTGCGCTCCTTTTTTCTTATATATAGGGACCACCATACTCCTTCTCCACTCATCTGGCATTTTTTCTGTTTTAAAAATAAGGTTGAACAGTGTAGTTAACCATTTAACCCCTTCCTCTCCTGAACACTTCCAGGCCTCAATAGGTATGTTATCCATGCCAACTGCCTTAGCTCTTCCCATCTTCTTAAGTGCTATCTTCACTTCTCTTTGTGTGATGCTGCGATAATCGTAGGTATTATGTGGTCGTATTTGTGTAGTGATGCTTTCCCTTTCTTCGTGGTCGACCCTTACGCTGTTAAAAAGGTTGTAAAAATATTTTTGCCTTTGCCCCTTGATGTCTTGTTCTTTTGACTAACACATGTCCAACTTCTCCCTTTATAAACTTCATGACTCCTAGGTCTTGCTTCTTTCGATCTCTAGCTTTTGCAATCTTGAACACATCGCGCTCTCCGTCTTTTATTTCTAATCTTTCGTACATCCTTTTATAGGTTGCGTTCTTTGCCTCTGTCACTGTCTTCTTCGCCTCTTTCCTAGCTATTTTGTAGTTCTCCCTCACTCTCACTTTCTCCTCCCTGTCTGTGCAGCTTAACACCTCTCTAAAAATGTTTTGCTTATTCCTTATTTTTCGCTGCACATCCTCGTTCCACCACCATGACTCTTTATGTACGGTTGTCTTTTCTGTTGTTACCCCAAGAGTTTCCCTTGCCGCGTGAGTAATGGTAGTTGTCATAGCCTCCTACATCTGGTTTGTGTCCTCAACTATTGAATTTGATGTCGTCGAGATGACCTTGTCTTTAAATATGTTAATTTTTTCGTCCTTCAAACAACCCCATCGAATCCTAGATGGTAATTTTCTAACCCTCGTGTTCATCTTTTGGCTCAAGGTGATAATTACGACTAGTAAGCGGTGTTGCGTCACTTCTGTCTCCCCTGGTATAACCTTGCAGTCCCTCCACATTTGTCAGTGTTCACGTCTCATCAGAAAATAGTCAATTCGCGTGTTACGTCCTCCGCTGCTAAAAGTGATCAAATGTGATTCTTTTTTCTTAAAGAACGAGTTTATAATACCTAGGTCGTGGGCAACGGCAAGGTCTAGCAAGTCTCTAGCCTGCTCGTTTCTATCTCCATAGCCAAACCCGCCATGTGCCGATTGAAAACCATTGGTGTCCTTTCCAACGTGGCCATTAAAATCACCTCCTATACAAATTCGTTCCTTCCTAGGTATTGTCCTCAACACTACATTTAAGCAATCCCAGAACTCTTTCTTCTTTTGTTCTCCTAGTCCCACTTGGGGTGCGTAGGCGCAAACCACTGCCATCACCTCCTTGTTTAATACTAACTTCAGCACCATAAGTCTATCTTTATATCTTATCACATCAATCACGTTCGCGTACAATTCTAATTTTACGAGAAATCCTACCCCATTTTTGATCCCGTTGGACCCCGTGTAGAGCAACTTATATCCATTACACTCTTTACCTTTATTCCCCTTCTACCTAGTCTCGTGTAGGCATGCTACACCGATCCTGCGCCTCTTAAGTACATCTACTACCTCTAACAATTTACCACTTAGCGTTCCTACATTCCAAGAGGCGATACATACACTATCCTCCTTTTCCTTCCCCTTACCTACGCCTCTCTTCCTTGGATATGGTCTCACAAAAATTCATAACTCTTTCTATCAATGATTGCAAATGTGCGCTTTCAAATAATAGAGTAACTCAAATGATAGAATAACCAGTAAACCAATGTGACACTAAGAGGAAAAAAGATCACTCTGAATTTACACCAAGTAAATTGGAAACAGTAATGGGATCTACAGTGCAATCACATGAGAATGAGCTATTAGGCTAAAGAAGAACAGGAGTGTGCTCTTCGATTTATGCTAATTTTCAACAAAAATAAAATGATAAAACAGAGAGGAACAAAGGCAACAAACACCCCAACAAGAAAGAAGAATCAAGCTTTGCAGGAAAAAGTAGTAGAAGAAAAATGCTTTGCAGCTAAATTACTTCTTCGTATCTTTATGATGTTCAAGCTGAACAAAAGTCAAAATTAAAACAGAAGAGAGAAAAAAAGAAATATTTGTAAAAGAACAGAGAATCTTGGAATAAGAACAACTCTCAAAACCCAAATCTTATTAAGAATGGTACGAACAAAAGTAACAAGATTTGTCAAGATTTGGTTC
>AP025057.1:18276450-18394600 GCA_036186865.1 Eustoma russellianum
CAAGATTTGGTTCTTGGTAAGCATAAAACAAAAAATCATGTCGGATTCTGAGTCGGATGAGTCGCTCCCTGTGCTCACCTTCATTGCTCTTTTGCCTTTCCTTGGCTTGGTCTCCTTTGCCTTTGATATTTGCGTCTCCTTTTCTTGTTTGTTATTAGTATTATTGTTGGCATTTTTCTTTGTCGGACAATCATAAGAGATGTGTCCTCTTTTACAACATTCAGAACACTTTAACTCTTTATTATACCATTTGTTGTTATTAGAATTATTTTTCCTAGGTTGAGAAGAATAAGAAGAAGATCGTTGTCTATTCTTATTAGGACGTTTAAAGAACTTTCTAAGTTTTTAGCTATCAATATCAAGTCATCGTCTAATTCAATATCACTATTACTATCATCATTATTTGCATGTGATTCAGTTGATTTGAAAGCTATAGACTTACCAGATGATTTAGATGACTCAGACTTCCGTTGGTTTAGTTTTACCTCGTATACTCTTAGTGAGCCTATCAATTCATCCATCTTAGTGATATACTTTGTCTCCTCGATTGCTGTTACCTTTGGATCCCATTCAGCAGGAAGTCTTCGAAGCACCTTTTCAACCTTTTCATTGTTCGTGAATGATTTTCCTAAAGTTTCAAGGGCATTGAAAACATTAGTAATCCTCAAATCCATAGATGTTATGGATTCTTTTGGCAACATTTTAAAAAATTCGATTTCAGTCATAAGCATGTTTATTTTCGACTCTTTTACACCGCTTGTACCTTCATGCTTTAATACTATAGATTTTCACATATCATGTGCACTTGTGCAATTTGAAACATATCCTGCTTCAAAAGTCGTAAGTCCATTTAAAAGCAACTGCCTGGCTTTAGCATCCATAGACATTTTCTTTTTATCTTCAGAAGACCATTCTCTTTTATATTTTTCTACTTCCTGTGTGACTCCACTAACTTGTACAACTTTCATTGGAATGTACGGCCCATCTTCAACTATAGACCATAAATCGATGTCTATAGTCATTAAGAATAGCCTCATTCTGAGTTTCCAATGAACGAAATTATTTCCATCAAAAAGAGGAGGACATTGTGTAGACATACCTTTAGACTCACCTTTGTGAGAAACTATGGCCATTGTATGTACCTTTAATCTTAGATTAGCAGGCTACTCTGAATAATGATTTCTTGGCCTTGTGTTGGTCATACGATGTTGAATCTTCTTTGTGTAGTGTAGACCTTGCTCTGATACCAATTGTTGGACCATGCACCTGTAATAACACCACTAGACGCGGGGGGGAGGGGATAGTGGTTAGCGGAAATTACACTTGATAAAAATCCCCTTTGAAAATAGAATCCGAGACTACGTCAGACTCGGAATCCGTTTTTGAAAAATTCAAAAATCCTTGTACACAACTCTAAAAACTGTGAAAATTTCTAGACCTTAACTTTAATGTGTTAACAAGACTCTGTACAAAAATGAGGAAAAAATAAGATTGTTGGCCCTTCAGAAAATAAAAAGATTCAGATGGTCATCTGGACAGAATTGGACAGAATGTTGCTGAAATTGAAAAACGCATTTCTCTTTGAATACTTAACCAAAAATGTTGAAATGTATGTCAAAACACTCCTTAGGATGTCTAGAATATGATTCCAAAAGGCCCTGACCTTGAATAATTCTTGATTAAAACATAATTTAAGTTTTCTCAAAACTGGTCAGATTGCAGCCAGATTGGAGCAGTTATCTTGCAAAGATTGAAAGACTAACTTTCCCTTGCTCAAATCAAGTGATTCTTGTTGCAAATGAAAGCTAACAGTCTGAAGTATAACTCCACCAAAAATCACGAATTTTGAAAGTGTTTAGCTATTTTTCCAAAACATGAGAAATTGTGTGAAAACTGCAGTGAAAAAGGGCAGAAAACAGAAAGGTAGAAATAAGAAAAGGACACCGAGGATTTATCCTGGGTCGGTCAATGTGACCTACTCCAGTCCCGAGGAACACATTTCCTTGAATTTCACTATGATATGAATTAACTTACAACAAGAACCAAGCTTGATCCTTGAGTTATACACCAACCCTATTCAAGGCTTGGATGAACACATTCTATGCAACACTTAGTTGCAACACCTCTACCACCTATTGATGTAGCGTTATAGAATTGGCTAATCAATCTTACAAATGAAGCTCAAGAGGCTTGTAGCTCAACAAATACAACAAGAACACCTTTGCTACAAAGAATAAAACAAGAACGACAAGAAGAAGATGATAGCTAGACAAATCAACAAATGCTTTCAAGTGAGCTTCAAGTGTGTTTCATCTTCTTCACCATTGCCTCCTATATATAGTATGAATTGAGCCTTGTAGATAAGAATGCACATATGTTACCATCTTCATCATCAAGTTCAAGTTGACTTCACATCATTGGTTGGCCTTGTACACTTGGCAAAATGAGACAACATAATTGGTCCACCTTGAATACACATGTTGGCCGAATTTTATCACAAAAATAACTTGGAATTTTGCTTGAAAAATGAAGATAATGCTAAGGGATAATGCCACCAAGATACCCTCAACTCCTTGCAAAAGAATAGGGCATGTGAAGGCTCCATTTGACTTCAAAAATTCTGCTGAAAACAGCCATATGGCTGTTTCCTTTGAATTTGAATTTTCCTAGTTGGCAATTTTGCCAACTAGCTCCTTTTTGGTTGGTCCACTTGTCACCAAGTCATAAAATGAATAATATATCACCTCCACCTGAATATGGACGTTTTTGAACATATATAGAAGTATACCAACTCAGATTTTTGAAGAAGAAATCACCAAATAATGATTGACAAAATTATGTCAACATCATCATCATTATCATCATCCAGACCCAGTATATCCCAACGACAGCAAAAGCTATCGTTAGGGTCTGGGGAGGGTAAGTGGTAGGCAGACAATACCTCTATCCCAAGGGATAGAGAGTTTGCTTCCAGTGAGACCCCCGGCTATATATGTACCTGCATAAATAATATGATAATAGAGATATGTTGTGCTAGTGTGTTAGTGAGGAAATTCAAGAAATACAAAGAAATGACTTTCGATATTAAAAATACACATCACATGTATGTGTACCTGTAATGTAAAACAACTATATAACATACGCAACCAAGTGGGAAGTCAACCTAAAGCGTAGATAGTGTCTACGCCTATCTATGTCCCTAGCTTATGTCAACATGTAAGACCAAAATTCTAATAATTTCTTCTTGCATGTTGTGCTCATTTCCGCACCTTTAACATCATTAAATTCTGTGTAAAATGATGATAAATATACTCCAATAATATATAGAAGTGTGTCTTCAAGAAAGAAATAGAATGTGACATCACAACTCGTCACATATCCTGCTATAGACAATATTATCATCATGTGAGAGAATAAGATAAAGAACCACCATATAATCTTCAAAATAATCACAACTCAACTCCCGAATGAAGATAAAAATATACTCAAGAGATTCCTTGAGCGAAAATACCAAAAATACCCTCAGGGGTAAAATGACCAAAATGTCCCTGGTGAGAGAAACTCCAGAAATGACCCCGATGGTCAGAAATAAATATAATTCCACCTTTGTCTTGATAAATATGATAAGAATAAGTCCTTGAAGTATTACCATCATGTCATGTTCCTACAAAAACTCAAAATACCAATTTTGTCCTTTTTGGTAAGTTGTAGAAACTTCCAAGGCACATTAGTCGCAAGACATTTATATTTATCAAAATCACATAATAATCACATAATGAACATGTATGAATCATGTACAAATGAAAACAACCATTTTATCACATTTTAGAAAAAATATTTCTAAAAACCCTAGACATCGATCGATCGAAGTGCCTCAGCTTCAGAGATCGATGTCTCACAGTGAGTTTCAGAATTCGTTTCTGACCTACATCGATCGATCGAAGTGAGGGTTCAATGTACATTGGTCGATCGATGCGTCTCACGTTTAGAGATCGATGTCTCACAGTAAGGTCTTGAACTTTCACTGCCTTACATAGATCGATCGATGTGAGGGATCGAAGTGCATCGATCGATCGAAGTTCAACAACCTGAGAGATCGATGTCAACTTTTTCAACTTTTTCAACTTTTAATCGCATATAACACAATGTGTGACATTTTTATGCATTCATCACTTAAAATCATGACTTTGAAATGTATCCAAACATATTTCTCAACAGTAAGTGTTCTGTGTTGAACCATAAGGATAATCTTGACAAGTTTGAACAAAAGTCTATTGAATTCATATTTGATGGTTATTCAACTAATTCAAGAGCATACAGGTGTTATAATCTTGCATCTAGAAAGATAATTGAATCCATACATGTAAAATTCAATGAGAACGCATATTTTGAGGTATGTGATAAAGCTCAATATAAACAAGATAATAATGTTGAAAATATGTTTGATGAAGATGATTTATTACTTGAGCCTGTACTTGATCATCTAGGACCAACTCCCCCTGAACAAGACATGCATGAACCCTTAGATGAAATAAATGAAAAAATTTTGCAATTGGAAGATAATGCAACTAACTTGCAAAATGATCCAATTGTGTACGATAATGCTCACACTAATGAAACATTTACACAAGATGAGGGTGAACCTAGTCAACCTAAGAATTGGTGGCTTATAAAAGATAAACATAAACATCGTAAAGAGTTAATCATTGGGGATCCAAGTGTTGGGGTTAGAACATGTAGAAACATAAGTCAATCTGAAGGACATAGCTTAATCTCACACTTAGAACCTAAGAATGTTAAAGAAGCCTTAGGTGATATATCTTGGATAGATGCCATGCATGAGGAGTTAAACCAATTCACCAGAAAAACGTGTGAGACTTAGTACCTAAACCCGAAAATAAGTCTATAATAGGAACTAAATGAGTATTTAGGAATAATCAACAAGAAGGAATAGATTATGAAGAAACCTTCTCACCTGTTGTACGACTAGAAGCAATTAGATTGTTACTTGCTATTGCAAGTCTAAGCAACATAAAACTCTTTCAAATGGATGTCAAGAGTGCATTCTTGAATGGATACATCCAAGAAGTTTTGCAAACTTGGTATGATAGATTTGCAAACTTTCTTATTGCAAATAATTATCAAAGGGGGACAATAGACAACATTCTATTTCTAAAAAGAAAAGATAATGACTTGCTAATAGTCCAAATATATGTAGATGACATAATCTTTGGATCAAAAAACCCTACCTTAGTTAAGGACTTCGAAGAGTGTATGAAGTCAGAATTTGAAATGTCAATGGTAGGAGAGTTGAACTACTTCTTAGGTTTACAAATCAAACAAACCTCTCAAGGAATCCACATTAGCCAACTTAAGTATGTCAATGATATGATTAAGAAGTTTGGCTTCGAAGAGTTAAAACCAACACCTACCCCCATGAGTATTAGCACCAATCTAGACAAAGATGAAAATGGTAAACCTTTTGATGACACACTATAGAGGTCTATGATTAGATCACTATTATATTTACCCCGCCAAGACCTGATATCATGTTTAGTGTGTGTATGTGTGCTAGGTTTCAATCTTGTCCTAAAGTGTCACATTACAATGCGGTGAAAAGATATTTATATATCTTAAACACACACCTCACTTAGGATTTTGGTATGATAGAAACGCTAAGTTGAAACTGTATGCTTATAGTGATGCTGATTATGGTGGTTGCAAATTAGATAGAAAATCTACTAGTGGCACATGTCAATTCATAGGAACCAACTTGATCTCTTGGTTTACTAAAAAGCAAGCTAGTGTAGCACTCTTTACCACTGAAGCCGAGTATATAACCTTAAGTTTATGCACTACCCAAATACTTTGTCTTAAACAATAACTTAGTGATTTTTGCATTAAAATGAATAAGATTCCAATTTTCTGTGATAGCACAAGTGCAATCAATCTTTCTCAGAATCCAGTACTTTATTCTAAGACCAAACACATTGAGGT
Organism: Eustoma russellianum; assembly: GCA_036186865.1. Lineage (NCBI taxonomy): Eukaryota > Viridiplantae > Streptophyta > Magnoliopsida > Gentianales > Gentianaceae > Eustoma > Eustoma russellianum. The sequence goes on from AP025057.1 coordinate 18,282,448, forward strand.
AAGATACCATTTCCTTCGAGACCATGTTCAAAATGGGGACATAACCATGATCATGTAAGAACTAATCATCAAATAGCTAACATCTTGACCAAACCCCTTAATCAAGCCACTTTTGAAAACTTACGAGCCAAGTTAGGTATGATAACCTACGATACAATTGCATAATTCTATCTTTTGCATGATTTGCAAAATAAAGGGGGAGATAGAATAAGAACATGATTTTAGTTGTTAAGTCATGATAATATGTTATTAAATTGTCTTGAAGCATAGGTTAAGGGGGAGAGCATAAGTTGAGGGGTAGCACATGAGCACATATGTTAAAAACTTGAGTTTTGAAAGTTTGAAAACAATTGTTATAGAATTGGTGAGGTTTTCAAAAAAATTCAATTGGTATAAAATTGGTAAATATGTGATAAAAAAATTGATAAAGAGTTGTGACATTAAAATCATGTTGTGTTATGACATATCATATATGACTGGAGGCTACATATAATAGCAGCATTATACTACTTTTATGCGTTTCAAGATGTATTCATGTAATATGGTTTTCCTCCGTCATAAGTGGGGCATATCTCAATAAAATATCAGTTCAATAAAAAAAAATCATGTTGTGTTATTTTGAAAATCATTCAAAAGGGGGAGAATGTTGAGAAATATGTTTGGATAATTTTCAATGTCATGATTTTGAGTGGTGAATACTTAAAAATGTCACACATGGTGTTATAAATGGTTAAAAGTTAAAAAATTGAAGAAAAATGACATCGAACTCTCAGATTATTGCACTTCGATCTCTCACATTGATCGATCCATATAAGGTAGAGAAAAACCAAGACCTTACTATGAGACATCGATCTCTAAACCTGAGACACATCGATTGATGTACATCAAACCCTCATGTCGATCGATTGATGTAGGTCAGAGACAACCTCTGAAACTCACTGTGAGACATCGATCTCTCAAGCAGAGGCACTTCGATCGATCGATGTCTAGGGTTTTTAGAAATATTTTTCTAAAATGTGATAAAATGGTTGTTTTCATTTGTACATGATTTATAGATGTTTATCATGTTGTTATTATATGATTTTGATAAATATTGTGCATTGTGACTAATGTGCCTTGGAAGTTTCTACAACTTACCAAAAAAGGAAAAATTGGCATTTCGAGTTTTGTAGGTACATGGCATGGTGAAAATATTTCAAGGACACATTCATATCTTATTTATCATCACGAATGTGCTATTATATCCATTTCTGACCGTCGGGGTCATTTTTGGAGTTTTCTCTCACCAGGGGTATTTTGGTCATTTTATCTCCGAGGACAGTTTTGGTATTTTTGCTCTAGGAATCTCTTGAGTATATTATTATCTTCATTTTGAAGTTCATTTATGATTATCTTGAAGATTATTTGGTGGTTATCTACTTTATTTCTCCCATTTGACAGGATATGTGACGGGGTTGTGATGCACATTCTATTATTTTTAAAGAATTTCATATATATATGTTGTTGGAGAGTCTCAATCATCATTTTGCAGAGAATTTGAAGGTGTTCTTGATGTGGAATTCATCACAACACATAAGGAGTAATTGTGGGAATTTCGATATTATATGTTGACATAATCTTGTCAACTATTATTTGTTGATTTCTTCTTCAAAAATCTGAGTTGATATTCATATATACAAGCCTCCAAACGTGTATTTACAGCTGTAAATGATGTTTTATTCATTTTATGACTTTATGCCAAGTGGACCAACCAAAAACAAGTTAGTTGGCAAAATTGCCAACTTGGAAATTCTAAATTCAAAGACAACAGCTATATTGACTTGGTTGGAGCTGATTTTTGTTTGAATTTTCATCCATCACATGCCTATTATCTTGACAAGGAGTTAAGGGTTTCTTGGTGGTATATTCCTTGATATTATCTTTATTTTGCAGAGGATAAATCAAGACATTTCCAAGTGTAAAATTTCGGCCATAATGAATTTCCAAGGTGGACCAATTGTGTTGTTTCATTTTGCCAAGTGTACAAGGTGTTTATGTCGCCAGCCAATGATGTGAAGACACTTAAGCATTGATGATGAAGACATTGACACATTGGAGTTCTTATCTTCAACGGTCATTTCACACTATTAATAGGAGGCAAAGATGAAGAAGAAGAACACACACTTGAAATCAAATGTTGACGTTCATTGTCTTGCTATCTTCTTCTCTTCATTCTTGTTTCATTCTTTGTAGCCAAGGTGTTCTTGTGATATTTGTTGTTAAGCTACAAGCCTCTTGTGTCTCATTTGTGAGATTGATTAGCCAAATCTATAAGGCTACATAGAGGTGATAGAGGTGTTGCAACCAAGAGTTACATAGAGGTGTTCATCCAAGTCTTGAATAGGGTTGGTGTTTAACCAAAGGATCAAGCTTGGTTCTTGTTGTAATTGTGTTCATACCATAGTGAAATCCAAGGAAAGGTGTTCCTTGGGACTGGACTAGGTCACATTGACCAAACCAGGATAAATCTTTGGTGTTCTTGTCTTCTTTTCACTTTTCTGTTTTTCTACCCATTTTCACTGCATATTTCATACAACTTCTCACGTCTTGAAAAAATAGCAAAACACTTTCAAAATTTGTGATTTTTGGTGGAGTTATACTTAAGACTGTTTGATTTCATTTGAAACAAGAATCACTTGATTTGAGCAAAGGAAAATTAGTCTTTCAGTCATTGCAGGATAACTGCTCCAATCTGGCTGCAATCTGACCTGTTTTGAGAAAACTTGAATTTTGTATTCATCAAAATTTGTTTAAGGTCAGGGCCTTTTGAAAACATAAACTACACATCCTAAGTAGTGTTTTGATATAAAGATCAACCTTTTTGGTTGAATATTCAAAGAGAAACACGTTTTCAAATTTCAGCATTATTCTGTCCAATTCATTCAAGATTGACCATCTGAATCTTTTTATTTGTTTGAAGGGTTAAACGATCTTATTTGTATCTAATTTTTGGATAGAGTCTTTTAAAAATATTGAAGTTAAGTTGTGGAAATTTTCATAATTTTTAGAGTTGTGTACACCGAGTTTTGAATTTTACAAAAATGGGTACTGAATCTGAGGTCTCAGATTATGTTTTTCAAAGGGGATTTTAACCAAGGGTAGTAGTGTAATTTCTGCTAACCACTATTCACCCCCCTCTAGTGGTGTTTACGGCAAGTGCACAGTCCAACAGTTTTGACCTTATTCAGGCAGTCATAAGATATGTATCCAAGCCTTCCACAGTCATAACATTTAATATCTTTATCATTATTCTTATTTTTATTTTTCTTAGATGAAGTATGCTTAGGTTTGTTTTTAAATGAATTTTTCATAAACTTTCTTAAGCCTTTAGCCAATAAAATTAGATCTTCATTATCCGAATCCGTGTCACTATCATCTACGCGATCAGAAGAAGTAGAGACGTATTCATTTGATTTAAATGATATATGCTTACCTTGTTTTGGAGTTGATTCTGATTTCCTTAGAATGAGTTTGTCTTTTAGAGATCCGATCAATTCTTCCATTTTTATTAACTTTGTTTCTTTGCTTTCTTCAATTGCGGTTACTTTCGGATCCCATTCGGATGGGAGGCTTCTCAATACTTTTTTTACTTTTTCCTATAAGAGAAAACTTTGCCAACAGACTCAAGAGAATTGTGTATGTTAGTGAATTTCAAATCCATATCAACAATATATTCATTTGGCAATAATTTAAATGATTCAAGAGTAGAGATAAGCATACTAATCTTGGGCTATTCAACTTGACTAGTTCCTTCGTTCTTCATTTCTAAACACCTCCATATATCTTGAGCACTAGAACAACTAGAGACATAACTAGATTCACTTTTACTCAACCCGTTTAAGAGAAGTTGTATTGCTTTAGCATTCATAATTAGCTTTTTTTAATCGTCACTAGTATATTCTTGCTTAGGTTTTATAATTTCTAAAGTAACACCATCAACCGTGGATATCTTAGAGACAAACGGACCATATTCTATTATAGTCTATAGATCTATATCAATAGCCATAAGAAAAAGTTTCATACGAAGTTTCCATTGAATAAATGACTCACCATCGAAAAGGGGAGGCCTTTGGCTTGACATACATTCTTGCTCCGTTTTTTGGCTAGTCGATGCCATCTCACAAATATTTTTATATCTTCTTGTTGTCAGGGAACCTTGCTCTGATACCACTTTTCAGACCTGTATATCACCACTAGAAGGGAGGGGGATTGAATAGGGATTGCGGAAAAATTGGTTTTTAAAAACTTTTAATGACAAATTACTCACTTCTGAAAACAGATTCTGTTTTCAGATCATGTTTTTGATTAACTAAACGACCAAGTTTTAAACCCTCAAAATTTGTAAACTTTTGTGACAATGTACTCTCAGAGGTTATCTATATGTCATGAAAATTTCATATTAAAAATCAAACTGTAAGGCCCTGAACAGACGTTTTTAATTAGACTTTGTCATCTGTGAAAAACTTTTCCTTAGAATGAAAAATTAATTCCTATTTAATGACAACTCCAAATGATCTAAACATTTTATGAAACGTCCCTTAACATGTCTACTTTAATGGGTTGAAACAGGTTTTCGAAATTCCTTTGGCAAGTATATCAAGCACGTTGATGTTCTCAACCTTCGCCAATCTGAAAATCAGATTGCACTAGTCTCAGAACTATGAACGTTTGAATGACTTATACTTATCCAAATTCAATGAAACTTGTCTTAAACGAAACCTAAGACCTTTATCCATGTCCCTGTAAAATTTGATGATTTTATAAAAACATTTGCTATTTTTCAGTAGCATTGAAAACGATGCAAAAATAGAAACTGAAGGTAAAAGTGCTGAAAGTTAGAACACGAAGATTGTTATACTGGTTCGGTCAAATCGACCTACTCCAGTCTTCGAAGACACCTTCCTTGGTATTCACTAATCACCAAAAACACCTTAGAGCAAGGGTGGCTGGAGTTATACATCAACTGCTTTAATGTCCATCCCATTTACAAAGAACAAGAACAACAACCAACAAAAACACCACCACCTCACTAATGAAGGTTTGATCATACATTGATCAACCTTGTACAAGAATAGAACGTGTAGGGGTGGTATAAATGAGCCCTACGCAGATTATGGAATGTATATTTGATAGGCTTAAGGCTAAGATCAAGAGAAAAAGATAGGAGAAGAAGAGAAGTCTTGGTTTATACTTGATAGAATATGAAAATGAGTAGTATCTTGTGTTTGATCTTCTTGCTTGCTTTTGTAGATGTTTGGAACGCCCCTTGGCTGAGAATGCTCTTGAAGAATGTCTTGAGTAACCTTGGAAGATACCTTGTATAGCCTTGTGACATACCTATGCTTTGCGAAATGTGATTCGACAAGTGATGTGTCTTCGCCTTGTTGTCACTCTATGATAGGGTCTTCATTTTTCCGCCTTGGCACGTAAAATATGACCTGGAAATTACCAAGAAAAATCTGAAAACAATTCAAATTTCAAATGTATTGATTGCCAATCAATCATAAGTGTAATTGCCCCTCATTTTTAGATTGAATTTGATCTTGAAAGCTAGCAAAACAACGTCCAATTGAACACGTGCTGAAAACTTCAGCATTTGTTTGAATTTTGAAAGCTTTTCTTGTGTGTCTTGGTCTCCATCAATACTAGTATTCATTTCTGGATCATTCTTCGCCAATCATAGTGCAAAATAAGCTCCACCCAGGCTCCAACTTAGCTCCATTCAGCCGTCAAAATCAGCATGCATGTGCTGAAAACTATTTTTGAATTTCGACAAATAATGATGTAGTATCTTCACATACATGGCAAATTTTAATCACCATTTAACTTGGTTTTCTAGAATATTCCAAGATATGTCTTGGATGTGTAAGACATGTCTAGATACATGTCACAAAGTGTTAAAAAATGTCCCCTCAAGAATGTATAAAAATGAATTTTTGAGTTCCGTCGATTGCACGATTTTTCTCTAATTTATCTTAAACCCCTTAGACATGTAAGATGTGTTATACACCATATAATATACATAATATAATGTATAATTTCAGCTCCAAAAGGTGTCACAAAAACCGGCCAAGTGGTGCACTAATTTGAATTTAAAAGTTTCATGAAATCAAGGCAAATGATAAGTAATTGATATGTGTAATTCATACTGAATTTGGGGCTGTATTAGACATGTTGTGCACGAAATCATTGTGTATTTGAAGTGTATATTGGGTGGACATCATTGTATGGTAAGTATGTGACATGTCGGTGACGGTTCAGTGTCATTTGATGTGGCGATTTTCTGTTTACAAACTCGTAACATGTCGGTATATTTTTGAAAGCTTGATGTTAAGGAATATATGACTTGGAATCTGTATATACACAAAAAGATGATGTGTATATGGTTGCTTGACGTTGAAGCACGTTTATGACGTGTCGATGAAATATCGGGATAGAAATATATAGCTTTTCGTTAATATATATATATATATATATATATATATATATATATATATATATATATATATATATATATTTAAAACACAGTGTATTATTAATTTGCAACCTCATTTATGGCGGAGGAATACCATAGCACATCTAGTTCATCGTATGAAAAAAGATAATGAAGAGAGTTAATCACTGCCAACCTCCAATCATATATGATATGCCGCATTAAAACCTTGCCAAGTAAAACCACCCTTGTGGATAAAACCTTAACGAAGGAAAAGCGTACATATTTATATAATTGGAAAGTTGATCATGTACAAGTAATAAGAAAGCATAATTCAAATGATGTAGTGAGCATTCTTCCATCTTTAACCCAAAAGGTCCCCAGCGGTTGCCGTGGAAACAGAGAGTTGTTGAGATAGACCCCGCGGCGCTGCAGATCTTGAACAACCATCGTCCCTCATACAGAACAAAGCGTAAGTCATACATTGAGAAAATACGAAAACATATAAAAATGAGAGAAAACGCGTCACACATACCTATGCCGCCCTGATTCAAAGAGAACCAAGGCGACACACTGATTGTAAGCCGCCTTCCCTGCAGAATAGAACTCTGCGATGCCAGCAGTAGAGTTGATTCCTTGGTCATGCCCGCAGCCGTCACTCCGCCAGTGTAACCACATCGTGTATTAAGCATGCAAGCCAATGAAAGAAGGAAACCAATCCAAACGAAAGCATGCATACTATAGAGTGAGCTAGACAAAGAAAAGCACATATTAACAAGACAAGAGAAGTAATAATGACGCACCGGGGTCACCCGTGCCCTTTGGAGACACAGGCGACCAAGAATGCATGACGCGGTTAGAGCCATAGGTCTATTGTCACAAGTTTGGTACTTGGACATCCACCAGTATCGCTACACATACTTCACGAGGGAGGCCATGAATTAAAGTATATCGCTTGAAGCTGGTGGATTGATATCCATATCTTGCTAATGCATGAGCCGCCGTGTTTGCCTCGCGCAGGCAGTATTGGATAGTAGCCTGTTAAGGGACAAGAATATGTTCACTCGGGTCAATTCCTCAGCTAAGGCACCCGTGATCTGTTGTGGAGGCGGCAGTAGTGAAAGGATGGAAGAATAGTCCGTCTCAATGATGAGCTAGTCGTATGTTGCGCATAATAAATCAAAGCTAATGTCATAGTCATCAACTCTGCTCGTAGTGGACTAATTGTAGGCAGCGCAAAACATACCGCTGAAACAAAATGCCCTTGGTCATTCCAAAAGATGGCGCCCCCCTGCAGCGCTGTTTCGCCCTGCCGACACATCCACGTTTAACTTCATCCTTCCAGTGGGGGTATGTGCCCATTTAATAACTCGTAGCCATTTCAAAGTCAATGGAGGTGAGAAGGAAAGATCTACTATATGAGGTAATGTGCGTGCAAATTTCTTCCCATGCATCGCAGCACACCATGTATAGATTGTAGATCTAACATTCTCATACAATCTCTTGTAAACAAAATTCACTTCACCAAAGCAGACAGATGCATATTCTTTCCAGATAGCCCATGCAACGGCTGATGGCATAACTGCCTTCAGCTGACCCTGCATAGATGTTTTATTGGAGATATGCCACCAACGATATAAATGCCCCTTTATGGTTCTACAATGAGGCATCAGACCAGAGAAAATAATGGAAATTTCATTCCATAATGGCCATATCATGGAGCAGTGTAGGAAGATGTGATCTTAAATATCCGAGCTTTGACGACAAAAGGGGCATTGTGATGGAAATATAGCATGCGAACTCCCAAATTATCTACCAAGGGCAAAGAACGCATCCACAATCTCAAGAGAAATATCCACAACCCAGGATGTGTGTTGCTCCACCACCCAAAGCGGGATTCTGCAAATCTGCTGCCATTAGCTCCTATAGTGGTATATGCCGATTTTATGCAGAACTGACCATTAGTATCTGGCATCCAATGCATGGCCCCCTGCAATCTCTCAACCTTGGAGTCCATGAAGTTATGTATACGACACAATCGTTTCCAAATCAGAGAGTTAGATATAGGAGTAGATGGATGAACGATTTCCATACTTCTGCCTGCAAAACTCAGCCCATAGCGCCTGGGAATGATGATAATTCCACCAAAGCTGACAATCATATGCTTGTTGTACACATATGAGAGATCGTATCCCCAAACCTCCCTCCTCCACTGAAGTACAAATAGACTGCCATGAACGCCAATGGTGTCTGCCTTTCCAAAGAAATGATGCCATTTTGCGATCCAAGATATCGACTACACTTTTTGGCAATCGAGAACTGGCTATAATATGAATAGGGATGGAATTAAGTACATGTCATATCAGCACCACCCGGCCCGCCATAGACAGCAGTTTAAAATACCAAGAATTGAGCTTAACATCAAAGTGATTGAGCAACGATGTACAATACCTCGATCGATTGATGCCTTTATATAGAAATGAACCTAGGTATTTTGTGGGTAGCGATGTTAAGCGTAATCCAAGTGTCTGAGAGGCTACTGTTCCTGAAATGCCCATGCCCACCACAACATGACTTTTGTGGTAATTTACTAGTTGACCCGAGGTTGCCTGATATTCCATCAAGTACGTGCGAAATCTCTCCAAATTGCGACATGAACCATTCAAAAAGATTAATAGATCATCTACAAAACCCAAATGCAAAACTGGAGGCACTCGACCCGCGTTGAAGCCTTTGATCGAACTTGATGCCATCAAGGCATTCAAACCATAAGAAAAACCTTCCGATGCAATTATAAACAGCAATGGAGAGAGAGGATCCTCCTGCTTTACCCCACGGCCAACGGAGAAAAAACCTGTTTTTTTGCCATTGATGAGAACTGAACAGCGTGTGGCGCTTAGATTATTTAATAATATACGAACAAATCTACGATCAAAGCCAAACTTGTGGAGTAGTAACCCGAGATATCTCCAACTGACTCGATCAAATGCTTTTGCCATATCCAATTTAATCATAACATGTCCACCTCTGGTTCTACGATCAAGAACATGAATCATCTCTTGCGCCAGTAGGATTTGTTCTGTAATGCCACGCCCTTTCATAAATCTTTCTTGCTCCTGAGAAATGAGTTTAGGTAATAATCCAGCCATTCTAGTTGAGATCAACCTGGTTATCACTTTAGATATAAAATTTGTCAAACAGATGGGTCTAAAGTATGCAAGGATCTGGGGATTTCGCACCTTCAGAATCAAGATTATAGTTGCTGAAGCTACCTGCTTAGGCATCACAATCCCTAAGAAGAAGTCCTGAACTGCTTTAGCCACATCCAATTGTATAAGCTGCCAAAACCTATGGTAAAAGGAACCTGGATATCCATCCAGGCCTGCTTCACTAGATGGGCTAAGATCTCATATTGCCTGTTTGATCTCCTGCATGGCCGGCATAGCCATTAGCATGGCATTATCTTCGGCTGTAAGTAAGGACGGGATATATTGTAGAACTTAGTGACAATTGGTGACTGGCGCAGTAGCAAAAAGATTTGAAAAATAATGCACAGCCTGAGCTTCTATGTCCGCAGGTAACTCACATTCTAATCCATCCTCACGGACGATTCTGCTAATATTCTGATGCCTCCTTTTGTCTTTGACCGTTTGATGGTAGAAGGCTGTATTTGCATCCCCTTCCTTAAGCCACTTAACATTGGCCTTTTGTTTCCAATATAAGAAAACATGATTCTGCACAAGCTGAAGATGAGCAACACTGCGATGATAGGATTCCCTCATTGCCTCGGATGGCGTAGTATCGTAATCCCATTCTTGGGCAATCACATCTGCTTCAGCATGTGTGACTGCGTCAAAAATATTGCCAAAAACCTATGTATTCCACTTTCGCAACTGGGACCTTAACTGACGAAGTTTGTCAAAAAGACCCCACATACCACCCACTATAGGGAAGGACTGCCAATGATGGTGGACCAGTGCATCAAAATCTAGATGTGTGGACCAAACATCAAGATATCTAAAGCTGCAGGTGGTCGTAGATGTTCAACATCACACATCAAGTATATTGGAGCATGGTCAGAAGTTGATCTCGCAATGTGTTGAGCCTTTGTTATCGGAAACACATCCAAGAATGTATTAGAACACAATATCGATCAAGCCGACGCCAGAAACGGCCTAAGCCACGGCCATCACACCATGTACACGATGATCCCTGATAAGAAACCTCTTGCAATTCACAAGCGGACATACAATCATTGAATTCCTGTAAAGAGCACAAAGTGGGTGTAGATCGCCCTCTATGTTCATCCAAAGATCGGAAAGTGTTAAAATCGCCGCCCACTAGCCATGGAGTTTGGAGCATAGAATGGAACAGGCACATATTCGCCCATAACGGGCGACGGGCTGATATTGAATGCAAACCATAGACTACAGTAAACCAAAAAGAAACTCCAGACGCCAACCAATTCATTTTTAAATAGTGATTTTGATGACCTGAGCGTTCATTCTCCAGCAACAACAGCGAATCCTTCCAAAAAAAACCAAATTTGGTCATCACAGGCAGATAACGCTTTGGAAAAACCGAATTGTAAACAATATGACATCAACAATGAAATCCTAGCTTTAGGTTCTATGAGAACTAAAAAGTTTAAGTGATAGCGCCGAACAATTGAGATAATGCGATTCATTGAGGTACATATACCTCATAAATTCCCTATCAACAGCTTCATTATGATAAAACGTCAAACGAGTTTGAGAGATGTGCTGCACGTAACCTGGTTATTCTCATGAGATTGCAGCTGCTTGAGGAGGGGGACGTAATATCCTCATAGGCGCATCACCCTCATGTTCCACATTTATAGCTGGCGGATCTGCAAGTGACCTACTAGCATCGATGAAGGTTGCTTGGAACACATTTGCCATTGATTCGTAAATTTCCGTATCTTGCGCATCCAGCTAATTGACATTCAGGGGAATAATCAATTCACTATCTGAAAGAGAAGAGGAATCTACATTTTTTGGTAGATCTCCTAACATACAATCATCAATACCCCTTAGGCATGAAAGATCCTGCACGTTTGAAACCGTCACTGTAGGGCAGATATCCGGTGTGGTGGCTGAACCACCCGAGATGGAGAAGATGATTGAATGACTTTTGGTGTCGATGGCGGATATAGAGTCGGGTGAGAGGACGGAGTAGTCATACTCCGCACTTCAACCATTGGGGCTGAATCAGGCAGGTTCTTCTTTAGAGTCCAGCGCTGTTTCTTATCCTTATCAGCCTCGGAACGTTGTTTGAATGGCAAATCACGTGGGTGCAGATGATCAGTAAATGGCAATTTGCCTTAATCGGCAGCAACATGACACAAACGAAAATAGTCGGCGCAATATGATTGCAAATCTTCATACTTTACTGGTTGCATGGTTACTTTCGAAGGACCTTGAATATAAACCCTTTGTGGAAGGTCAAGGGAGACATCAAGTTCAACATATATTCGAGTGACGGAGGGGCAGGTAACGGCTCTTGTGGCCGCATCCAACTTCATGGGGTTCCAATCATTCGGGCGATCTGAAAAAGAGCGTCTTTTCAGAGAAAATGAATTTGTAGTCCGGGAAATGACACACACACCGGCACAATGGGCACTTCAATTGCAGGATCATAATCCGATGTCCATTTCGTTAAGCGCATATGCTTTCCGGATATCGTCCAAATTTGACGGAAAAAACAACAAAGATAGTCTTGTTCATGATCAAAGTGAAGAAGAACGTGCTTAGCGCCAAGAAGTCCAATTTTTACAGCCCCTGAAAAACCAATGCGGTCAATGGCTGATCGTATTGTCGCTAACAGAGGATGGCCATACCAAAAAGTACCCACCAATGTGAAGCGGTATGGAGCAGCCAAAGATTGTATTTCATCTGCAGAAAACATGATCATTGGGCTGTCCTTGAATTTCTGTATAGGCTTCGGCTTGATAGACACGGAAGAAGAAGAGAAAAGCGATGCATATGACTTTGATGGCGTCGAAACCAGGGGTGTCGTCATTGGCTGTGTATTGGCTGAGGGCGGAAGATCCACCATTGTGAAAACAGAGCGAAGGGGGAAGAGAGGTGGCTGAGGGAAGGGAGTGGCGGAGAGGTCGGACGAGGCAGCGGAAGGCGGCAGCCTACCACCGCCGTCAGGGCACGCATGCTAGAGAGAAAATCGACATGGAGATTCTACATACACACACACACACACACACACATATATATATATATATATAGTGTATATATGCAGCTGTGTATATATCTATGGAGTCTGGAGTAGAATTTTCCATTTGAGATTTGTTGCCGAATAAGCATTTTCAAATATATCTCCTTAAGCACTTCATTTAAAGAACTAGTTTAGTTCATCTCCTTAAGCACTTCATCAAATGAACTAGTTTAGTTCATTTAACATGGCACCTGAAAATAGTATCAACACAACAAATGTTTGCCATATGATTTAAGCCTTAATGCTTCATAGCACGTTAGTACAACAATGATATATATAAACATATAAAGCATATTTATCATGTACGCATATCATGTAACACTCAAATCATGCACTTTGAAATCACATAACATTTAAATAATGCATTTTGAAATCATTTAAACCCCAATTTCTCAAAACATACAACATGCAATAAATTACAAATTGTCATAATAATACAAGTCCCAAATGTCTGATGTCCAAAATGATACAGCACAAAATAAGCATTGATCTCCAAAACTAAGTCTTGGCGTACGTCTCTCTCAAGGATAGTCTAGGTGGGGCTCGTCGTCTACGTACCTAATCTCAGGAATCATGTCCCCTGTAAGTGATTTAAGGCAAGTATGAGCGATATACAACATAATCGCCTAGCAAGTAGTCCTACTAGATACGTCATGTGGATCATGCACGGGGAGACGGGGTAACAAAGTTACACTAACGTAATAATGAACATAATAAAACACGTCTCCGTTTAACAAGTAGAGTAACATAAATAATATAGGAAGTATTAATACATAAGAGTTTATCATCCTAATATAGGAAACATAATCTTCTATCTAAGTCTATAACAACATATACATTTCTGTACTTACATTCTAATCCATACCCTAACCGATTCAGTTAATAACATCATAAACTTAAGGATATTCTAACCATATCCTAAGGTTACATGATCATAGGTGATGCATAAAACATGGCTTTTTCATAATCATAACATGACTTTTCCGTAAACTTTCATAACATGGCATTTTCGTAAGCATAAAGACATGACATATTCATAAATGACTATAGCACTGTCATAAGAATAATAACGCACGACATAACGATTGATTCCCCTTCTGGTACATGTATGGCATAAAACATAATAACATATCTACATGTACTAACGGTGATGCGTTATGATGGAGAACCCATATCCCAGACCCGGTGTTACACTTGGTCATAACGTAATCATATGCCCCTGACATCTACCACCCCGGTACCGATGTCACGCCAGCAAAATATAACATAATCATAATCGTGAACATAACATAACATATCGTGTGTCGATGGAACCAATCATCTCGCGTTTATTATTCATTTTTGCGTATGATCTTTTAAAACATGTGACGCGATAAAATAACTTTTCAAACTTTTTATTTCATGTAAAATGAATTTCGGCCAAATGAAGGTTATTTCGGTCATTCAAAAACTTATCATCAAACATCACTTACTTAATTATATACCACATGCCATAACTTAAAAAAAATACCATTTTACCCCCCCCCCCCAAACTTATACCAAAGTGCCAAATGTCCCAAAACAGCCATTTTTGTGCAATTTGTTGCCCAACACCACTTCTTAAATTTGTATTTTCTATATACCACTAAAATTTCAACACTTAGGTAATCAAACCACTTGATTCCTACTTTCTTTAACATGTCACCTAAAAATACATAACTTATTATACTTTATTCCCTATTATACATTAAACATATATATGAACATAACATGAAAATTATGTCATTTTGGTCATATAATTGGCCTTAGGGCCATGTATGTACATATATTGCATATATATATATATATATATATTCCATACTAAGACATTTATATGTATACATTATCTATATTAAGTAATTTATATCCTTAAAACCCTAGTGGGACGTGTATATATGTATATTTATATTCATAATATACTTCTTTAACATGTCACATTTTATTTTATTCCATTAAGGCCATTTGGCTAAATACTATACCATTTCATATGCATATTCAAATCTCACTTTTCTTCCTTTTTATATCATGTTATATGTTATACATTTCTATAATAAACATGTACATATTGTCTTCCTTTATTTTGCTTATTTCCAAGACTATGACAAAAAGAAAACACATAAGCATAAACATGATGCAAATAATAAAAAACTATGCACTTTTTGAGCCATAATCATCATCTATTACACATCTTGAAGATGGAATGATGAAGCTCAAGTGAAGTACCCAAAAAGGCTACTTGGCCGTGTGCTGTGTGTGGGTATATTGAAGATGATGATCCTCAAACTACCATTGAGACCATGTATGTAAATTATGCTTATGATGCATAGATAAACATGTTAAAAACATGATCTTAAAAATATAGGAACACTAAGAACGCATAGAAATGCAAACTTGATGATCATCATAAAAGAAAACATAACCATATGAACTAAAGTTGTATCCCTCTCTACAATTTTCTTAAGAATGCTCATCTCATCTCATTTGTTCATAAACTCATATCTTCGGGTGTGTTGGGATGTATGTAGTATATATGTAGTGTCCCACTCCCGAGCCCTAGCATCGAAAAAGGTGCACCCGTCTTAGTCTGCTAAGAGAACTACAAGATGTCGAACTAACTTCTTACACGTCAGCAAAGACGTCAGAATTTTTTTCGTAGAAACGATAAATATAAATGTTCAATTAAAATTCCATCCATAAATAATTCTGATGTAGACAAAGAATAAGTATTATGGCTGACGAGACCCAACACGTCACAATCTGAACTCAAAAGTCTAAAACTAAATGTACAATGGAAAGTCTGTGTGAAACCCCAAAACATAAAGTAACCAGCCGCATGGTCTCTCTAGCTCCTATGCACGGCCGTCACTCCGCCCACTCAGCCATGTCCTCGACAAAGATGTACTCATATTCGTCCTCATGCTTGGAGGGGAGAAGTAGGGGTGAGTGACATGACATCGCCCAGTAGGTGCCCTCCTCGATCCAATACAAACAAGCATACAACAATGATATATACGCGCATAATCACGTAATTCAGAATATAGTATAAACATGGAATAACAATAAATGCGGAAAGTAAGTCACTCCAAGTAATAATGCACGACTTCATGATGCATGCCTTCCTCTACGTGTCACACGTAACAAAAGTCATGTCATGCGGTGTGTTTATATCTTTTCCGTGTAATGCATGCTCTCAGATTGTCTGTGGGTCTTACCCACAGTCTACCTGCGTGTCTACAGCTCTTGACCACAGTCCACCGTCCACACATTCTGCAACTCTTAGTCGAAGTCTACCTACCACGTATTTCTTTTTTTCCTTTTTCTTTTTCTTTTCTGTAACTCTTAGTTATAGGCTGCTTACCAATGCAATGCTAGTGCCATGAATGCAATGTGAATCCTGCTTTCTGTATTTTTCTGTGGTTTATTTCCCACTTCCTCACGTTCACTGACATTTATTTTATGGTGCTTTAATTAGTGGAAAAGAGAAAAGTTAATATTTACCTTCATTTATATTTTCCATGGCTTGTATAAATTTTTCCAGCATTTTCTGCTATTTGTTTCTATTTTTCCTTATTATTTTCTAATTATTTTAATTATTTAAAATAACTTTATTTCTAGAAATTAGGTGAAAATAATTTATTCAGCATTTTATTTTTTATAAATTTTTTGAGAATTTTCCAGAATTTATTTATGATTTTCTGGAATTTAAAATCATTTTATACCATTTATTTATGATTTATTTAATTCTAAAATTAATTTACAAAATTTTGTTTTTTAAAATTTTGGTTCAGCTCAGCCGGCCCATAATTTTTTTCACCTGCTCAGCTTGACCCTATTATTAATTAAATACATATTTTTTAACCTCAGCTCAGCCCGGCCTATTTTACCCTTTTTTATTTTTTTTAAATATTTTCAGGTCAGTATGGCCCATCACTCGCGGGTCAGCTCAGCCCTGCGAAATGGGTCAGCCTGACCCGGCTGACCTGGAATTTATTTATTTTTATTTTTTATTAAATCCTAATTCTTTCTAACTTCAATAAAATCTTCGTTTTAGCTCCGAATTGACTCAAACTAATTTCATTTCACTTCGTTCAACGTAACACATCCACTGCCATAGACACGTTAGCGCGTGTTCTTCCTGCGCCGTCAGGGGCTACGCATGGGGCCCATGCGCCACCACTGTACGTGCGCATGTGCAACACGCGCCACCCTGTCTGAACCCATTTTTCGACCCTAATCCAAATTTTCTCTTATTTCTATGCTATGGAACCTATTCTAAGTCCAGAACAAAAATTTTGTCAATCATATCACGCAAAAACTCTAACTTTTTAACTCGTTTCTCACTTTTTTCATCCTTTATCAATTTAACACATATACCCACATAAACCAATAGTGATTCATCATCAAAACACGCTTTGCAATAAGGATATGATTTGAACAATTTAAAACAAATCATATAAACACATAATTATACCATCAAAGCATGCTTGATCTGTGCCAAAGCGAGGGAAAATAGGCAACCTACCTCAATCGAAGATTAACAAGAAATAAACAAATAGAATCGGGTTGGAGTTGGTGGTGATGTGCTAGCTCCACTTTTCCTTTTTTTCCCTCTCTTTTCTTTTTTCCTTCTCTCTTCTCTCCCTCTCTTTTCGTACCTTTTTTTCGTTTGTGCTCTCCCTGGGGTGCTTCATCCAAATGGCTGTTTGGGGGAGGGGGATTGGGGTTCAATGGGGATGGGAGGGATTTGGGGTAATTGAGAGGAAAAAAGAGGAAGGGTTTGACCTTATTCATTCCCCATTAATTAATTTTTTTTATTATTATTTTTTTAGACACCTGGACATAACAACATACATATATATATATATATATATATATATATATATATATATATCTATATCACTTAGAGTATATATATATATAAATGAACATGCGGTCCGGCGATCACACGATTCGGCGGCAGTAGCCGCCGCCGCTCCAGGCTGTCGCTCTCGCTGCTGGTTTAACGCTGCAACCGGCGATTCCGTCTCCCTGTTCCTGTGCATCATCAAAGCTGCTTTCTTTTCGCCATTTTCTTGCTTGACATGGCGGCTGCACCAACATTTGCTGCAGTCGTTGCCGGCGCTAATGCTACCAATGCTATCTCAATTTCGCCGAAGATGGCTACGCGCTACAAAGGTATCCCTATGGTTTCATTCCTTGATTCGGAGATTGATGCTCTTGCTGCTCCATTCAGATATTCGCTAGTTGGCACTTTTTGGTATGGTCGTCCTCCGTTAAAAATTATACGAGAAGTTTTTGAGAAAATTGGGTTTCATCATGATCTTCGGATTACACTGATTGATCAAACACATATTTTGCTGAATTTTAGCAATGAGGCCGACTATCTGAGATGTTTTTATCGACGTTCTTGGCATATATCTGGGTGCCACATGAGGGTTACGAAGTGGACTGTTGATTTTGATCCTTCATCAGATGTCCCTATTGTACCGGTTTGGATTGCCCTCCCAGCGTTACCAATCCATCTCCATCACCGGGAAGCCCTATTTGAAATCGTACGGCCCATTGGCCTGCCGCTCAAACTTGATGTTGCAACCTCAGAAGGACTGCGACCATCTGTAGCTCGTGTGTGTGTGTGGAGATTGATGTTTCTCAAGAATTGCCACAAAAGATATATCTACAAGCAAAAGGACGTTTAATATTGCAAACAATAGTTTATGAAGATTTGCCATTATTCTGCACTGACTGCCGAAGACTGGGACATGCAACCACTGCATGTCCCCCTAAACAAACATCCGGTATACCACCACCGCCTCCTCCGCCTCCTCTGGCTCGTAAGCCCAAAACACGCTGAACTCCGGTTAAGCGCAAGCCATCTGGACATCCCCCGGCTCAGGAGCAAACTACCACTGGAGAGGATAATGTGGGCCAAACGGTGCAAGCATCATTACAGTCTGTTGAGCCAATAAGGGCTCAAGATGATCTCTGTGCCACGGAACATGACGCATCTGATCATGTCCCGCTGTCACATGATAATGCTTCTGATGACCATACGCAGGATGAGTTCTGCGATGCTGCGGATCACCATGTGCCAACTGATCTTACACAGCTTGATATTGGGCATTCATCGGATAATGATTTGCCCGTTGATGCTACTGTAGAGGAAATCCCTATTGTGCCTGACGACGTTGCCCGCCGCATGCAGCTCATGCAGCCATCACCTGATGATGAGACCTTAATTTCGCGACTGCAAGGACAGGCTGAGGAAACTGCGTTCATCCCGATTGTTCAACATCGTAAACGTCGATCCCGCAAGGATCTACCCCCCTTGCCGCCATAAACCATTTTGACACGTAGTGCATCTCATGTTATTCAGGGAAGTTCCTCTAACCTTACTCAATGAATATATTAATATGGAATATTCGAGGCATGCGTGCCTCCTTGCCACGTCTACACCATTTGATTAGAGAACATCGATTGAATTTACTTGCTTTGATTGAACCTAAACATACCCCGTCACAAATAAATGGGTTTGGTTTGCGTCTTGGCTTTTCGCAGTTTTATGCCTCGCAGTCAGAACATATTTGGTTTTTTTGGCGTGATACTGAGTTCCGTTTGCTTGCCACGCAGGATAATGATCAAGTGGTCCATTTCACTTTACTGTCAATTTCGCTGCAGTATAACTTTGTTCTCTCGTTGGTCTATGCGAAACATACGCCCTCCCAGCGCCACATTCTATGGCAATCTTTGTGTGACTTCGCTGCGACATCACACTTACCCTGGCTTGTAGGAGACGATTTCAATACTTTTCGATCCCTGGAAGATCATAGTGGCCGATCCACTCCTTCTTTAACAGCTTTACAAGATTTTAATGATTGTATCGAAACATGCTCTCTTATGTCACCTCCATATCAAGGCACTAGATTCACATGGGCTGAAGGTAGAGGTCTTTGTCGTGTTCGACGTAGATTGGACTGGATCTTTGTCAACTCTATGTTTCAAGATGGGTTTGAGAATTTGCAGTTAACTCATTTACCCCGAGCGACATCTGATCATACTCCGCTTCTATTGTTATGTAAAATGAGTTCTCCTCCTTGCCGTCACTCATTTCGCTTTTTAGATGCCTGGCTCCATCATTCGGATTTTCATACCTACGTGCAAAACGCTTGGATATCATATTCAACAACGGGCGGCATGCATGTTTTCTATACGAAGTTATTTTCCATAAAGAAAGATATACAAAAATGGAATAAAGATATCTTCGGGAACATTTTCAGCAATCTGAAGCATGCAGAGGAACTGTTGAGTAGAACATAGTTGGGATGCAAATCCCACGGAAGAGACGCGACAGGCCTATTATAAGGCAAAGGCAGACTATTTGCTTGCTTCAAATTATGAACTGCAATTCTGGAAACAAAAGGCTAGAGTTAAATGGCTAAATGAAGGTGATGCTAATACAAGGCATTTCCACTCACTTGTCAAAGGTAAACGCACACAACTTCGCATACAGCAGATTCGAAATTCAGCTGGCACTCTGTTAACCAGTCCGGATGACATTATGGCTTCTGCTGTCGAGTTTTATACAGAATTATTTACTCGGGAATCAACACAAAATCATTCTGAGATCATGTCACACATCCCACGCATAATATCTAAGGAAGACAACCTCATGCTTACACAGCTTCCGTTGGAGTCAGAGGTAAAGACGGCAGTGTGGAGTCTTGATCCACAGAGTGCAGCTGGACCGGATGGTTTTCATGGTAATTTCTACCGTTCATGCTGGTCCATAATACATTCTGATGTACTTAAAGCGGTGCAGGAATTCTTCCTTGGGGTTCCACAGCCTGCAGTTATGGCTAGTGCGTTGCTTACTTTTGTTCCGAAAACGCAATCACCACAAACATTTAGTGACTTTCGTCCCATCTGTCTTACGAATTTTTTGAGTAAAGTCTGTACCCGTATTATCGCCACACGCTTGGGGACACTATTGCCAAGGTTAATCTCGCCAGAGCAAACAGGATTCCTACCTGGACATGATCTTTCAGCACAAGTTTTATTGGCACAGGAAATGGTACATATGCTGGATAAAGGGGGATCTCAATTGTGCTTGAAGTTAGATATGATGAAGGCATTTGATCGGGTAAGCTGGGAGTACCTCGAGCTTTTATTACGCAAATTTGGATTTTCGGATTTCTTCATTCGACTTGTCATCAATCATTTACGTGCCACAAAGTTGTCAGTTTTAATAAATGGGCAGCCATCGTCATCGTTTCGTCCATTTAAGGGGGTAAAGCAGGCTGATCCGCTGTCCCCATTGCTGTTTATTTTATCATCCGAGGGCTTCAGCAGAGGCTTAAAGTCGCTTGTTGCAGCAGGCCATATCCAGTCTTTTCGGCTGGGCCGTATACCCTTTGCCATCACTCACTTGGCCTATGCAGATGATTTACTTATTTTTCTGCGGGGGACACAGCGTAACCTCAGACGTTTTCATGCATTCTTAACTACGTATGAAACTGCATCAGGACAAAAGGTTAATTTTCACAAAAGCAGTTTCATCCCTTCGGCTAACATCACACCACATCAGAGTCAGACATACAAAGACATCCTTGGTATGCGACTTGCATCTCTTCCTTTTCGATATCTGGGTTCATATCTTCATAAAGGTATTAATAGATCCGTATATTGCTCCTCCCTGTTGCAACACATTGAGGACCGCCTGCAAAGTTGGCATGCCGTCTGCTCTCCCAAGCCGGACGTCTAGTTCTTCTACGTTCAGTGATTGCTGCGCTTCCGCTTCATATTTTAGCAGCAGGAGGATTACCAAAGTCAGTCATCCGTATAGTCAACAGAAAGATGGCGTCTTTCTTTTGGGGAAATCGGCATCATTGGGTAGCATGGCCAAAAATTACCTCTCCTATTGAAGAAGGTGGATTAGGGCTTCGTGATCTTACTATGTTACAGCAGGCATATCGTTGTCAAATTTGGTGGACATACCAAAAAAATGACACTTTGTGGAGTCATTATATGCATATAAAATATGGCAGAAGAAGCGATTATATGCCACGGCTTCCGGACTCCGCGATATGGAAGTTAATCTGTCGGATACATCACACGTGCATCTCCCAGACGACTGGAGTGGGATCTTTCCTTTCATGGATGCCGACTCCTACTGGGGAATTCACTCTCAAATCGGCCTATGATATTTGCAGGACATCAAACTCCACACAACTCTCGGCAAAATTTATTTGGTTTAAGCAGCATTCTCCATCCACGAAAATTTTGCTGTGGCGAATTTTCAATTCTACTATGCCATTCGAGGACTATATTGGCCGATACTCTGTGGCACGCCCTACGCAGTGTCCTTTTTGCAAGCAGCATTCAGCCTCAGTTGATCATGTTTTCCTTCGCTGTGATCGCATTCATCAAGTATGGGCCTTTTTTGCGTCAGAACTTCAGGGAATCCTCCCGACATCGTTAAGTCTACGGCAGTATTTGTTATCTTGGTGGTATCGCTCCACATCTTCAACATTATCTGGGGTTTTAAAAATTGTCGTTCCGGCTATAACATTTTCCAACATCTGGAGACACTACGCTCAGTTCATATATGGGGATTCTACATCCTTAATGCTTAGGAATTCCATACAATTTGACATTCATATGTGGATTCAGAAAATACAGGGATCCAAACTTGCAGCAGGACCAAGTCTTTCCCTCTCATGGATCCCACGACTTCGTCCTCCGCGACTCCGGGTTGTTATATGGAAAATTCCACCTTCAGGTAGACTCAAATTGAATGTCGATGCAGCAGTTGGCCGTCGATATGCTGCGGGGGGAGCAATCTTGCGCAATCATACTGGTGCTTGTGTGCGTGCCCTCTCTTTCCGTCTGCCTCCATGTATGCCTTTGATGGCAGAAATTCAGGCTACTCTTTTTGGTTTGATATATTTTCTTCCCTTATTCCGATCGATTGTGATAGAATTGGATTGTGCACAAATGTTATCGCGGCTACATCAACCACAGCAGATTTATGGCAATTATCACCTGCAACTCTTACATACGTTACTCCATCATCATCGGTTGGAACTAACTCATACGTATCAGGAGGCCAATATGGCAGCTCACTACTTAGCCCAGCATGCAATGTTTTGTCCTGAGATAGGCTATTTCAATAGTCATAATCTCCCATCCTTAGTACGAGCCTCACTTACTCTAGATCTCACTTCGGCTAATCTGCGCACAGGCTGAAGTTAATGTCTTCCTAATGGATTGGCGCACTTCAGATTATTCTACCCATACCATAGCGGTTATGGGCAGGCACGGTATGACTTGTCTTCCTTTGATCAACTGCTGCATCCCATATATCCTCGGCATATATAATGCTTTCTTTTCTTTCTCTGTATTTGGCTGGTGGCGCAACTACGCTTCACAACCGGATCGATGCAACCGCGTTCGCACTACTCAAGTCGTCCATCAGGATTGGCAGTTTTGCAACCTCTCTGCCTGTACTCTATTGGGTGCAGGCGGACTCGGTATGATTTATATTCATTCAACCTGCTGGATTCTCGTATTCCTCCATCGACTCTTTCACATTCTCTTTGTTTTATTTGTATATGACTTACATCGATACATTGGTGGGTTTCGCTGGCTGCTGAGAATGCATTACATTTTGAACATCTTTCGCGCAACATTCTTCGCACCACAAGTCATGGATAATACAGCAAAGCAGTTACCTTCTGTTGCAAGTCTACCACATGGTTTGGCGTATCTTCATATCTCTGCCGGCACATTAGTTTGTGCAGGCAGGCCTGGTATGATCTTCATCCGATTCATTTCCCGCTTTTCATTCTGTCACATATTTCTGCTTTACTCATCCATTCGCTTCTTTTCTGCATGGACGAGGACACGGTTAGCAATTACTTTCCTGCCCGTTGACATAAGTTCCGTTTGGACAAGAGATCATCATCAGACGAGGATGTTCGCCTGGATCTTAGTTTTGGCGCATTTGTGTAATATTCGAGTTTCATTTTCTTTTCGCTTAACCGATAGAGTATATCAACACTCCATTTATATAAATATGTACGCTTTTTCCTTCGCCAAGGTTTTATCCACAAGGGTGGTTTTACTTGGCAAGGTTTTAATGCGGCATATCATATATAACATGGATGTTGATAATCACTTACTGTTGCTATTGGCATCTTTTCATTTATTGTAATAAGGTTTTCCTCCGCCATAAGTGAGGGTTTTTGCTAATAAAATTTTTTCCTTTCAAAAAAAATATTTATATCACTTAGAAACATAGATCTTTCATATTTTTATGGTAAAACCTTGAACATACTACATGATGATCCAACCTTAATAAAAATATAAATACTTAGTCTTTGAAAATCCATGAAGGATCTAGGAAGAGTACTTGCCTTGGTTCACTTTTCTTACACTAAAAGTGGTGTATCTTCACTTAGTTTGGAAGAAAATACCTTCTTCCTCCTTCTTTGAAGCCACGGTTTGGAGGATGAAAATGGCAGAGTTAGTGTGCAACTTATGAAGATAAGAAATGGAAGAAATTTAGCTTAAGATTCATGGAGTTTCTTACTTGTTCTTTCTTGATTCAAAGTCCTACACCCTTCTGGAATCACTCTTGAATGATAGAGGGTTTATGGAGCTTGATTTGGTTGATGTTGGTGTGAAGAAAAGAGAAGAAAAATTCCTCCTTGCACTTGAGTAAAACTCTCGACCAAAATGTGGATGAAGAAGGAGTTGGAGATTTGTTTTGTTTGGAGGAGAGAGGAGGGAGTATTTGTCTAGTGTAAGAAATGTGGAATGTGTGAAGTGAATAAAAGAAAGAGGGTTGCCTTCTTGTTTACCTCGGCCGAAAATGTAAAGGAGGGAAAGAGGAAAGATTTTTTTGGGTAATGGAATGATGGTATATGATGGCTTGTTGTAGGAGAAATGATGGAGAAAGTGATGTGTGTAAGAGGATAGCCAAAAGTATAAGTATTGTCCTTCCAAGGCTCGAGGTGGCCGGCCTCCTTTGGGTGGGGGAAGGGAATTTTTTGTCCTATTAGCCATGTAGGATAAAGTGTGATAATTGGGTAAAAGTATGTAGGGTTTTGTTGTGTAGTAGAATACAAAATGAAAAAAATCTTTTCTTTCCACTTGTATATAAATTCGGCCATTAGGGTTTTTGGGTGGGTTGAATAGGACAAAATACCGTCATTTGGTTTCTACACAATTTTCTGTACTTGGCATTTTGTTGGGGTATTTTCCTTATCACACTTTCTTTCTCCTTTTCCCTACATAAAACCGTATGTACTTATATATACCTATGCATATTCATTTTTTCCTTCTTATCCAAGATATTTAATTATGTCTTGTTTTATTTTTCATTTGTTTAAGTGGTGGAATTTATCGCGTTAGGTATTTTTATTCGATTTAATTTAAAGTAGTACTTAAGTCGTTACGATGAATTTTAATTAAGTTATGTTGTATGTTCGATAACGTTCGTTATCGAATTCATTAGGGTTTTGACATATCGTAAAGTTTAGAAATGCATAGCGACAAAATTAAATTTACGGTGCGAAAATATTATGATGTAATTAAAAATTTTTTGGGACGTAACATTCTCCTCCTTATAAAAAGTTTCGTCCTTGAAACTTGCGTACCTCAAACGAAAAGCTATGGATACTGCTTCTGCATCTGCTGCTTTGGCTCCCAAGTCGCTTCTCGTTCGGTATGACTACTCCACTGTACCTTCACGAACGGAATCGATCTTCTTCTTAGTACTTATTCCTTATGATCAACTATGCGTATCGGTACCTCCTCGTAGGTAGCATCCTCACGGATAGTCACTGACTACAACTCAAGGATGTTGCCCGAATCATGCACACAACGTCACAATTGTGATACATAGAATACGTCATGTACCTACGACAGTGTCGGGGGTAACGCCAACCGATATGCAACTGCTCCAACTCGCATCAATATCTCGTAAGGACCAATAAATCGAGGCTCAGCTTCCCCTTGATACCAAATCTCATGAGCCCCTATGTTAGAGAAACCCTCAAATACACCTTTTCTTTGACATCAAACTCGATCCGTCTCCTCTTAGAGTCTGCCAACTCTTACTCCAACCCTGAGCTGTCTTCAATCGATCGCATATCAATTTGACTTTATCCAAGGTCTTCTTCACTAACTCCGGACCCATGATGGCTCTATCACCGACCTCATCTCAGCAGAGCGGCGATTGACACTTACGACCATACAATGCCTCAAACGGTCCCATGCTGATAGAATTATGGTAGCTATTATTATATGAGAACTCAATCAACTTCACAAACTTATCCTAGCTACCCTTGAAGTCTAACGCGTATGCATGCAACATGTCCTCCAAAGTCTGTATGGTGCATTCTGACTGTCCATCTGTTTGTGGATGAAAAGCTGTACTCATCCTAATCTAAGTACCCATGGCCCGCTGATATACCTTCTAGAATCTCGATGTGAACGTGGACCTCTATCGCAAACAATACTGACTGGAGTCCCATGTAAGCTCACAATACTATCCGTATACATCTCCACAACTTCTCCATAGATGCCTAAATCGACATCAGTAGAAAGTGTGCTAACTTAGTGAGCCTATCAACAATCACCCAGATAGTATTATATCTGCTGCGGGTCTTAGGAAGTCCAGTGACAAAGTCCATCGTGCTATACTCCCACTTCTGCTCGGGAATCTCAAATGGCTGTAATAAACCGGTTGAACGCTGATGCTTCGCTTTGACCTGCTGACATACAAGGCAACGCTCAATAAATTCTGCAATCTGTCTCTTCATCCCATTCCACCAATAATTTCTCTTGAGATCTTGATAAATCTTAGTAGCATTAGAATGAATCGATAATCTCGAACTGTGTGCCTTAGTTATAATACCTCTCTTAAGATCGTCAACACTAGGTAAGCATAATCTGCCACAAAACCATAGACTGCCATCACTATGAGTCTCAAAGTCTTTGCCCGATTCCTCTTTCAAATCCTCAACTATCTTCATCAACTCAGTATCACTTTTTTGGGCCTCCTTAATCCGATCAATAAGAGTCGATGTAATCATTAGTGTAGCCAGAACATTTGTGGTCGACTCAATCATGTCTAACTCAAACTCTGCGATCTCTCTCTCAAGTGGTGTTTGCTGGGCATGACTTGATTTTCTACTCAATGCACCTGCCACCTTATTCACCTTACCCGGATGGTAATGGATCGCGAGGTCGTAGTCTTTCATCAACTCTAGCCATCTCCGATGTCTCATATTCAGCTCCTTCTGGGTGAAGATATACTTCAAACTCTTGTGATCTGTGTAAATCTGGCATCTCTCACCGTATAAGTAATGCGTCTAAATCTTAAGCGCAAAGACAACGGCTGCTAGCTCCAAGTTATGGGTGGGGTAATTCTGCTCATAGGGCTGTTGAGAAATATGTTTGGATAATTTTCAAGGTCATGATTTTAAGTGGTGGATACTTAAAAATGTCACACATATTGTTATAAATGTTTAAGAGTTGAAAAAGTTAAGAAAATGACATCAATCTCTCAGGTTGTTGCACTTCGATCGATCGATGTACTTCGATCCCTCACATCTACCGATCCATGTAAGGCAGAGAAAATTCAAAAACTCACTGTGAGACATCGATCTCTGAAGCTGAGGCACTTCAATCGATCGATGTCTAAGGTTTTTAGAAATATTTTTCTAAAATGTGATAAAATGATTGTTTTCATTTGTACATGATTTATATACGTTCATTATGTGTTTTTGCTGATTATAAATATCTTGTGACTAATGTGCCTTGCAAGTTCCTACAACTTACCAAAAAAGGCAAAATTGGTATTTTAAGTTTTGTACGAACACGACATGGTGAAAATGTTTCAAGGACACATTCATATTATATTTATCATCACAAAGGGATCATTATATCTATTTCCGACCACCCGGGTCATTTCTGGAGTTTTCTCTGACCAAGGGCATTTTCGTCATTTTACCCCTGAGGGTAGTTTCGGTATTTTTACTCAAGGAATCTCTTGATTATATTATTATCTTCATTCTAAAGTTGATTTATAATTATCTTGAAGATTATTTGGTGGTTTTCTATTATTTCTCTCAATTGATGATATTATCTATAGTAGCGGGATATGTGACGAGTTATGATGTCACATTCTATTTTTTTCTTGAAGACCTTCTTCTATATGTTATTGGAGGATACTAATCCTCATTTTTCAGAGAATTTAAAGGTGTTAAAAGTGTGAAATTGATCCCAACATACAAGGAGAAAAAGTAGGAATTTTGGTGTTATATGTTGACATAATCTTGTCAACTATTATTTGTTGATTTTGTTACGACCCCGTTTCCCTGTTGATCCTTTATTTAAAAAGGAAGAATAGCACTATAAAATGTAGGATAATGGTTATCCTACCTTATTAGAATATGAGTAGGAAACACAAGATAAGAATCTAAATTTGAGATTAGATTTAATTAGATTACTCATATCTCTAAAGAAACTACCTAATTCTATCTACCTATATGCATATATATATATAGAAAACCCTACATCCCCTTGTGAAAAATTCGGCCGCCCTCCCTCGGTAGAAACAAAGAAGAAAAAAAAATGGCTACCGTCTTTTCAATTGCAACATCAGCCAGTATCCATTTTGAAGGTGGAAGAATTGTGAATTCAACCCAAACCTCATTACAATTACGGTATAGTATACCTGAAATAAGGTAAGTATCCTACCTATATTTGCTATGATTTTGTTAACGATAAGATGTTATTTTCGATACCAAACTTGGATCATGCATTAGTATTCTTGAATTTCATAAATGAATTTTATACATGTATGTGGCTATGATAGAAAATTGCTTATGTATAATTGTTGTTAAGGCCGAAATTATGTGGATGATATGATGGGTCTGCTGGTATATGTATATATAAATGAATATGTATTTGTATGTGCGTAATGTATATTTGAATATATATCTATATGTTAGATGGATAAACCGTAATTACCTTGTTATGGTATAGTTTTAGTTTTGTCAATTGATTCAGATGACTGACAGGCATGGGGCATTGTGTTTAGTCGATATGGGATATTTCATGCCTAGGGAAATTTGTTTGGATGAAATCTGTGGTGCATGTTTTACACTCAATAGCAGATGTGGTACTTATAGTAAGTAGTGGGAAATTATGTGCAAGGTCCCAAAAAAAAAAGGAATGTTGAAGGAGGTGCCGATTATATATAAAAAAAATAGATATATTTTCTACTCAAAACCCACCAAACAAGATGCAATTGATTTGAACCTAAGCACCAGCACTCCTTTAATTAGTGATAATACGAAGAGGGAAGATGAAGAAAGCTGATTGTTGTACTCTTAGTTGTAATTAATTGCAGTTGAATGTTGCTGGCTTTTATAGGAGTACAATTTTAATTGAACTTTGTAAGAAGATGTGGGGCAAATAGCTGGGTAAGCATGAAATTCAGAGTGTGGTTAACTAAGTCCATGATGTTATCAAAATAGGATTTCAAATGATCTTCTTGATACTATTTTCATCGTGTTCACTGGAGTTTTGATACTCCGGTGGCATATACAGTATTTTGTCTTGGAAAGTTGTTTGCCAGAGTATAGTTTGGAAATTGAAACGGAAATAAAATGAAAAACAAAAAGGTGTTTAAAGTTGTACTTGTCAACTTCCTGGATTAAGTGTGAAAGTTAAAGTTTTTGTCCTTTTTTTCAAAACAACCATTCGAGGCCGTTATGGAGAAAGGAAGGATTTGCCAAACACCAAGCATAGAGGTCATCGGGGTGGGAAGAAGATATTCTGCGTAGGAAGTTAATTCGTCAAAAAGGTAGGTGCCTCTTCCCCCTCAAACGAGTATGAGTCATGCATGCTTTGATGGTATACTAATGTGTTTCGTTGTTTTTATTTGTTTAAGTTGTTAAATTTTATATATGTTGGAAAGCATGAGATATATTGTTTATGGCTATGTGTGTGCATGTGTGTGTATAGTGTTCGCATGGCTTAATGTGTATATGTGACATTTGAATATATATGTATTATTAAATTATATTAGAGGCTGAATAATTGAGGGGGGATTTTGGTTGTGGACGTATGGTGCATAACTGTAGTGTGGTTTTCTTGCATTCATGGCATGTGCATTTGCATGAGGTATACTGCGTCTATAGGGCGTGGGTATCGGGATGACTTACCGTGTCTATAGGGCACCGGGGTCATGAGACATATTGCGTCTATAGGGCGTGGGTGTCCAAACGGCTAGTGGTGGCTAGAGACCACGACGCTGGATTTAGGACCCGGGAGCATGCATTGCATATAGGTCTAGGGGCATATTGCATGACATGATTCTCGTTGCGTGTGACACGTTGATTGAGCATGCATCACGTACTTGCGCATTTTATGTGGAGTGCATTACTTACCGCATTTACTTTATCTTATGCATGTTATCTTATATTTATGTGCTATGTGGTTCTATCTTATATTTATGTGCTATGTGGTCTTATCTTATATCTATGTGATATGTGGTTATCTTGTATTTATGTGCTATGTGGCTATATCATTTCGGTATGTATGTTTTGTATTGGTTTGAGACGGGCATCTACTGGGTGATTTCTGTCACTCACCCCTACTTCCCAGGTGAGCCGGATGAGGACTACGAGCACATCTTTGTTGAGGACGGGACGGACATAGCTGAGTGGGTTGGTTGATAGCTGCAGGTAGGATACGAGGGGAACTCTGCAGCTGATTTTTCGTGGTTATCCTTTGGGGATTTTCACATACTTCTTTATTACTTTTATTATCAGAATTTTTATCCAGGAATGTAATGACGGTTATTGGAGTTTAATTTAAGTTATGATTTACGTTTCCGTGAGAAAAATTTCTACGTCATTTCTGACATGTAAGAGATTGATTTGACGCCTTGTATTCTCCTCAGCGAGATACGGCGGGTGCACTGTTCCCGATGCTAGGGTTCGGGAGCGGGGCGCTCCAGGTGGTATCAGAGCCGAGGCTTTAGATCCGCCTCAGAAACGCAGGCTTAATTAGATCACTTAGACATAAGTTACGATCTTTTATAAAATTTCGATTTTACCCCTAACAAACAAAGTAGACTTAAGATATGATCTTAGACTTAGGTTATGATCGGGTTATGGGAGGTGTGTGACGATGGTGAGCTTTCCTTGTCTAACTATCGGTTTATCGGCGTTCAACCTTCCAACTTATTATTGACTAACCCGGTTTATTCTAATGAACTTGGATAACAGGAAATGCCTCCACGATGTGAGCCAGCTGGGAATGGTGGTGAGAACCACCAGAATCAGGGGATTATCCCCAAGCACTTGAAGATGTCATAGTCACCACGACCAACACCTCACCACAGTAGCATCAACTGCTGAACCGGCATGCACCGCCTCCACCACCATCTCACTCGGACCTGAGATTCTTCGATAAGGAGATGCGGAGGAGTGATGTCGTAGCACAACTGACACCGCCGACCACTTGGATCTAATTTCAGAATGAGTTGAAGAAGTACTACGTGTTCGACTGTGCGATCTTTCAGAGCATGGTTCTAGATCCACGATGGAAGCATAGGTTTAGGCTATGATCTTAGAAATTAAGTTACGATTTTCCCCTAAGTCACGATCTTAGGCATAAGTATTGATTTTTAGTCGTAAGCAATGATTACATATGAAGCATCTTATTGGAAGTAAGACGTGACCTTAGAAATTAAGTGATGATCCTACCCATAAGCCACGATTTTAGACATAAGCGGCGATCTTGATTAAGAGTTGATCTTTGACTTAAGAATTAGTTTTAGTCATAAACATTGATTATATGCTAAGTATGATTTTGAAATAAGAATTGATCTTTAGACATAAGTAGTGATCTGAACATCATGTGATGATTTGAACATAAGTACTGATTTAGTCATAAGCTGTGATAATATTCTAAGTATTGCACTTAGCAATTAATAATGATTTTACACGTAAGGAATGATGATACCAAGTATTACTTCTAGAAATAAGTCATGACATTAGACCTAAGTGATGATCGGATAAGGGATATGCCCATGTATACCTAGGGCACTTCTTACGACTGTGGATTATTTGCCTTACTCAAGTATTGATTATAACCATTTGTATAATTCCTTATATCCGACCCCTGCAAACCCGGTATCATTATCATAAAGGAAACGGGTTCCTACCTCTACATTGACAGTAGTGTCGGAATGCGACTGGCTCTAAGTGGGGATCATAGTTTTTAAGATATGATTTGTAGTATAATGATAATGACTAAGTAACGATTTATTAGCGTTATGATTAGTAGAGTGTAGCAAAGAATCGTACAAAGAGGATTATAGTTATAATTAAGATGTTAAATTAAGAGTTACCAAATACGAGGAAAATACTAGTTTCATTAGAGTTATGGGCTGGTGACGATAAGCGAGCATTGATATGGTGAGCATAGTGGAATTGTATAAGTGAAGTTTCTACGGATAAACAATGATCGATGAATTGTGATGAGTGTATAAGGATTATCTTACTAACTGTTGCAGCATAACCCAATCAAAGTTTTTGGGTATTCTTTGTATTTCTCTTAGTTTCATTTTTCATGGTCTATCTAGGAAGGTTTTTTTTTCCATTTATATACCACCACCATGAATTTTCAATTACTTCGAATGACCATGAAAAAAAATTAATTAAGATGCTGATGTTTTTTTAAGAACAATATGTTTATATTTTTTTTTGAAAACATGTCGTTTATTAAGTAAAGCCTCACTTATGGCGGAGGAAAACCATATTACAGCAAAGTATAACACAAATCTGCAATAAATGATTATCAGCCTCCAGAATATATATGATATGCCGCATTAAAACCTTGCCGAGTAAAACCACCCTTGTGGATAAAACCTCGACGAAGGAAAAAGCGTACATATTTATATATCTGGAATGGCGATAGACGCAAATGTTTAAAAATTTACAAGAGAAGAATCCTGTTCTAAGCCAACAGAAAAAGAAAGCAGACTGATGGACGGACGAAACTCTGCTTGAGCGCCGTTCAGTGGCAGGAAGCATGACGACGGTATTTGGGCAATCCAGAGAAGGGGCAGCAGCGATACCAACCAATATATGCATAATAATCAGCCAGAAGCATACAATGAGTGCATATGAGATGCTGATAGGATGCGCGATCCATTGTCTCGCCAGCACAGCAGTGAGAAAAAATGTAAGAGTATCATCAATTCAAACCAATGAAAAGGTTGAGAAATTTGGACATAGATGCAACCTGTGCTGCCAGCACAAATTGAAGTGCCGGCAGAGATACATGTGACAAGCCAAGCCATGCGGCCAACCAGGGATAAAGGACAATCTTGCGCCTGAGTCTTTTTCAATAGATAATGGCGACATATGTCTTCGACGCCCACTCCAATGCTCATTGCCATTAGCGAGTTGCATGAATTTTGCCGGGGAGGATATACATTATTTCTTATATAATTTCTCAAATTTTCGTTTAGTTATATCTATGTTGTTGGAATTAATTTTATTTGTCGAATAATGATATTACAATTATTTTATCTATTAAGTGTTTTTAAAGTTAATCATCCTTTTCGCGAAGAACTTACTTAAATTTGCGATGCAAGAAAAAAAAGGTAGCTCCAAACTATATATTTTTTTTAAAAAAAAAGATACCATGTTCAAATCGTTTAATAAAGCTTTACATTTGTTGAGTTTCAAATTGTTTTAGTGAGATTACCATTATTTTTAAGAGGTCACATGAGACATCCCTTTGCGAAAACAAGTATATAATACTCTGATCCCCATGTTACAAAAAAGGGACATTATTTTAAATAATTAAAGGTATATTCCAAACTATAGTCACATAAGTTATGTTTTTAATTAAATTTTTTTTATAAAAAAAATGTTCATACGCATATTTATGCGGCTTATGATATCTCCAGAAAAGTAAGGATATGCTCATAGAACTTTCTCGTAAGTATATAAGCATTGATTTTGAAGACTTGGTGCTATGTCGAGGAAATGTAATTGGTTCGCATATTGGAGGACTCGCTCGATACTTCGGTTTCGGTATCTAGCTATATAATGGATCATATATGTTTAGTCTTAGAAATTCAGAAATTGTACGCTACAATGAGATCAGTTGAATGATACACATAGGCGGGGTAAGCATGGACAAGTAGCGGTGGAAATAACTAATTAAAGAGATACAGCAGATCGGAGTGGCGCGCGGAAGCATGGGGGATTAGAATGCGTCAAGATGGCTAAGTTAATGACAGTTAAAGACGAATCCTAGAACTTAGAACGAGTGGAGATAAGTTACGATTAACTAAGCATTGAACTGGTAAGTTGCGATATGGTTACTGGGAATGACGATCCATAGAGACAAGTAGGCTTGAATGTATCCGATGGTTTAGGGGAAACTTCTAAGTATAACTATGGGAGGTAAGTTAAGAATTGAACCGTATAAGGACTATATCATCTTGTGGGATGCTAGTGATGACTATGTTGGATCGTGCTAGAATAAAACAGGTCCTGAAAATATATACGGTTCAAGAGATGAGTATTGTGAACAAGACATTAAGTTAAAGATTGTAGTATATATAAGTACCGAGTATAAAGGGCGGCTGTGACAGCAGATGTGAGTACGATATAGACTGACGATTTGGGTTATGGAGCCCTCAGTATGGTGACGACACCTTAAGGTTAATATTCTTCTATAATGGTCACATATCGAAATACGCAACGGATATTTAGTTCGGTCATCATCTAGGTGAATGGTTAAGTAAAACATATTAAATCGTCAATTTCGTAATGTACAAGTTTCGAGGACGAAACTTATTGTAAGGGGGAAGGAATGTTACGACCCCGTTTCCCTGTTGATCCTTTATTTAAAAAGGAAGAATAGCACTATAAAATGTAGGATAATGGTTATCCTACCTTATTAGAATATGAGTAGGAAACACAAGATAAGAATCTAAATTTGAGATTAGATTTAATTAGATTACCCATATCTTTAAAGAAACTACCTAATTCTATCTACCTATATACATATATATATACAAAACCCTACATCCCCTTGTGAAAAATTCGGCCGCCCTCCCTCGGTAGAAACAAAGAGGAAAAAAAATTGGCTGCCGCCTTTTCAATTACAACATCAGCCAGTATCCATTTTGAAGGTGGAAGAATTGTGAATTCAACCCAAACCTCATTACAATTGCGGTATAGTATACCTGAAATAAGGTAAGTATCCTACCTATATTTGCTATGATTTTGTTAACTATAAGATGTTATTTTCGATACCAAACTTGGATCATGCATTAGTATTCTTGAATTTCATAAATGAATTTTATACATGTATGTGGCTATGATAGAAAATTGCTTATGTATAATTTATGTTAAGGCCGAAATTATGTGGATGATATGATGGGTCTGCTGGTATATGTATATATAAATGAATATGTATTTGTATGTGCGTAATGTATATTTGAATATATATCTATATGTTAGATGGATAAACCGTAATTACCTTGTTATGGTATAGTTTTAGTTTTGTCAATTGATTCAGATGACTGACAGGCATGGGGCATTGTGTTTAGACGATGTGGGATATTTCATGCGTAGGGAAATTTCGGTTGGATGAAATCTGTGGTGCATGTTTTACACTCAATAGCAGATGTGGTACTTATAGTAAGTAGTGGGAAATTATGTGCAAGGTCCCAAAAAAAAAGGAAAGTTGAAGGAGGTGGCCGATTATATATAAAAAAAATAGATATATTTTCTACTCAAAACCCACCAAACAAGATGCAATTGATTTGAACCTAAGCACCAGCACTCCTTTAATTAGTGATAATACGAAGAGGGAAGATGAAGAAAGCTGATTGTTGTACTCTTAGTTGTAATTAATTGCAGTAGAATGTTGCTGGCTTTTATAGGTGTACAATTTTAATTGAACTTTGTAAGAAGATGTGGGGCAAATAGCTGGGTAAGCATGAAATTCAGAGTGTGGTTAACTAAGTCCATGATGTATTCAAAAAAGGATTTCAAATGATCTTCTTGATACTATTTTCATCGTGTTTACTGGAGTCTTGATACTTCAGTGGCATATACAGTATTTTGCCTTGGAAAGTTGTTTATCAGAGTATAGTTTGGAAATTAAAACGGTAATAAAATGATAAACGAAAAGGTGTTTAAAGTTGTACTTGTCAACTTCCTGGATTAAGTGTGAAAGTTAAAGTTTTTGTCCTTTTTTTTCAAAACAACCATCCGAGGCCGTTATGGAAAAAGGAAGGATTTGCCCAACACCAAGCATAGAGGTCATCGGGGTGGGAAGAAGATATTCTGCGTAGGAAGTTAATTCGTCAAAAAGGTAGGTGCCTCTTCCCCCTCAAACAAGTATGAGTCATGCATGCTTTGATGGTATACTAATGTGTTTCGTTGTTTTTATTTGTTTAAGTTGTTAAATTTTATATATGTTGGAAAGCATGAGATATATTGTTTATGGCTATGTGTGTGCATGTGTGTGTATAGTGTTCGCATGGCTTAATGTGTATATGTGACATTTGAATATATATGTATTATTAAATTATATTTGAGGCTGAATAATTGAGGGGGGATTTTGGTTGTGGACGTATGGTGCATAACTGTAGTGTGGTTTTCTTGCATTCATGGCATGTGCATTTGCATGAGGTATACTGCGTCTATAGGGCGTGGGTATCGGGATGACTTACCGTGTCTATAGGGCACCGGGGTCATGAGACATATTGCGTCTATAGGGCGTGGGTGTCCAAACGGCTAGTGGTGGCTAGAGACCACGACGCTGGATTTAGGACCCGGGAGCATGCATTGCATATAGGTCTAGGGGCATATTGCATGACATGATTCTCGTTGCGTGTGACACGTTGATTGAGCATGCATCACGTACTTGCGCATTTTATCTGGAGTGCTTTACTTACCGCATTTAGTTTATCTTATGCATGTTATCTTATATTTATGTGCTATGTGGTTCTATCTTATATTTATGTGCTATGTGGTCTTATCTTATATCTATGTGCTATGTGGTTATCTTGTATTTATGTGCTATGTGGCTATATCATTTCGGTATGTACGTTTTGTATTGGTTTGGGGCGGGCATCTACTGGGTGATTTCTGTCACTCACCCCTACTTCCCAGGTGAGCCGGATGAGGACTACGAGCACATCTTTGTTGAGGACGGGACAGACATAGCTGAGTGGGTTGGTTGATAGCTGCAGGTAGGATACGAGGGGAACTCTGCAGCTGATTTTTCGTGGTTATCCTTTGTCGATTTTCACAGACTTCTTTATTACTTTTATTGTCAGAATTTTTATTCAGGAATGTATTGATGGTTATTGGAGTTTAATTTAAGTTATGATTTACGTTTCCGTGAGAAAAATTTCTACATCATTTCTGACATGTAAGAGATTGATTTGACGCCTTGTATTCTCCTCAGCGAGATACGGCGGGTGCACTGTTCCCGATGCTAGGGTTCGGGAGCGGGGCGCTACGGATTTCTCCTTCACAAATCTGAGTTGATATACATATATATGGGTTGAAAAAAATTCATAAACAGGTGGATATGATGGTGTAGTCATTTTATGACTTGGTGACAAGTGGACCAACCAAAAAGAAGCTAGTTGGCAAAAATTGCCAACTAGGAAATTTCAAGTTGTAGCCAACGGCTACAAGGCTATTTTGGAGCTGATTTTTTTTTTTTGAATTTTTCAGCTCTCACATGCCTATTCTCATGACAAAAAGTTGAGAGGATAGTGGAGTTGTTATGTCATTTTATCCTACTACATTATCTTCAACATTTTCAAAACAAAATGAAGTGTAAAAATCGGCCAAGGTGATTTCCAAGATTGACCAATTATGTTGTTTCATTTTGCAAAGTGTACAGGGTGTTTATGTGGCCAACCAATGATGTGAAGACACTTAAGCATTGATGATGAAGATGGTGACATGTAAGAGTTCTTATCTTCAAGAGACATTTCACACTATAAATAGGAGGCAGAGGTGAAGAAGAAGAACAAACACTTGAAAGCAAAAGTTGAATTATCTTGCTATCTTCATCTCTTTATTCTTGTTTCATTCTTTGTAGTCAAGGTGTTCTTGTGATATCTGTTGTAGAGCTACAAGCCTCTTGTGTCTATTTGTAAGATTGATTAGCCAAATCTATAAGGCTACATCAATAGGTGATAGAGGTGTTGCAACCAAGAGTTGCATAGAGGTGTTCATCCAATTTTCGAATAAGGTTGGTGTTTAACCCAAGGATCAAGCTTGGTTCTTGTTGTAATTTGGTTCATACCATAGTGAAATCCAAGGAAAGGTGTTTCTTGGGACTAGAGTAGGTCACATTGACAGAATCAAGATAAATCCTTGGTGTTCTTGTCTTCTTTACATTTTTCTGTTTTCTGCCCGTTTTTCACTACAGATTTCACACAACATTTCATATTTTGAAAAAATATCAAAACACTTCCAAAATTTGTGATTTTTGGTGGAGTTATACTTCAGACTGTTAGCTTTCATTTGCAACAAGAATCACTTAATTTGAGCAAGGGAAATTTAGTCTTTAAGTCATTGCAAGATAGCTGCTCCAATCTGGCTGCAATCTGATCAGTTTTGAGAAAACTTGAATTCTATTTTAATCAAAAATTGTTTAAGGTCAGGACCTTTTGGAAACATAAACTAGACATCCTAAGGAGTGTTTTGACATAATAATCAACCTTTTTGGTTAAGTATTCAAATAGCAACACGTTTTCTAATTTCAGCAACATTTTGTCTGGATTGACCATCTGAATATTTTTATTTGTTTGAAGGGTCAAACAATCTTATTTTATCTGAGTTTTGGACAGAATCTTGTCAAGACATTGAAGTTAAGTTCTAGAAATTTTCATAATTTTTGGAGTTATGTACAAGGATTTTTGAATTTTTCAAAAATGGGTTCTGAATCTGAGGTGGTCTCAGATTCTGTTTTCAAAGGGGATTTTAATCAAGGGTTGTAGTGTAATTTCCGCTAACCACTATTCAACCCCCTCTAGTGGTGTTTATTGCAGGTGCACGGTCCAGCAATTGGTATTAGAGCGCAGCCTACACCACTCTAAGAAGCAAGATTCAACACCATACGAACAAGACAAGGCCAAGAAATAAAAATTCAAAGTAGCCTGCTAATCTCAAATCAAAGGTACATACAATGGATATTGTTTCTCACAAAGGTGAGTTGGAAGGTATGTCTACACAACGTCCT
The DNA here is from genome assembly GCA_036186865.1 of Eustoma russellianum. Taxonomy (NCBI): domain Eukaryota; kingdom Viridiplantae; phylum Streptophyta; class Magnoliopsida; order Gentianales; family Gentianaceae; genus Eustoma; species Eustoma russellianum. The sequence continues at coordinate 18,321,512 of AP025057.1, forward strand.
CCTCTTTTGGATGGAAATAATTTCGTTCATTGGAAACTTAGGATGAGGCTATTCTTAATGACTATGGACATCGATTTATGGTCTATAGTTGAAGATTGGCTATACATTCCAATGAAAATTGTACAAGTTAGTGGAGTCACACAAGAAGTAGAAAAATATAAAAGTGAATGGTCTTCCGATGATAAAAAGAAAATATCCATGAATGCTAAGGCTATGCAATTATTGTTAAACGAACTAACGATTTCTGAAGCAGGATGTGTGTCAAATTGCACAAGTGCACACGACATGTGGAAATCATTAGAATTAAAACACGAAGGTACTAGCGGTGTAAAAGAGTCAAAAATAAACATGCTTATGTCTAAGCTTGAATCTTTCAAAATGTTGTCGAACGAATCCATAACATCTACGGATTAGAGGATTACTAACATTTTCAATGCCCTTGAAGCTGTAGGAAAATCATTTACCAACAACAAGAAGGTTCAAAAAGTGCTGCGAGGCCTTCCTGCTGAATGAGATCCTAAAGTCACGGCAATTGATGAAACGAAATCAATCACTAAAATGGATTAATTGATCGGTTCACTTAGAGTTTACGAGGTAAAACTGAACCAACAAAAGTCTGAATCATCTAAATCATCCGGTAAGTCTATAGCTTTTAAATCAACTGAGTCACATACAAATAATGATGATAGTAGTAGTGATAATGAATTAGATGATGGTCTAATATTAATACCTAGAAAACTTAGAAAGTTTTTCAAACGACCAAATAGAAATGGAAAACGATCTTCTTCTACTTCTTCTCAACCTAAGAAAAACTTTAATAACAAGTGGTATAACAAAGAGTTAAAGTGCTACAAATGCGGTCAAAAAGGACATATCTCATATGATTGCCCAACAAAGAAAAATAATAATAATAACAACAATAATAAACAAGCTAAGGACAAGTATGCACAAAAGACTAAGACAAAGGAGTCCAAGTCAAGAAGAGGCAAACGAGCAATGAAGGCAAGCACATGGAGCGACTCGTCCGACTCAGAATCCGACACTGAGGAAGCTCAAGTCTGCTTCGTGTCCAACTAGGTAAGTTCTTCATCTGATGAAGATTCTGATAATGAAATGTCATTTGATGAGATGTGTGAAGAATTTCTAAGGATGCATGCCCACTATAAAAGGCTCTCTAAAGAAAAGAAAAAACTAATTGAAGAAAATGACAAGTTGAAGACGTCCAACTTGAAATTTTCCGATCAATTAGAATCTTTTAAACAAGAGTTTGCTACTACTCTTGATTCTTTAGAGATTAAAATTGAATCATATAGAAAAAATGAACATGTATTAAAGACTGAAAATAGTATGTTGAAATCTAAGTTAGAAAGTTGTGAAAATGAGATAGTTCAACTTAAATCTTCTAAACTAAACTTAGAAAAAATGTTAGAACAATTTAAATCTTGCACGAACATGCTTGAAACACTTATATCGTCACAAAAATATGGAAATGATAAGAAGGGCTTATGATATATAGAAGAAAATGAAAAGTTAGGCAAAAAGACTAACTTTGTATCATCTAAGTCTAAGTTGCCATATAATACAACAAAATCAACTTTGCCTGCTACATCTTCTTCTACACCTTCTTCTACTTATACCAAGGTAAAAAATGCAACATGCACCCACAAAATCACAGACAAATAAATGTCCAACTAGGCAAAAATTTGCATCTAGACCACTTGGAAATTATGCCTATATGTATACAAATGTATCCAGACAAAATAAAATGCATCCAACTTATTATGAACCTATATATAGGCAACATTCATATAAGACTTATAAAAATGCATATAAACACACATACATAGCACCATATAAGAAACAAAATCATATGCCTTATACACACTATCAAAATCGACCACTTTATAATAACTATCAACCAAGGTATAACATGTATAACCATGCATCATCTTTTAAAAGAAATGGACAAGTACATGAAAATCCTTTATATTATTCAACTTTTAATAATGAGAAATATGTGCCAAGAAGGCACATCCAAGTTTGGATACCCAAAGGATATATAAACAAGGGTGGTGCCCCTAACATTCAAGGACCCAAGTAAAGTACCTAAAACTTTGTCTCCATTGTAGGAAAATAGCAAGGAATGCAAGGAGGCAAAGTCAAAGAAGCTAAAAACAAATGGTTTTTAGACAGTGGATGTTCAAGGTATATGACGGGTAACCCCAAACTATTCACCGAGTTGGAACATATCGAGAATGGAAGAAAGGTGACATTCGGTGACAACAACAAAGGAAAAGTTGTTAGAAAAGGAACAATCAGGGACCCTAACACATTTCAAATACAAAAAGTGTTGTTAGTAAGAACTCTTTCTTATAATTTATTTAGCATTTCGCAACTTATAGATTCCGGTTATTATGTTTCTTTTCTCCCTGATTCTTGTGATATAACAAATAAAAAAGGAGAAATTGTATTAAAAGGAAATAGGGATGGTAACATTTACACACTATCACTAAATAACATGTTAGATGTTAAGGTTACGTGTTTAATATCACATGACTTAGATGTAATTTATGGCATAGACGACTAGGCCATATAGGGATTTCAGCTATAGAAAAGTTATCTAAGAAGAACCTAATTAGAGGCATGCCTATGTTAGACTTAGATAATTTTAAAATATGTGAAACATGTATTAAAGAAAAACATATTAAAGAAACACTAAAGCCAAAAACATGAAGTGAGTACTAATCATGTACTAGAATTGCTTCACTTAGACTTATTTGGTCCAAGTACGGCAAGAAGTCTAGGTGGACACTACTATGTGTGTGTCATAGTAGATGATTACTCACGATACACATGGACATGTTCTTAACACACAAAGACGATGCTCCATTGAAAATCGAAACTCTTATCAAACAACTCAAAAATATTTACGAAGAAAATGTTGAGAGAATTAAAAGTTATAGAGGTGGAGAATTTAAAAACAAAGATGTAGTCAAGTTTTGTGAATTACATGGAATTAAACATGAATTCTCACCATCTAGAACAACACAACTCAATGGAGTTGTTGAATGCAAAAATAGAACAATTCAAGGAATTGCTAGGACAATGTTGTATGAAAACAAAGTGCCAAATTATTTATGGGCTGAAACTGTAAGTTGTGCTTGTTATATTCAATTAAAAAGAAGTTAAACAAAACACCTTACGAATTGTTAAACAATAGACAACCTAAGGTATATTATCTTAGAGTTTTTGGTTGTAAGTGTTTTATGTTGAACACTAAGGATAATCTAGACATGTTTGAACAAAAGTCTATCGAGTGCATATTTGTTGGTTATTCAACTAATTCTAGAGCATATAGGTGTTATAATCCTGCATCTAAAAAAATAATTGAATCTATACATGTGAAATCAATGAGAATGCATGTTTTGAAGGTAGTGATAAAATTCAACATAAAAAAGAAAATAATGTTGAAAATAAATTTGATGATGATGACGTATTATTGAGCCTGTACTTGATCATCTAGAACCAACTCCTCCTAAACAATACATGCATGAACCCTTAGATGAAATGAATGAAGAGATTTTGCAATTGGAAGATAATACAACTAACTTACAAGATGATGGAATTGTATACGATAATGTTCACACAAATGAAACATTTGAACAAGATGAGGGTGAACCTAGTTAACCTATGAATTGGTGGCTTATAAAAGATAAACATAAACACCCTAAAGAGTTAATCATTGGGGATCCAAGTGTCGGGGTTAGAACACATAGGAACATAAGTCAACCTGAAGGACATAGCTTAATCTCACACTTAGAACCTAAGAATGTTAAAGAAGCCTTAGATGATATATCTTGGATAGATGCAATGCATGAGGAATTAAACCAATTCACCAGGAACAACATGTTGGACTTAGTACCTAAACCCGAAAATAAGTTTATAATAGGAACTAAATGGGTATTTAGGAATAAAATGAATGAACAAGAAAGCATCACACGAAATAAGGCTAGGCTAGTCGCACAAGGTTATAATCAACAAGAAGGAATAGATTATGAAGAAACTTTTACACCCGTTGCACGACTACAAGCAATTAGATTGTTACTTGCTATTGCATATCTAAGCAAGAATAAACTCTTCCAAATGGATGTCAAGAGTGCATTCTTGAATGGATACATCCAAGAAGAGGTTTTTGTCAAACAACCTCCTAGATTCGAAGATCCAAAGAATCCTAACCATGTGTACAAGCTTAAGAAAGCTTATATGGTTTGAAACAAGCTATAAGAGCTTGGTATGATAGATTTGCAAACTTTCTTATTGCAAATAATTATCAAAGGGGAACCATAGACAACACATTATTCCTAAGAAGAAAAGATAACGACTTGTTAATCGTTCAAACCCCTCAAGGAATCCACATTAGCTAACTTAAGTATGTCAATGATATGATTAAGAAGTTTGGCTTTGAAGAGTTGAAACCAACATTTACACCTATGAGCGTTAGCACCAAATTAGACAAAGATGAAAATGGTAAACCTTTTGATGACACACTTTATAGGTCTATGATTGGATCAATGTTATATTTATCCGCATCAAGACATGACATCATGTTTATTGTGTGTATGTGTGCTAGGTTTCAGTCTTGTCCTAAGGTATCTCATTACAATGCGGTGAAAAAGATATTTAGATATCTTAAACATACACCTCACTTAGGACTTTGGTATGATAGAAATGCTAAGTTGAAATTATGCGCATATAGTGATGCTGATTATGGTGGTTGCAAACTAGATAGAAAATCCACTAGTGGAACTTGTCAATTCATAGGAACCAACTTGATCTCTTTGTTTTCTAAAAAGAAAGCTAGTGTAGATCTCTCTACCATCGAAGCCGAGTATATAGCCTTAAGCTTATGCACTACCCAAATACTTTGGCTTAAACAACAACTTAGTGATTTTGGCATTAAATTGAATACAATTCCATTTTTCTGCGATAGTACAAGTGCGATCAATCTTTCTCAGAATCCGGAACTTCATTCTAAGGCCAAACTGTTATAACCCGAAATTATTGAACTAATTGTTACACGTTAAAAGAAAAAAAAGCTAGGTAGCCGTTGGGTGTAACAACCCCTCAAAATTAAATTAATTGTAGCGTGTCGATTATGTCCAAGTAGTTGGATAATTATATCAAATTGTTATGGACGTATAGAGTAAAAGAAAATATAAAGGTAAATAACAATAAGATAAAAAAGAAAAGAAAGAAAAAGGAAAAAGGTTTCCGCATGATAAGAAATAAAGTAGGAAAGAAAATAACATAAAATAATGATAATAAATGAACAGTTGTGGTGTAACTAAATATGTGAGATAAAAAATTAAAAAAAATAAAATAGGACGTGATTGTTGAGGGGGGCGTTAGTGGCTCCCCCAAATTTTCTCTCAATTGAAAAGGAAATAAATGCAAGGGGTGGGCAGTTAGAAAAAGAAGGGATGTAAATTAAAAAGTAAAATAAAGGGTTAGGGGAAACGGCTGAGGGGTAGGGCGGCAGGAGAGAAGAAGGAAGGAAAGAGAAGGGAGAAGAGAAGAAGGAGGAGAGAGAATGAGAAGAGAAGGAAAAGTGAAAGCCGGATGTCTCAAACTATCCGTGAGTCCGTATACGGTGTAAATTGTTAGCAATCGAGGTAGGTTCTCTTTTCCCCTTCCAATTGGTACATATTCAAGCATGCTCTAGCGATATTTTATGTGTTTTTGTTGTTTAATTGTTGTATTTCAATGCATGTTGTTTGATCTATGAAAAGCATGAAGTTTTGAAGACTCTGGTATGCGTGTATCTACTGCGTGTATGCGATGCGTGTATCCGACATGAATTGCGTGATTTAGTTTTGATTTTAGGGAAAAATTTGATAATCAAAATAGTAAAACTATTGCAAGATTAGAGATTTTTCATTCTGTCTTGGCCTTAGAATAAGTCCCCATAGACTGGAAACAGGCGAAAATATAGATCGGGTCGAAAAACGGTTGCCGGAGGTCGCCGGTGCGCCACACGCGTCGCCAGAATCGGCCGCGCGTGGGCTGCACGCGCCTACTGTAGCTGGTGCGCGATATACACATATAAATAAAAAAAGGCTTAGGGCCGGCCTGCCAGCGCGCAGACCAGGCCAGCCCTTAGTGGGCCGCGGTCTGCAGCTGCAGGACCAGCCCAATAGCAACGAATTTTTAAAAAAAAGGGCGGCTGGTAGCGGGCCGGGCCGGATGGCCAGCGGACCAGACCAGATGCCAGTCGGCCCAAATCGCTTATCACATAAAAAAAGGAAAAGGGGATGGGGCAGTAGGCCGCCGAAGCGGGCCAGGCTGTGCTGATAGAGACCAGGCTGGAAGAAGACCAGTCCAAATGGAAAAAAAATTTAGGTATTTATATAATTCTGAATTTCTGGAAATTCCATAAAGGTTATTTAATTAATTTTAAATAGTAATAATTATAGGAAAAATATAAATAAATATCAGGAAATTATAAATAAATTCTAGAAATTATAAAATGATGAAATTAAATTAGTTTCACTAAATTTTAATAATTTTTATAATTTATTTAATTTGAACAATTAGGTAATAAATAGAAATAAATTAGGGAAAAATGAGGAAAAATATATAAAATGCACAATAAATATATACAAGCCATGGAAAAATAAGTTTAACATTAAACAACATTAAATCTTTACTCGGATAATAAATGAACCTAGATTTGAGTGCCGGAGGATGGTGAGGATGGGCCAGGGGCCTCAAACGATTGTTTTGTTTGCATTCATGGCACGTGCATTGCATGATGGTGGGTCGTGACGTACGGGTCATAGGCGCTCAGGACGGTGTACGGTGGCGGGGCCAAGTACACTCAAGATGGTGACTGTGGGTGTGTACGACCCACAGCCACTCAGTAGGTCCCGGGATCATGCATTGCATAGCGGAGATATCGGCATTTTGTGTGACATGACTTTGTTGCATGTGACATGCATAGTAGGACATGCATCACGACGTTGCGCATTCTTTAGCTAGAGTGAATTAACTTTCCGCATTATTTCATATGCATATGGGATATCATGTCCTATGTGCTATGTGTTATATCATTTTTGGATGCTCGTCTTGTACTACTTGGAGGCATGTGCCTACTGAGTGATTTCCCAGTCACTCACCCCTACTCTCCCCCCACCAGGTGAGCAGGAAGAGACTTATGAATACGTCTTTGTTGAGGACGGGGCTGATACGGTGGAGTGGGCAGACTGATGGTCGCGCCTAGGATAGTAGAAGACCATGCGACTGTTTGTCTTTATTTTATTGGGATCTCATCGGACATCACCTTGTTTAGTACGATGGACTCTAGATGCTAGCGTGATGACTTATTGTCGTGACATATTTATTGTTTTATGGAGGATTGTCTTTTTTTCATATGAATTAATGTTATGGTATTACGTTTCCGCGAGAAAAATTTCTATGTCTTTTTGGACATGTTGGAAATTGATTTGGCGCTTTGTATTCTCCTTAGTGAGATACGGCGGGCGCACTGTTCCCGATGCTAGGGTTCGGGAGCGGGCCGCTACAGGTGGTATCAGAGCCGAGGCTTCACATCCGCCTCGGGAACGTAGGATTAACTAGATCACCTAGACATAAGCTATGATCTTCTCCTAGAAATGCTGATTATACCTTAAATAAATGAAGTAGACCTAAGTTATGATCGGGTTATGGGAGGTGTGTGCCGTTGGTGAGCTTTCTCTATTTCATCATCGATGAACCTCTGAACCTTCGCATGAGCCTCATAAAGGCTCAAATACATCGATCACTCCCGTTCGAATTCTCGTCAAGATTCGCACGAGATCTAGAAAAATACCGCTTTGTCGTGAATAATCACCTAAAAGAGGCAACAGTGATTGCGGTAACGACCACCAGAAGCAGGGGACATTGTCCAAGCATTGGCTGACACCATGGCCACCACTTTGGCGCAACAGCGGCAGCAACAGTTGAACCAGCGGCTTCCACTGCTGCCACCACCAGATCTGAGGTTCTACTATATGGAAATGCAGGATGTCTAGAATTCGATGTTTCGAAGGACCCTTCATCGGAAGGCTGGCGACGTCGTAGTAGAGTTCAATCGCCAGCGACCAGGTCTCAATGACTCATCGTGAGTACAGTTGATGTTAGTCAGAGATAAATGATCAGAGTTACGCAGCGGAAGCGTGGCTTCCTTAAGTCACGTAAGTTCAGAAGAGTGAACCTCAGTGAATCCGAAGAAGATTAAAGATATCGCTGAGTAGCCCTAACCGACCAAGGTGACTGAAGTAAGGAGTTTTCTTGGTTAGCCAGCTGCTACATGGAGTTCGATTAAGGATTTCCATCGATAATGGTGCCCCTGAACAGACGGAAGCATAAGGAGGCGAAGTTCGAATGGACAGTTGATATCGACAAAGATATTCAACAAAGCTTCGATGAGCAAAAAAAACACAAGACCATAATACACAAATTTTGCTAATTAACTATATATACACGCACTGATCAATACAACATACTTTAGTGACATATTTCCACATATCAACCACGTACTAGAACATTAACTTACAAAATCTAGCATAAGTACGCCAAGAGATATAACATAGTACAAAAAAAATAATAGAGATTTCACATAACATAATGAACTATAAATATACAACGACATAAGTCAACAATATATATACACACGCACACATATACATACATATACGTAAATATATACATGTATACATATACATACAAAGCGACCAACACAAAAATGTGAAGTAACAGGTAAAAGCTCACAATATATATAGAATACGATAACAACGTAGGAGTAGCAAACATATAAAAGATATACGATAAGTCAGGATTGTTTGTGCTAAATGATCGCTATAAAAAAACAAAAACAAAAGAAACGAACCCATGACAGATAGCCACTTAGAAATTTATAAAAGTTAAGCTGTTAATATATATCGTGGGTTACTAATCCACACAGTAATACATGATTACAAAAACAAAAACAAAACAACACCCAGTCTTTTACAACAATAAAGAAGCAAATAGACAAAACACAATTTGTTACAACGTCAATGACATAACGTAAAAAAAATATACAAATAGGTACACGAAACAAAGTAACGACACGATGCTAAGTACATATGCACAAGTATACACACAACTGTTTCAATGAGGCCACAACATAATTAATATAACAAACAGTAATAAACATCATAGTATGTAACGACAACAAACAACACAATTACAAAGAATACAATAACAAATACCTTACATATAAGACATCGATTATAAAAAATAATAATACAGGAATACAACTGCAAGTTTTAAAACAAATTAACAACCTACACATTTATAGTAAAACATAGTAATTATGAATTAGGAACAACATAGTAATAGATTAAAGTGTAAATAATTTAATAACAGAAAAATAGTAAAAAAAAGGAAATTTTTGTTAACTATCTTACTTGAGCACCCAAATTAGTATATCTAAAGTCCATGCATTTATGAAATTCCTTCGGAATAATTTATATACGATATTTGTACAATAATATAAGCTAGTACGAAAAATATAGAGTATAGGTAACAAAAATTATCAACGACTAACATAAGTACAAAAAAAGAGAGAGATCAAAAAAATAATAAAAAAATAAAATAAAAATAGTTAAATAAAATGAACACGCACAGCATGTGTACCACTTAAAACTCAACTAATATACAATATAAATATAAGACATGTGACAAACTACACATAGCGATCGTGAATTTATTTGCTACATTTGAAGCATAAGTCATACATGCGTATGACATAAGGATACACAACATACCATATATATATCTATACCAAACATGTTTAACGACTTAACAATTAAAACGACAACACATGTTAAAACTCGTGTATGTTGATATACAGCAGACGGAGCCACGTTGAGCGTTGCATTTCATCCCCAACCTGATGAGTAGTCGGAGACGACGATGCAGACTATTGAGGAAATGCTGAGGGCTTGCGCACTAGACTTCAGAATAAACTGGGATAGTATGATCAAGTTGGTCCAGTTTGTTAACAGTAACAGTTACCATAACGCTATCGGCATGGCGTCATTTAAGGTGCTCTACGGCATAAGTGCGGGTCTCCAGTGCATTGGGACGAAGTTGGAAAGCGTACTATTACTGGTCTAGAGCTGACTAATCAAACCAAGGAGAAGATAAAGTTGATTCGAGAAAGACTTAAGATGGCCCAAGACAGAAGCAAGAGTTGGGCAGGTTTGAAGAGGCGTCCTTTGGAGGTTGCTGTCAGAGACAATGGTTACTATACGGTGTCACCTATGAAGGGTGTGACACGTTTGATCTGAAGGGTAAGCTGAGGCCTCGGTGCATTGGCCCTTACGAGGAGCTTGAAAGGATTAATTTGTTAGCTTACTAGTTGGCATTGCCTCCAACGTTGGCCCAAGTACACAACGTATTCCATGTTTCTTAGATGAAAAGGTACATTTCATATCCAAATCATGTATTAGACGCACCGTCTCTGAGAATCATACTAGACGCGTCATATGAAGAGACCCTGTTGCGGATTATAGACCGTGAGGACCAACAGCTGAGAAGTAGAATCGCTTCGAATATCAAGGTGCAATGGAGCAGTCACAGGGAAAATGAAGCAACATGGGAACCGGATGATCAGATGCTTGAACGCTACCCTAAACTATTTGATTAAAGTACGTCGAGTCTCCTCTGTATCTACAACTAATATTACGCCAAGTTTCGAGGACGAAACTTTTTGTAAGGTGGGTAGGATGTTATAACCCGAAATTTTTGAACTAATTGTTACACGTTAAAAGAAAAAAAACTAGGTAGCCGTTGGGTGTAACAACCCCTCGAAACTAAATTAATTGTAGCGTGTCGATTATGTCCAAGTAGTTGGATAATTATATCAAATTGTTATGGACGTATAGAGTAAAAGGAAATATAAAGGTAAATAATAATAAGATAAAAAAGAAAAGAAAGAAAAAGAAAAAAGGTTTCCGCATGATAAGAAATAAAGTAGGAAAGAAAATAACATAAAATAATGATGATAAATGAACAGTTGTGGTGTAACTAAATATGTGAGATAAAAAAATTAAAAAAAATAAAATAGGACGTGATTGTTGAGGGGGCGTTTCCCCCAAATTTCCTCTCAACTGAAAAGGAAATAAATGCAAGGGGTGGGCAGTTAGAAAAAGAAGGGAAGTAAAATAAAAAGTAAAATAAAGGGTTAGGGGAAACGACTGAGGGGTAGGGCGGCAGGAGAGAAGAAGGAAGGAAAGAGAAGGGAGAAGAGAAGAAGGAGGAGAGAGAAGGAGAAGAGAAGGAAAAATCAAAGCCGGATGTCTCAAACTATCCGTGAGTCCGTATACGGTGTAAATTGTTAGCAATCGAGGTAGGTTCCCTTTTCCCCCTCCAATTGGTACAAATTCAAGCATGCTCTAGTGATATTTTATGTGTTTTTGTTGTTTAATTGTTGAATTTCAATGCATGTTTTTTGATCTGTGAAAAGCATGAAGTTTTGAAGACTCTGGTATGCATGTATCTACTGCGTGTATGCGATGCGTGTATGCGACATGCATTGCGTGATTTAGTTTTGATTTTAGGGAAAAATTTGATAATCAAAATAGTAAAACTGTTGCAAGATTAGAGATTTTTCATTCTGTCTTGGCCTTAGAATAGGTCCCCATAGACTGGAAATAGGCGAAAATATAGATCGGGGTCGAAAAACGGTCGCCGGAGGTCGCTGGTGCACCGCACGCGCTGCCGAAATCGGCCGCACGTGGGCTGCACGCGCCTGCTGTAGCTGGTGCGCGATATACACATAATAAATAAAAAAAGGGCTTAGGGCCGGCCTGCCAGCGCGGAGACCAGGCCAGCCCTTAGTGGACTGCGGTCTGCAGCTGCAGGACCAGCCCAATAGCAACGAATTTAAAAAAAGGGCGGCTGGTAGCGGGCCGGGCCGGATGGCCAGCGGACCGGACCAGATGCCAGTCGGCCCAAATCGCTTATCACATAAAAAAAAGGAAAAGGGGATGGGGCAGCAGGGCGCTGAAGCGGGCCGGGCTGTGCTGGTAGAGACCAGGCTGGGAGAAGACCAGCCCAAACAGAAAAAAAAAATTAGGAATTTATATAATTCATAATTTCTGGAAATTCCAGGTTATTTAATTAATTTTAAATAGTAATAATTAAAGGAAAAATATAAATAAATATCAAAAAATTATAAATAAATTCCAGAAATTATAAAATGATGAAATTAAATTATTTTCACTAAATTTTAATAATTTTTATTATTTATTTAATTTGAACAATTAGGTAATAAATAGAAATAAATTAGGGAAAAATAAGGAAAAATATAGAAAATGCACAACAAATATATACAAGCCATGGAAAAATAAGTTTAACCTTAAACAACATTAAATCTTTACTCGGATAATAAATGAACCTAGATTTGAGTGCCGGAGGATGGTGAGGATGGGCCAGGGGCCTCAGACGATTGTGTTGTTTGCATTCATGGCATGTGCATTGCATGATGGTGGGTCGTGACGTACGGGTCACGGGCGCTCAGGATGGTGTACGGTGGCGGGGCCAAGTACACTCAGGATGGTGACTGTGGGTGGGTACGACCCACAGCCACTCAGTAGGTCCTGGGATCATGCATTGCATGGCGGAGATATCGGCATTTTGTGTGACATGACTTTGTTGCGTGTGACATGCATAGTAGGACATGCATCACGATATTGCGCATTCTTTAGCTGGAGTGAATTACCTTTCCGCATTATTTCATATGCTTATGTGATATCATGTCCTATGTGCTATGTGTTATATCATTTTTGAATGCTCATCTTGTACTACTTGGAGGCAGGTGCCTACTGAGTGATTTCCCAGTCACTCACCCCTACTCTCCCCCACCACGTGAGCAGGAAGAGACTTATGACTACGTCTTTGTTGAGGGCAGATCTGATACGGTGGAGTGGGCAAACTGATGGTCGTGCCTAGGATACTACAAGACCCTGCGACTGTTTGTCTTTATTTTATTGGGATATCATCGGACATCACCTTGTTTAGTACGATGGACTCTAAATGCTAGCGTGATAACTTATTGTCGTGACATATTTATTGTTTTATGGAGGATTGTCTTTTATTCATATGAATTAATGTTATGGTATTACGTTTCCGCAAGAAAAATTTCTACGTCTTTTCGGAAATGTGACCAAGTTGACTGAAGGCAAAGTGAAAGCCGGATGTCTCAAACTATCCGTGAGTCCGTATACGGTGTAAATTGTTAGCAATCGAGGTAGGTTCCCTTTTCCCCCTCCAATTGGTACAAATTCAAGCATGCTCTAGTGATATTTTATGTGTTTTTGTTGTTTAATTGTTGAATTTCAATGCATGTTGTTTGATCTGTGAAAAGCATGAAGTTTTGAAGACTCTGGTATGCGTGTATCTACTGCGTGTATGCGATGCATGTATGCGATATGCATTGCGTGATTTAGTTTTGATTTTAGGGAAAAATTTGATAATCAAAATTGTAAAACTGTTGCAAGATTAGACTTTTTCATTCTGTCTTGGCCTTAGAATAGGTCTCCATAGACTGGAAATAGGTGAAAATATAGATCGGGGTCGTAAAACGGTCGCCAGAGGTCGCCGGTGCGCCGCACGCGCCGCCAGAATCGGCCGCGCGTGGGCTGCACGCGCCTGCTGTAGCTTGTGCGTGATATACGCATGATAAATAAAAAAAGGGCTTAGGGCCGGCCTTCCATTAAATCTTTACTCGGATAATAAATGAACCTAGATTTGAGTGCCGGAGGATGGTGAGGATGGGCCAGGGGCCTCAGACGATTGTGTTGTTTGCATTCATGGCACGTGCATTGCATGATGGTGGGTCGTGACGTACGGGTCACAGACGCTCAGGATGGTGTACGGTGGCGGGGCCAAGTACACTCAGGATGGTGACTGTGGGTGGGTACGACCCACAGCCACTCAGTAGGTCCCGGGATCATGCATTGCATGGCGGAGATATCGGCATTTTGTGTGACATGACTTTGTTGCGTGTGACATGCATAGTAGGACATGCATCACGACGTTGCGCATTCTTTAGCTGGAGTGAATTACCTTTCCGCATTATTTCATATGCTTATGTGATATCATGTCCTATGTGCTATGTGTTATATCATTTTTGGATGCTCGTCTTGTACTACTTGGAGGCAGGTGCCTACTGAGTGATTTCCCAGTCACTCACCCCTACTCCCACCCACCAGGTGAGCAGGAAGAGACTTATGACTACGTCTTTGTTGAGGGCAGGTCTGATACGGTGGAGTGGGCAAACTGATGGTCGCGCCTAGGATACTAGAAGACCCTGCGACTGTTTGTCTTTATTTTATTGGAATCTCATCGGACATCACCATGTTTAGTACGATGGACTCTAGATGCTAGCGTGATGACTTATTGTCGTGACATATTTATTGTTTTATGGAGGATTGTCTTTTATTCATATGAATTAATGTTATGGTATTACGTTTCCGCAACAAAAATTTCTACGTGTTTTCGGAAATGTTAGAAATTGATTCGGCGCTTTGTATTCTCCTTAGTGAGATATGGCGAGCGCACTGTTCCCGATGCTAGGGTTCGGGAGCAGGGCGCTACAGAAACACATTGAGGTAAGATACCATTTCCTTCGAGATCATGTTCAAAATGGGGACATAAGCATAGATCATGTAGGAACTGATTATCAAATAGCTGACATCTTCACCAAACCCCTTAATCAAGCCACTTTTGAAAATTTACGAGCTAAGTTAGGTACTATGACTTACGATACCATTGTATAGTTCTATCTTTTGTATGATTTGCAAAATAAAGGGGGAGATAGAATAAGAACATGACTTTTAGTTGGTAAGTCATGATTTGGATTTGAGTTGAATAATATGCTAAGTTTCAATTGGTATAAGTTTTGAGAATAGGATAAGGGGGAAAGTATAAGTTGAGGGGGAGCACATGAACACATATGTTAACAACACGAGATTTGAGATTTTGAAAACATTTGGTATAGAATTGATGAAACAATTAGTAATCGGTGAGGTTTTCAAAACAATTCAATGATAAATAATTGTTAAAGAGTTGTGACATTAAAATCATGTTAAGTTATTTTGAAAATCATCCAAAAGGGAGAGAATGTTGAGAAATATGTTTGGATAATTTTCAAGGTCTTGATTTTAAGTGGCGGATACTTAAAAATGTCACACATATTGTTATAAATGATTAAGAGTTGAAAAAGTTAAGAAAAACGACATCGATCTCTCAGGTTATTGCACTTCAATCGATTGATTTACTTCGATCCCTCACATCGATCGATCCATGTAAGGCAGAGAAAATTCAAAAACTCACTGTGAGACATCGATCTCTGAAGCTGAGGCACTTCGATCGGTCGATGTCTAGGGTTTTTAGAAATATTTTTCTAAAATGTGATAAAATGATTGTTTTCATTTGTACATGATTTATATATGTTCATTATGTTGAAATTATGTGTTTTTGATGATTATAAATGTCTTTTGACTAATGTGCCTTGAAATTTTCTACAACTTACCAAAAAGGGCAAAATTGGTATTTTGAGTTTTGTAGGAACATGACACGGTAAAAATAATTCAAGGATACATTCATATTATATTTATCGTCACAAAGGTGTCATTATATCTATTTCTGACCATCCGGGTCATTTTTGGAGTTTTCTCTCACCAGGGGTATTTTGGTCATTTTACCCCTAAGGGTAGTTTTGGTATTTTTACTCAAGGAATCTCTTCAGTATATTATTATCTTCATTCTAAAGTTGATTTATAATTATCTTGAAGATTATTTGGTGGTTTTCTATTATTTCTCTCAATTTATGATATTATCGACATTAGCGGGATATGTGACGAGTTACGATGTCACATTCTATTTTTTCTTGAAGACATTCTTCTATATGTTATTGGAGGATATTAATCATCATTTTTAAGAGAATTAAGGGTGTTAAAAGTGTGAAATTGATCACAACATACAAGGAGAAAAAGTGGAAATTTTTGTGTTAAATGTTGACATAATCTTGTCAACTATTATTTGTTGATTTCTCCTTCAAAAATATGAGTTTATATAACATATATATGGTTTTAAAAACGTTCATAAACATTTGGATATGATAGTGTACTCATTTTATGACTTGGTGACAAATGGACCAACCAAAAAGAAGCTAATTGGCAAAAATTGCCAATTAAGAAATTTCAAATATTTTGGAGCTGATTTTTGTTTGAATTTTTCAGCTCTCACATGCCTATTATCATGGCAAAAATTTGAGAGGATAGTGGAGTTATTATGCCATTTTATCCTACTACATTATCTTCAACATTTTCAAAACAAAATGAAGTGTAGAAATCGGCCAAGGTGATTTCCAAGGTGGACCAATTATGTTGTTTCATTTTGCCAAGTGTACAAGGCATTTATGTGGCCAATCAATGATGGGAGACAGTTAAGCATTGATGATGAAGATGGTGACACATAAGAGTTCTTATCTTCAAGAGCCATTTCACACTATAAATAGGAGGCAAAGGTGAAGAAGAAGAACAAACACTTGAAAGCAAAAGTTGAATTATCTTGCTATCTTCTTCTCTTCATTCTTGTTTTGTTCTTTGTAGCTAAGGTGTTCTTGTGATATTTGTTGTAGGGCTACAAGCCTCTTGTGTCTCATTTGTGAGATTGATTAGCCAAATCCATAAGGCTACATCAATAGGTGATAGAGGTGTTGCAACCAAGAGTTACATAGAGATGTTCATTCAAGTCTTGAATAGGGTTGGTGTTTAACCCAAGGATCAAGCTTGGTTCTTGTTGTAATTGTGTTCATACCATAGTTAAATCCAAGGAAAGGTGTTCCTTGGGAGTGGAGTAGGTCACATTGATCAAACCAGGATGAATCTTTGGTGTTCTTGTCCTTTTTTCACTTTTCTGTTTTTCTATCCATTTTCACTGCAGATTTCACACAAATTCTCACGTCTTGAAAAAATAGCAAAACACTTTGAAATTTGTGATTTTTAGTGGAGTTATACTTCAGACTGTTAGATTTCATTCTCAACAAGAATTACTTGATTTGAGCAAGTGAACGTTAGTCTTTAAGTCGTTGCAAGATAACTGCTCTAATCTAGCTGCAGCCTGACCAGTTTTAAGAAAACTTGAATTCTGTTTTAATCAAGAATTGTTTGTGGTCAGGACTATTTGGAAACATAAGCTAGACATCCTAAGGAGTGTTTTGACATAAAGATCAACCTTTTTGGTTAAGTTTTCAAAGAGAAACATGTTTTCCAATTTCGCCAACATTCTGTCCAATTCTGTCCAGATTGGCTATCTGAATCTTTTTATTTGTTTGAAGGGCCAAACGATCTTATGTTTATCTGATTTTTGGATAGAATCTTGTCAAGCCATTGAATTTAAGTTCTAAAAATTTTCATAATTTTTGGAGTTGTGTACAAGGATTTTTGAATTTTTCAAAAACAGGTTCTGAATTTGAGGTGGTCTCACATTCTGTTTTCAAAGGGGATTTTAATCAAGCGTAGTAGTGTAATTTCTGCCAACCACTATTCACTCCCTCTCTAGTGGTGTTTATTGTAGGTGCATGGTCCAACAAGGGCTTCAACTGTCTCAATGCATACACAATCACCCATTCTTTCTGCATCAACACACAACCTACAAGAAAAGGGTGAATGCGCATATGTTTTATAAGGAATTTACGAAATTACTAGCTTGGAAGCGACACTATAAACCACGAATCCCTTTCGGAGATTGGTTGTGCTAATACTGGCGCTGATGTCAATATCTTCTTAAGCTCGGCGAAGCTCTGTTGGCAGTCAAAAGTCCAATCATATCACGTCTTCTTCTGTATCAATCGAGTCAGTGGGACTGCGATCCGTGAGAATCCTTCAACAAACTTCTGATAATAACTTGCAAGTCCCAAGAAACTCCTGACCTCGGTTACATTTGTCGGTCTCGGATGTTGTACCCAACGAAAATTGTATTGTACTTGAGACTCGTATGAAGTGATTCAATGAAATGTTGGATATTCCAAGCGCTTTTTATCAAGTTTTATCACTTCTCTTTAACTATTTTTCCTTAAAATGAATACTACAAGAAATAGTATAATATCCCAAGTATGATTTGTGAAACGTGTGAAAGGACCATTTTGACCTTACAAGACTTTAGAGAATTCGGTCATGAGGGTCTAGGAAAAATTCTAGAATACCTTAAATCTTCAAGAAGCGAAATAGCTTTTAATGGTCTTCCTAAAAGCAAGACTAAAAGCTTACACCAAATTAAGTATTTTACTAATATGATTAAAAAGGGTTTAAAGGAAAAGTTTTCCACTTTTATTTCCCCCAACCGCCGGCTAAGTAAGGGGTAAGCCCCATGAGACTACTTTTAATATAATGCTTCAACTAGTCACATTAAGGTCTCTTGAAGAAATTCTAAAGGCCTCACACATTAAGTGAAGTAGGGAATCATTTCAAGAATTTAAATTTTTCTCTATGTTCCCCCTTTAGAGCTGTGGAATGAAAGAAAGGAAGAGTACATGAGCTCATCCTAATAGTTCCAACTAACCACTTTTAATTGAGACCATCTTTCTAATTATCCTCAAGAGGAAATTAAAGGATAAAGAGCCTATGGAAAGTCCCCAGCCGCCGGATGAGGGATTAAGGTTAGGCCTTGATAACTCTCCTAAACAACCTTGGTTACCTTTCTCAACCCAACTTAAAAATGTAACTCAAGGAGTAATTAAGGGAGGCAACAAAGGAGTAAATGAGCCTACTCCTCCCCACCGCCAGATTTTTTACCATGGTTAGCCATGAGACAACTACTCTAGTTACTTCTCTTAAACCCACCCCAAAAAGTAACTCATGTTGTGATTAGGGGTTTATCATTAAGTAGCCATCATGACGGTGTCTATATAAAAAGGAAAAACATCTCTCCTTCTCCTTCATTAAACCAACCGGCCACCCCACTTGGATAAAACGACATCATCTTTTCAAAGAATATCCTAGAAACTCCTTTCTTACAATATTCTCAAGAGTCACCCCAAGCAAGTCACTAAGAAGTCATTAAACACTTAGACAACTCCTCCATCCCCATCATTTCATACGGCCAAAAGGAGCTAAAGAGACTCAAGGCTATCTTCATCTACATGAGTTCAAGCTTCACTTAGGTAAGTGACACCTTAGATTCTAAAAGTAGAGTCCATTTCTCTAGAGAGTGAAGCTTATGTTTTGGTTCTTGTCTTGCCTAAAAACCGTGACCTTCAAGGGCCACTAGGAGGAGATTCCTTAAGCTACTAGGGAAGCTAGCATTGTTGGTTGGTGGAATCCATCTCAAGCTCCATTTTGGGTAAGGAAATCCTAACATCAAGCTAGTTATTATTCATTCAAAGTAGTGGCTAACATCCATCTCTCTCCTCCCCCAAAAACTGTGTGCTATGTGTCAAGTTTGGAAGAAAGCTTCAATCGTTTTCAACCAAGACTCAATCTAACGGAAGTTCTTACTCAAAGAGGCAAGTATACCCTAAGCGACCTTGGCTTATTTGCAAAGTATATACTTGAATGACTAGTATTCTCTAAGATGTGAATGGTAGTCGAATATTCTAAGAACTAGGCACAAGAACTTAGTGATTTCAAAGAAAAGGTGTTATCTTGATGTATGATTTACTACATGTCTATGTTGTGCTCTAATCAAGATGTGACATGACCCTCACCATGTGCAAGGAACGGGCTGTATAACAGGTGTTGGAGGTATAAATAATCTTGTATGTTTTGACCACATGAGGAGTAAGATGCGTGAAGATGGCGTGTGTTGTGAATGAAACTGCAAGGCTGTCTTATTATGATTTGTATGAAGCCTAAGTCAATTATTAATCTGGAAATAACCATGTTAAAATATGTATTTAATGACTAGTAAGCCACCTTAGAGAAATAAGGTTATTTGGATAACCATGGACAAGATAAAATGGTAAAAACGAAAACTACTCGAGCTGGACAGTTTTAAGTGGCATATTGCACTGTCAGAAAATGAACCCTAGGAACGTGCAAATTAGCTAAAATTTTGTAGTATGATAGCCTCATATATATAGTAAAAGTAAGAGGTGGAATTTTGGAAAAAGGACTTGTGGTCTGTCCTTAATAAAATTCTTAGTGAAAGTGGGTCACTGCAGTTTCGGTAAAAAACCTTAACTTAGAAAGAGGATTATTTTACTTCCTTAGGTGGATTGGATTGCCTTGAAAATTTTACAGTACTTACCAAAGACATAGAGGAATATATTCATGAGAGGAAATTGCTTAAAATTATTGATTTTACAAGATAAAAATTAAGGGGAAATCATGGTACAAAAATCGGGAAATAGGGCCGCATGGTATGGCGTTTGGTTGAGGCCTTAATACAATTTAATTGGACTTGTATGTGATGTTGGGCCTTTTCCCCCTCCAATTGGTACAAATTCAAGCATGCTCTAGTGATATTTTATGTGTTTTTGTTGTTTAATTGTTGAATTTCAATGCATGTTGTTTGATCTGTGAAAAGCATGAAGTTTTGAAGACTCTGGTATGCGTGTATCTACTGCGTGTATGCGATATGCATTGCGTGATTTAGTTTTGATTTTAGGAAAAAATTTGATAATCAAAATAGTAAAATTGTTGCAAGATTAGAGATTTTTCATTCTGTCTTGGCCTTAGAATAGGTCCCCATAGATTAGAAATAGGCGAAAATATAGATCGAGGTCGAAAAACGGTCGCCGGAGGTCGCCGGTGCGCCGCACGCGCCGCCGGAATCGGCCGTGCGTGGGCTGCACGCGCCTGCTGTAGCTGGTGCGCAATATACACATATAAATAAAGAAAAGGCTTAGGGCCGGCCTGCCAGCGCGCTGACCAGGCCAGCCCTTAGTGGGCCGCGGTCTGCAGCTGCAGGACCAGCCCAATAGCAACGAATTTTTAAAGAAAAAGGGCGGCTGGTAGCGGCCCGGGCCGGATGGCCAGCGGACCGGACCAGATGCCAGTCGGCCCAAATCGCTTATCACATAAAAAAAGGAAAAAGGGATGGGGCAGCAGGCCGCTGAAGCGGGCCAGGCTGTGCTGATAGAGACCAGGCTGGAAGAAGACCAGTCCAAATGGAAAAAAAAATTTAGGTATTTATATAATTCTGAATTTCTGGAAATTCCATAAAGGTTATTTAATTAATTTTAAATAGTAATAATTATAGGAAAAATATAAATAAATATCAGGAAATTATAAATAAATTCCAGAAATTATTAAATGATGAAATTAAATTATTTTCACTAAATTTTAATAATTGTTATAATTTATTTGATTTGAACAATTAGGTAATAAATAGAAATAAATTAGAAAAAATGAGAAAAAATATAGAAAATGCACAATAAATATATACAAGCCATGGAAAAATAAGTTTAACATTAAACAACATTAAATCTTTTCTCGGATAATAAATGAACCTAGATTTGAGTGCCAGAGGATGGTGAGAATGGGCCAGGGGCCTCAGACGATTGTGTTGTTTGCATTCATGGCACGTGCATTGCATGATGGTGGGTCGTGACGTACGGGTCACAGGCACTCAGGATGGTGTACGGTGGCGGGGCCAAGTACACTCTGGATGGTGACTGTGGGTGTGTACGACCCACAGCCACTCAGTAGGTCCCGGGATCATGCATTGCATGGCGGAGATATCGGCATTTTGTGTGACATGACTTTGTTGCGTGTGACTATGGGTGTCTACGTCTTTTCGGACATGTCGGAAATTGATTCGGCGCTTTGTATTCTCCTTAGTGAGATACGGCGGGCGTACTGTTCCCGATGCTAGGGTTCGGGAGCGGGGCGCTACAGGTGGTATCAGAGCAGAGGCTTCAGATCCGCCTCGGGAACGTAGGATTAACTAGATCACCTGGACATAAGCTATGATCTTCTCCTAGAAATGCCGATTATACCTTAAATACATGAAGTAGACCTAAGTTATGATTGGGTTATGAGAGGTGTGTGCCATTGGTGAGCTTTCTCTATTTAATCATCGTTGAACCTCTGAACCTTCGCATGAGCCTCATAAAGGCTCAAATACATCGATCACTCCCGTTCGAATTCTCGTCAAGATTCGCACGAGATCTAGAAAAATACCGCTGTGTCGTGAATAATCACCCAAAAGAGACAACGGTGATTGCGGTAATGACCACCAGAAGTAGGCGGCATTCTCCAAGCATTGGCTGACAGCATGGCCACCACTTTGGCGCAACAGCGGCAGTTGCAGTTGAATCAGCGGCTTCCGCCGCTGCCACCACCAGATCTGAGGTTCTACTATATGGAAATTCAGGATGTCCGGAATTCGATGTTTCGAAGGACCCTTCATCAGAAGGCAGGCGACGTCGTAGTGGAGTTCAATCGCCAGCGACCAGGTCTCAATGACTCATCGTGAGTACAGTTGATGTTAGTCAGAGATAAATGATCAGAGTTGCACAGCGGAAGCGTGGCTTTCTTAAGTCACGTAAGTTCAGAAGAGTGAACCTCAGTGTATACGAAGAAGATTAAGGATATCACTGAGTAGCCCTAACCGACCAAGGTGACTGAAGTAAGGAGCTTTCTTGGTTAGCCAGCTGCTACATGGAATTCGATTAAGGATTTCCATCGATACTGGTGCCCCTGAACATACGGAAGCATAAGGAGGAGAAGTTCGAGTGGACAGTTGATATCGACAAAGATATTCAACAAAGCTTCGATGAGCAAAAAAACACAAGACCATAATACACAAATTTTGCTAATTAACTATATATACACGCACTGATCAGTACAACATACTTTAATGACATATTTCCATATATCAACCACGTACTAGAACATTAACTTACAAAATCTAGCATAAGTACGCCAAGAGATATAACATAGTACAAAAAAAAATAATAGAGATTTCACATAACATAATGAACTATAAATATACAACGACATAAGTCAACAATATATATATATACACACGCACACATATACATACATATACGTAAATATATACATGTATACATATACATACAAAGCGACCAACACAAAAATGTGAAGTAACAGGTAAAAGCTCACAATATATATAGAATACGATAACAACGTAGGAGTAGCGAGCATATAAAAGATATACGATAAGTCAGGATTGTTTGTGCTAAATGATCGCTATAAAAAAACAAAAACAAAAGAAACGAACCCATGACAGATAGCCACTTAGAAATTTATAAAAGTTAAGCTGTTAATATATATCGTGGGTTACTAATCCACACAGTAATACATGATTACAAAAAAAACAAAACAACACCCAGTCTTTTACAACAATAAAGAAGCAAATAGACAAACACAATTTGTTACAACGTCAATGACATAACGTAAAAAAACATACAAATAGGTACACGAAACAAAGTAACTACACGATGCTAAGTACATATGCACAAGTATACACACAACTGTTTCAATGAGGCCACAACATAATTAATATAACAAACAGTAATAAACATCATAGTATGTAACGACAACAAACAACACAATTACAAAGAATACAATAACAAATACCTTACATACAAGACATCGATTATAAAAAAAATAACATAGGAATACAACTGCAAGTTTTAAAACAAATTAACAACCTACACATTTATAGTAAAACATAGTAATTATGAATTAGGAACAACATAGTAATAGATTAAAGTGTAAATAATTTAATAACAGAAAAATAGTAAAAAAAGGAAATTTTTGTTAACTATCTTACTTGAGCACCCAAATTAGTATATCTAAAGTCCATGCATTTATGAAATTCCTTCGGAATAATTTATATACGATATTTGTACAATAATATAAGCTAGTACGAAAAATATAGAGTATAGGTAACAAAAATTATCAACGACTAATATAAGTACAAAAAAAGAGAGAGATCAAAAAAATAATAAAAAAATAAAATAAAAATAGTTAAATAAAATGAACACGCACAGCATGTGTACCACTTAAAACACAACTAATGTACAATATAAATATAAGACATGTGACAGACTACACATAGCGATCATGAATTTATTTGCTACATTTGAAGCATAAGTCATACATGCGTATGACATAAGGATACACAACATACCATATATATATCTATACCAAACATGTTTAACGACTTAACAATTAAAACGACAACACATGTTAAAACTCGTGTATGTTGATATACAGCAGACGGAGCCACGTTGAGCGTTGCATTTCATCCCCAACCTGATGAGTAGTCGGAGACGACGATGCAAACTATTGAGGACATGCTGAGGGCTTGCGCACTAGACTTCAGAATAAACTGGGATAGTATGATCAAGTTGGTCCAGTTTGTTAACAGTAACAGTTACCATAACGCTATCGGCATGGCGTCATTTAAGGTGCTCTACGGGCGTAAGTGCGGGTCTCCAGTGCATTGAGACGAAGTTGGAAAGCGTACTATTACCGGTCTAGAGCAGACTAATCAAACCAAGGAGAAGATAAAGTTGATTCGAAAAAGACTTAAGATGGCCCAAGACAGAAGCAAGGGTTGGGCAGGTTTGAAGAGGCGTCCTTTGGAGGCTGCTGTCAGAGACAATGGTTCCTATATGGTGTCACCTATGAAGGGTGTGACACGTTTGATCTGAAGGGTAAGCTGAGGCCTCGGTGCATTGGCCCTTACGAGGAGCTTGAAAGGATCAATTCGTTAGCTTACTAGTTGGCATTGCCTCCAACGTTGGCCTAAGTACACAACGTATTCCATGTTTCTCAGATGAAAAGGTACATTTCATATCCAAATCATGTATTAGACGCACCATCTCTGAGAATCATACTAGACGCGTCATATGAAGAGACCCTGTTGCGGATTATAGACCGTGAGGACCAACAGCTGAGAAGTAGAATCGCTTCAAATATCAAGGAGTAATAGAGCAGTCACAGGGAAAATGAAGCAACATGGGAACCGGATGATCAGATGCTTGAACGCTACCCTAAACTATTTGATTAAAGTACGTCGAGTCTCCTCTGTCTCTACAACTAATATTACGCCAAGTTTCTAGGACGAAACTTTTTGTAAGGTGGGTAGGATGTTATAACCCAAAATTTTTGAACTAATTGTTACACGTTAAAAGAAAAAAAACTAGGTAGCCGTTGGGTGTAACAACCCCTCGAAACTAAATTAATTGTAGCGTGTCGATTATGTCCAAGTAGTTGGATAATTATATCAAATTTTTATGGACGTATAGAGTAAAACAAAATATAAAGGTAAATAATAATAAGATAAAAAAGAAAAGAAAGAAAAAGAAAAAAGGTTTCCGCATGATAAGAAATAAAGTAGGAAAGAAAATAACATAAAATAATGATGATAAATGAACAGTTGTGGTGTAACTAAATATGTGAGATAAAAAAATTAAAAAAAAATAAAATAGGACGTGATTGTTGAGGGGGGCGTTAGTGGCTCCCCCAAATTTCCTCTTAACTGAAAAGGAAATAAATGCAAGGGGTGGGCAGTTAGAAAAAGAAGGGAAGTAAATTAAAAAGTAAAATAATGGGTTAGGGGAAACGGCTGAGGGGTAGGGCGGCAGGAGAGAAGAAGGAAGGAAAGAGAAGGCAGAAGAGAAGAAGGAGGAGAGAGAAGGAGAAGAGAAGGAAAAATGAAAGCCGGATGTCTCAAACTATCCGTGAGTCCATATACGGTGTAAATTGTTAGCAATCGAGGTAGGTTCCCTTTTCCCCCTCCAATTGGTACAAATTCAAGCATGCTCTAGTGATATTTTATGTGTTTTTGTTGTTTAATTGTTGAATTTCAATGCATGTTTTTTGATCTGTGAAAAGCATGAAGTTTTGAAGACTCTGGTATGCGTGTATCTACTGCGTGTATGCGATATGCATTGCGTGATTTAGTTTTGATTTTAAAAAAAAATTTGATAATCAAAATAGTAAAACTGTTGCAAGATTAGAGATTTTTCGTTCTGTCTTGGCCTTAGAATAGGTCCCCATAGACTGGAAATAGACGAAAATATAGATCGGGGTCGAAAAATGGTCGCCGGTGCACCGCATGCGCCGCCAGAATCGGCCGCGCGTGGGCTGCATGCGCCTGCTGTAGCTGGTGCGCGATATACACATAATAAATAAAAAAGGGCTTAGGGCCGGCATGCCAGCGCGCAGACCAGGCCAGCCCTTAGTGGGCCGCGGTCTGCAGCTGTAGGACCAGCCCAATAGCAACGAATTTAAAAAATAGGGGCGGCTGGTAGCGGGCCGGGCCGGATGGCCAGCGGACCGGACCAGATGCCAGTCGGCCCAAATCACTTATCACATAAAAAAAGGAAAAGGGGATGGGGCAGCAGGCCGCTGAAGCGGGCTGGGCTGTGCCGGTAGAGACCAGGCTGGAAGAAGACCAGCCCAAACAGAAAAAAAATTTAGGAATTTATATAATTCTGAATTTCTGGAAATTCCAGGTTATTTAATTAATTTTAAAAAGTAATAATTAAAAGAAAAATATAAATAAATATCAAAAAATTATAAATAAATTCTAAAAATTATAAAATGATGAAATTAAATTATTTTCACTAAATTTTAATAATTGTTATTATTTATTTAATTTGAAAAATATGGTAATAAATAGAAATAAATTAGGGAAAATAAGGAAAAATATAGAAAATGCACAATAAATATATACAAGCCATGGAAAAATAAGTTTAACATTAAACAACATTAAATCTTTACTCGGATAATAAATGAACCTAGATTTGAGTGCCGGAGGATGGTGAGGATGGGCCAGGGGCCTCAGACGATTGTGTTGTTTGCATTCATGGCATGTGCATTGCATGATGGTGGGTCGTGACGTACGGGTCACGGGTGCTCAGGATGGTGTACGGTGGCGGGGCCAAGTACACTCAGGATGGTGACTGTGGGTGGGTACGACCCACAGCCACTCAGTAGGTCCTGGGATCATGGATTGCATGGCGGAGATATCGGCATTTTGTGTGACATGACTTTGTTGCGTGTGCCATGCATAGTAGGACATGCATCACGATGTTGCGCATTCTTTAGCTGGAGTGAATTACCTTTCCGCATTATTTCATATGCTTATGTGATATCATGTCCTATGTGCTATGTGTTATATCATTTTTGGATGCTCGTCTTGTACTACTTGGAGGCAGGTGCCTACTGAGTGATTTCCCAGTCACTCACCCCTACTCCCCCCCACCAGGTGAGCAGGAAGAGACTTATGACTACGTCTTTGTTGAGGGCAGGTCTGATACGGTGGAGTGGGCAAACTGATGGTCGCGCCTAGGATACTAGAAGACCCTGCGACTGTTTGTCTTTATTTTATTGGGATCTCATCGGACATCACCTTGTTTAGTACGATGGACTCTAGATGCTAGCGTGATGACTTATTGTCGTGACATATTTATTGTTTTATGGAGGATTGTCTTTTATTCATATGAATTAATGTTATGGTATTACGTTTCCACAACAAAAATTTCTACGTCTTTTCGGAAATGTTAGAAATTGATTCAGCGTTTTGTATTCTCCTTAGTGAGATACGGCGGACGCACTGTTCCCGATGCTAGGGTTCGGGAGCAGGGCGCTACAGAAACACATTGAGGTAAGATACCATTTCCTTCGAGATCATGTTCAAAATGGGGACATAAGCATAGATCATGTAGGAACTGATTATCAAATAGCTGACATCTTCACCAAACCCCTTAATCAAGCCACTTTTGAAAATTTACAAGCTAAGTTAGGCATTATGACTTACGATACCAATGTATAGTTCTATCTTTTGTATGATTTGCAAAATAAAGGGGGAGATAGAATAAGAACATGACTTTTAGTTGGTAAGTCATGATTTGGATTTGAGTTGAATAATATGCTAAGTTTCAATTGGTATAAGTTTTGAGAATAGGATAAGGGGGAAAGTATAAGTTGAGGGGGAGCACATGAACACATATGTTAACAACACGAGATTTGAGATTTTGAAAACATTTGATATAGAATTGATGAAACAATTAGTAATCGGTGAGGTTTTCAAAACAATTCAATGATAAATAATTGTTAAAGAGTTGTGATATTAAAATCATGTTAAGTTATTTTGAAAATCATCCAAAAGGGAGAGAATGTTGAGAAATATGTTTGGATAATTTTCAAGGTCATGATTTTAAGTGGCGGATACTTAAAAATGTCACACATATTGTTATAAATGATTAAGAGTTGAAAAAGTTAAGAAAAACGACATCGATCTCTCAGGTTATTGCACTTCGATCGATTGATTTACTTCGATCCCTCACATCGATCGATCTATGTAAGGCAGAGAAAATTCAAAAACTCACTGTGAGACATCGATCTCTGAAGCTGAGGCACTTCGATCGGTCGATGTCTAGGGTTTTTAGAAATATTTTTCTAAAATGTGATAAAATGATTGTTTTCATTTGTACATGATTTATATATGTTCATTATGTTGATATTATGTTTTTTTGATGATTATAAATGTCTTTTGACTAATGTGCCTTGAAATTTTCTACAACTTACCAAAAAGGGCAAAATTGATATTTTGAGTTTTGTAGGAACATGACACGGTGAAAATGTTTCTAGGATACATTCATATTATATTTATCATCACAAAGGTGTCATTATATCTATTTCTGACCATCTGAGTCATTTCTGGAGTTTTCTCTCACCAGGGGTATTTTGATCATTTTACCCCTAAGGGTAGTTTCGGTATTTTTACTCAAGGAGTCTCTTCAGTATATTATTATCTTCATTCTAAAGTTGATTTATAATTATCTTGAATATTATTTGGTGGTAATCTATTATTTCTCTCAATTTATGATATTATCGACATTAGCGGGATATGTGACGAGTTGCGATGTCACATTCTATTTCTTCTTGAAGACCTTCTTCTATATGTTATTGGAGGATATTAATCATCATTTTAAGAGAATTAAGGGTGTTAAAAGTGTGAAATTGGTCACAACATACAAGGAGAAAAAGTGGGAATTTTTGTGTTATATGTTGACATAATCTTGTCAACTATTATTTGTTGATTTCTCCTTCAAAAATATGAGTTTATATAACATATATATGGTTTTAAAAACGTTCATAAACATTTGGACAAGATGGTGTACTCATTTTATGACTTGGTGACAAGTGGACCAACCAAAAAGAAGCTAATTGGCAAAAATTGCCAATTAAGAAATTTCAAATTGTAGCCAACGGCTACAAGGCTATTTTGGAGCTGATTTTTGTTTGAATTTTTCAGCTCTCACATGCCTATTATCATGGCAAAAATTTGAGAGGATAGTGGAGTTGTTATGCCATTTTATCCTACTACATTATCTTCAACATTTTCAAAACAAAATGAAGTGTAAAAATCGGCCAACGTGATTTCCAAAGGTGGACCAATTATGTTGTTTCATTTTGCCAAGTGTACAAGGCATTTATGTGGCCAATCAATGATGGGAGACAGTTAAGCATTGATGATGAAGATGGTGACACATAAGAGTTCTTATCTTCAAGAGCCATTTCACACTATAAATAGGAGGCAAAGGTGAAGAAGAAGAACAAACACTTGAAAGCAAAAGTTGAATTATCTTGCTATCTTCTTCTCTTCATTCTTGTTTTGTTCTTTGTAGCTAAGGTGTTCTTGTGATATTTGTTGTAGGGCTACAAGCCTCTTGTGTCTTATTTGTGAGATTGATTAGCCAAATCTATAAGGCTACATCAATAGGTGATAGAGATGTTGCAACCAAGAGTTACATAGAGGTGTTCATTCAAGTCTTGAATAAGGTTGGTGTTTAACCCAAGGATCAAGCTTGGTTCTTGTTGTAATTGTGTTCATACCATAGTGAAATCCAAGGAAATGTGTTCCTTGGGAGTGGAGTAGGTCACATTGATCGAACCAAGATGAATCTTTGGTGTTCTTGTCCTTTTTTCACTTTTCTGTTTTTCTATCCATTTTCACTGCAGATTTCACACAAATTCTCACGTCTTGAAAAAAATCAAAACACTTTGAAATCTGTGATTTTTGGTGGAGTTATACTTCAGACTGTTAGATTTCATTCTCAACAAGAATTACTTGATTTGAGCAAGTGAACGTTAGTCTTTAAGTCGTTGCAAGATAACTGCTCTAATCTAGCTGCAACCTGACCAGTTTTAAGAGAACTTGAATTCTGTTTTAATCAAGAATTGTTTGTGGTCAGGACCTTTTGGAAACATAAACTAGACATCCTAAGGAGTTTTTTGACATAAAGATCAACCTTTTTGGTTAAGTTTTCAAAGAGAAACGCGTTTTCCAATTTCAGCAACATTCTGTCCAATTCTGTCCAGATTGACTATCTGAATCTTTTTATTTGTTTGAAGGGCCAAACGATCTTATGTTTATCTGATGTTTGGATAGAATCTTGTCAAGCCATTGAATTTAAGTTCTAAAAATTTTCATAATTTTTGGAGTTGTATACAAGGATTTTTGAATTTTTCAAAAACGGGTTCTGAATTTGAGGTGGTCTCATATTCTGTTTTCAAAGGGGATTTTAATCAAGGGTAGTAGTGTAATTTCTGCCAACCACTATTCACCCCCTTTCTAGTGGTGTTTATTGTAGGTGCATGGTCCAACAAGGGCTTCAACTGTCTCAATGCATACACAATCACCCATTCTTTCTGCATCAACACACAACCTACAAGAAAAGGGTGAACGCGCATATGTTTTATAAGGAATTTACGAAATTACTAGTTGTGTATTTGTTTACCTAATTCAGTCTTGGAAGCGTCACTATAAACCACGAATCCCTTTCCGGAGATTGGTTGTGCTAATACTGGCGCTGATGTCAATATCTTCTAAAGCTCGGCGAAGCTCTGCTGGTAGTCAAAAGTCCAATCATATCGCGTCTTCTTCTGTATCAATCGAGTCAGTGGGACTGCGATCCGTGAGAATCCTTCAACAAACTTCTGATAATAACTTGCAAGTCCCAAGAAACTCCTGACCTCGGTTACATTTGTCGGTCTCGGATGTTGTACCCAACAAAAATTGTATTGTACTTGAGACTCGTATGAATGGTTTAATGAAATGTTGGATATTCCAAGCGCTTTTTATCAAGTTTTATCACTTCTCTTTAACTATTTTTCCTTAAAATGAATACTACAAGAAATAGTATAATATCCCAAGTATGATTTGTGAAACGTGTGAAAGGACCATTTTGCCCTTACAAGACTTTAGAGAATTCGGTCATGAGGGTCTAGGAAAAATTCTAGAATACCTTAAATCTCCAAGAAGCTAAATAGCTTTTAATGGTCTTCCTAAAAGAAAGACTAAAAGCCTACACCAAATTAAGTATTTTACTAATATGATTAAAAAGGGTTTAAAGGTAAAGTTTTCCACTTTTCCTTCCCCCAACCACTTGCTAAGTAAGGGGTAAGCCCCATGAGACTACTTTTAATTTAATGCTTCAACTAGTCACATTAAGGTCTCTTGAAGAAATTCTAAAGGCCTCACACATTAAGTGAAGTAGGGAATCATTTCAAGAATTTAAATTTTTCTCTATGTTCCCCCTTTAGAGCCGTGGAATGAAAGAAAGGAAGAGTGCATGAGCTCATCCTAATAGTTCCAACTAACCACTTTTAATTGAGACCACCTTTCTAATTATCCTCAAGAGGAAATTAAAGAATAAAGAGCCTATGGAAAGTCCCCAACCGCCGGATGAGGGATTAAGGTTAGGCCTTGATAACTCTCCTAAACAACCTTGGTTGCCTTTCTCAACCCAACTTAAAAATGTAACTCAAGGAGTAATTAATGGAGGCAACAAAGGAGTAAATGAGCCTACTCCTCCCCACCGCCAGATTTTATACCATGGTTAGCCATGAGACAACTACTCTAGTTACTTCTCTTAAACCCGCCCCAAAAAGTAACTCATGTTGTGATTAGGGGTTTATCATTAAGTAACCCTCATGATGGTGTCCATACAAAAAGGAAAAACATCTCTCCTTCTCCTTCATTAAACCAACCGGCCACCCCTCTTGGATAAAAAGACATCATCTTTTCAAAGAACATCCTAGAAACTCCTTTCTTACAATATTCTCAAGAGTCACCCCAAGCAAGTCACTAAGAAGTCATTAAACACTGAGACAACTCCTCCATCCCCATCATTTCATACGTCCAAAAGGAGCTAAAGAGACTCAAGGCTATCTTCATCTACATGAGTTCAAGCTTCACCTAGGTAAGTGACACCTTATATTCTAAAAGTAGAGTCCATTTCTCTAGAGAGTGAAGCTTACGTTTTGGTTCTTGTCTTGCCTAAAAACCATGACCTTCAAGGGCCACTAGGATGAGATTTCTTAAGCTACTAGGGAAGCTAGCATTGTTGGTGGGTGGAATCCATCTCAAGCTCCATTTTGGGTAAGGAAATCCTAACATCAAGCTAGTTATTCTTCATTCAAAGTAGTGGCTAACATCCATCTCTCTCGTCTCCCAAAAACCGTGTGCCATGTGTCAAGTTTGGAAGAAAGCTTCAATCTTTTTCAACCAAGACTCAATCTAAGGGAAGTTCTTACTCAAAGAGGCAAGTATACCCTAAGCGACCTTGGCTTATTTGCAAAGTATATACTTGAATGACTAGTTTTCTCTAAGATGTGAATGGTAGTCGAATATTCTACGAACTAGGCACAAGAACTTAGTGATTTCAAAGAAAAGGTGTTATCTTGATGTATGATTTACTACATGTCTATGTTGTGCTCTAATCAAGATGTGACATGAACCTCACCATGTGTAAGGAACGGGCTGTATAACAGGTGTTGGAGGTATAAATAATCTTGTAAGTTTTGACCACATGAGGAGTAAGATGCGTGAAGATGGCGTGTGTTGTGAATGAAACTGCAAGGCTGTCTTATTATGATTTGTATGAAGCCTAAGTCAATTATTAATCTGGAAATAACCATGTTAAAATATGCATTTAATGACTAGTAAGCCACCTTAGAGAAATAAGGTTATTTGGATAACCATGGACAAGATAAAATGGTAAAAAGGAAAACTACTCGAGCTGGACAGTTTTAAGTGGCATATTGCACGGTCAGAAAATGAACCCTAGAAACGTGCAAATTAGCTAAAATTTGGTAGGATGATAGCCTCATATGTTTATTAAAAGTGAGAGGTGGAATTTTGGAAAAAGGACTTGTGGTCTGTCCTTAATAAAATTCTTAGTGAAAGTGGGTCACTGCAGTTTCGGTAAAAAAAACCTTATCTTAGAAAGAGGATTATTTGACTTCCTCAGGTGGATTGGATTGCCTTGAAAATTTTACAGTACTTACCCAAGACATAGAGGAATATATTCATTGGAGGAAATTGCTTAAAATTATTGATTTTACAAGATAAAAATTAAGGAGAAATCATGGTACAAAAATCTGGAAATAGGGCCGCATGGTATGGCGTTTGGTTGAGGCCTTAATACAATTTAATTGGACTTGTATGTGATGTTGGACCTTTAATTATTACTTCTTAGTGTATTGATTATGTTACCAGGTTTTAGCCTTAATTGGATAAGGCCTTTAATGATTACTTCTTAGTGGATTGATGATGAGCCTAGAGTCCGTATCCATAGACGAGAGAGAGAGAGGATGGCAGCTTAAGGACTTTTCTTCATGATGGTTTTTGTTGATGAACTTATGATTGGAACAAACATTTCGGATTGATCTTTTTATCTTGTGGACATGGTTGTAGACGTTATTCGGAATGTTTATTTTAAAAGTTTTTATTCTGCCTAAATTTTGCTTACCTGTTGATATGTAAGCATGGAAGTCCATAAGATTTATTACGAATTATGACATGTTAAGCGTTGACGCCTGGTACTCTCCGTACTGAAATACGTGGGCGCACCGTATTCGGACAGGCCAGGTACGGGGCGTTACATCGGATATTCTGTAATAGCCTCAATCTTCTTCAGGTTCACCGAGATACCATCCTCGGATACAACATGACCCAGAAATGCAACACTGTGAAGCCAAAACTCGCACTTGCTGAACTTAGCATATAGCTGCTTCTCTCTCGGTACATTCAGCGCTACTCTCAAATGCTCTGCATGCGTCTCCTCATCCGGTGAATATATCAGGACATCATTGATGAAGACAACCACAAACTTATCCAACTAATCTCAAAACCCCGTGTTCATCATATCTATGAATGCTGCTGGAGTGTTGGTCAATCCAAACAGCATTACCAAGAACTCATAATATCTATATCTTGTACGAAAGGTGGTCTTAGCAACATCCTCCGACTTGATCTTCAACTGATGATATCCGGAGCGAAGATCAATTTTGTTGAACACCTTAGCACCCAGTATGAAAGGTTATATTGATATTTATAAACACATTTATATGTTCGTTATTTATGTGTTTAATTTACTTACTCTCAACTGATCGAACAAATCGTCGATCCTGGGCAGTGGATATCAATTCTTGATAGCAATCTTATTCAGCTCTCGGTAATCGATGCAGAGTCTCATGCTGCCATCTTTCTTCTTAACAAACAATATTGGGGCTCCCCAAGATGATACACTAGGCCGTATGAATTTCTTTTCTATCAGTTCCTGCAACTGTGCTTTCAATTCCTTCCACTCTGCTGGGGCCATTCTATATGGCGCCTTTAAGATCGGTTCAGCTCCTGGAACGACATTATTCTCGAACTCGATCTCCCTGTCTGAAGGTAAACCTGGAAAATCATTCGGAAATACATCTGTAAACTCCCTGACCACAAAATATTGTCGATAGATGGTGTCTCTGAATCATCACTAAGGGAATACATGAGAAATCCTTCATTACCCTTCTTCAGTGATCGAAACGCCTGTGTTGCTGTCAGATAGATATTCTGTGGTATCTTCTTCAACTTGGAGTTTCCCTGATAGATTACTTCTTCTTGCGTCGGATTCTTAATTATCACACACTTACCGCGACAGTCGATGTAGACATGGTGCTTGAATAGCCAAATCCATACTTAGAATAGTGTCGAAGTCCCCTATCTGTATCGGAATCAGGGTAGCCTCGAACTTTTGTCCCTCCACCTCAATTTCGCAGTCCTTATATAGATGATGGGAAATGATCACCTGATCGCCAGCAACCTGAATACAATAAGGCATATCATGTTAGGAAATCCGACAAGATCACTGCAAAACGCGCAGCAGAAAAACAAAACTTGATCTCCGATTTACTACCAAGGATCCATGTTGTTCGTTTAATCGATGAAAGAAACGTAAAAAAATACCTCCAAAGATTCGAAATCCACAGGTGGAAGAGGTGCGAAATCACAAACACGCTCTGTCGGTATCCACACGAATGCTTCCGCCCGGAGTGCTAGCCCTTGAACGGTGCGGTTGAGAGAACTCGCTTTTCTCCAAAAACGGCTCTAGGGTTTTCTGTTATTTTCGTGTGTCTTCTCTATACGAGATACACAATATATATACACACATATATTGACATCAAAATCCGAGTCCTAATCGGATTAGTCAATGCCAATCAAAAATCCATATCAGATATGGATTCTATCAGGATATTCAAAATCCACATCAGATATGGATTCTGTCATTATTATCCGATAACATATATATATATATATACATTTAACCGTAAAACGAAAATAATAATAATAATAATTAATATCTAATATTAATATTATTAACATTAAAAACGATAATAATAATAATAATTAATATCCAATATTAATATTATTAATATTATTAATCTCAGCCATACGCATTCTTGTGTGTGACCCGATAGGCCCATATTAATTGGCAGTTGATTAAATCTCTATTAAACCAACAAGTGGTAATTGGCCTCTAGCAAGGCATTACGACTACCCAATTAATACGAGTAAAGTCCAACTAGCCTAATAATAGTACATGCATTAATCCCTTTGTCACACGATATCTAGTTTGAACATAAGTCATGGTCATCGTCATACTTATATTATTCAAACATATGATTACTCGATCTCTAAGTAGACTGATAAAACAAATGATACTGATCACACTATCAATTCATTTGAGCACGGCCATGCATTTCACAGTGTCACTAATCGAGGGGCCCAAAGATATCTCTCTCAAAAGAGATGGAAAAATTCTATCTTGATTGTTCAATATCCTCTGCATAATTTCTATCACATTCAATCATGACCTTTATTATTATCCAGTTACAGATAACGTTTGATCATGTCAAAATATAATAGTCCTTATGGTGGAAACTATGACAATCTCAAGTCAAAGGATTAAAACATGACTATCATGAGATTTACTTATGACGCTAATCCATGTAGTAATCTCATGATGGGTCTATCCAATACACTGTTCTCTAACAAGTATCTATGAAATTGATTTGTATCATCATACACATAATCATCTCATGATTATCAAATCAATACTCATACTGATTATAAATTATTTTATCTCTATAACAATAATAAATCAGGGACATATATCAAAATTGTGTAACATACTAACCAACAATAATGATAAGAAAACCTCTTTTATTAATAATAAATGTATAACATAAAATTTCATAGATACTTGTTAGAGAACAGTGTATTGGATAGACCCATCATGAGATTACTACATGGATTAGCGTCATAAGTAAATCTCATGATACACATAATCATCTCATGATTATCAAATCAATACTCATACTGATTATAAATTATTTTATCTCTATAACAATAATAAATCAGGGACATATATCAAAATTGTGTAACATACTAACCAACAATAATGATAAGAAAACCTCTTTTATTAATAATAAATGTATAACATAAATATCCAATCATGGCCTAGGGCACATACACTAACAATCTCCCACTTGCACTAGGCCTACAAATATCTGAGACCCATAGATCTAGTGTGCTGATCATGCTTAACCCGTGAGAGAGGCTTAGTCAATGGATCCGCTATGTTATCGTTTGTGTCAACTTTGCATATCTTGACATCTCCTCTATCGATGATGTCTCGAATGAGATGGTAGCGTCTGAGTATATGTTTAGATCTCTGATGAGACCTAGGCTCTTTTTCTTGTGCTATGGCACCATTGTTGTCACAATAGATGTCCACAGGATTTGCAATGCTAGGTACCACTCCTAGCTCATTGATGAACTTCTTCAACCAAACTGCTTCTTTAGCTGCATCTGATGCTAGTATATACTCAGCCTCTGTTGCAGAATCAGCCACAATGCTTTGTTTTGAACTCTTCCAACTAACAGCTCCACCATTCAATGTGAATACAAAACCGGACTGCGATCTGAAATCATCTATGTCGGTTCGGAAACTAGCATCTGTGTAACCATTTACAACTAACTCGTCATCCAAACCTCCATAAACAAAGAATACATCTTTAGTCCTTCTGAGGTACTTAAGAATATTCTTGACACCTGTCCAGTGACCTTCACCAGGGTCAGCTTGATATCTACTCATTGTGCTCAATGGATATGAGACATCTGGTCTAGTATATAACATGACATACATGATCGATCCTATAGCAGAAGCATAAGGAATTTTATTCATTCGATCTCGCTCATCAGATGTCTGAGGACATTGATTCTTGCTAAGATGAATGCCATGAGACATAGGCAGGAATCCTTTCTTGGACTCTTGCATGTTGAACCTCTTCAACATTTTATCTATGTATGTACTTTGACTCAAGCCTATTATCCTTTTAGATCTATCTCTATAGATCTTGATACCAAGGATATAGGTAGCCTCACCCAAGTCTTTCATTGAGAATGAATTCCCTAACCAAGCCTTAACCTTTTGCAAGGTAGGGATATCATTCCCAATAAGCAATATGTCATCCACATATAAGACCAGAAACACTACTGCACTCCCACTAACCATCTTGTAAACACAAGGTTCATCTTCATTCTTGATGAAACCAAAGTTCTTAACTATTTCATCAAAACGAAGATTCCAGCTTCGAGATGCTTGCTTCAATCCATAGATGGACCTTTGAAGCTTGCAAACCTTCTTTGAATTCTCAGGATTTACAAAACCCTCAGGTTGTGTCATGTACACATTCTCGAGTAAATTTCCATTAAGGAAAGCAGTTTTGACATCCATTTGCCATATCTCATAATCATAGTATGCTGCAATGGCAAGGGGAATTTGAATAGACTTAAGCATAGCAACTGGTGAAAAGGTTTCATCATAGTCTATACCATGAGTTTGCTTGAAACCTTTAGCCACAAGCCTTGCTTTGTAAGTTTGCACATTTCCATCCATGTCAGTTTTCTTCTTGAAAACCCATTTGCAACCAATAGTCTTAATACCCTATGGAGGATCAATTAAAGACCAAACTTGGTTATCAAACATGGATTGCATCTCAGAATTCATGGTTCCAAGCCATTTATCTGAATCTGGACCTGACACAGCTTCTTGATAGGTAGTAGTCTCATCTTGATCTATGAGTATAACTTCACTATCATCAATCACAAGAAATCCGTATCTCTCTGGCTGACGATGTATCCTATCAGATCTGTGTTGGACTTGTGTTACATTTTCAGGCTCCACAACTGTTTGTGGTTCTGAAATTGTCTCTAAAGACGGTTCAACGATATCTTGTGGAACTTGAGTTTTCTCAAGTTGTACTATACTCCCACTAGTTCTCTTGGAGAGAAACTCCTTTTCTAAAAAGACTCCATTTCGAGCAACAAACACTTTATTCTCTGAGGGAATATAGAAATAGTACCCTTTAGTTTCCTTAGGGTACCCCACAAAAATACATTTGATAGACTTTGGAGCTAGCTTATCTGACACTAATCTTTTCACATAAGCTTCACAACCCCAAATCTTAAGAAAAGACAAACTGGGTCTCTTACCAGTCCATATCTCATATGGTGTCTTTTCAACCGCTTTAGATGGTACACGGTTCAAAATGAATGCAGCTGTCTCCAAGGCATAACCCCAAAAAGATAAAGGAAGATCTGCTTGAACCATCATAGATCGAACCATATCAAATAAAGTTCGATTTCTCCTTTCAGAAACACCATTCCATTGTGGAGTTCCTGGAGGAGTCAACTGTGAAACGATTCCACAATTTCTTAGATGTTGGTCAAATTCTTGGCTCAAATATTCACCACCTCGATCTGATCGAAGCCTTTTAATTGTCTTACCAAGTTGATTTTGTACTTAATTTTGAAAAGTTCTAAACATTTCAAAAGACTTATGCTTATGTTTCATTAGGTAGACATAGTCATACCTACTGAAATCATCAGTAAAAGTTATGAAATATTGAAATCCTCCTCTGGCACTAGTGCTGATTGGGCCGCATACATCTGTATGTACCAAGCCCAATAAGTCATTAGCCCTTTCACCATGTCCAGTAAAAGGGGCCTTTGTCATCTTTCCAAGCAAACAAGACTCGCAATTTTCAAATGATTCAAAATCAAATGAATCTAATAATCCATCTTGATGGAGTTTAGATACGCGCTTCTCATTTATATGACTACAGCGACAATGCCACAAATATGTAAGGTTTAATTCATTTGGCTTAGTTCTTTTAGAAGATATGTCATAAATATTACCGTCATTGGAATCATCAAGGTTAAGGACATAAATGCCATTATAACTACTTGCAATACAGTAAAGCAAGTCATTTTTATCAAAAATAGAACACTTCTTATTTTTAATTAAAAATGAATAACCTTCATCATCCAAAACAGATACTGAAATAAGATTCCTACTCATAGTAGGAACATAAAAGCAATTGTTTAAAACTAACAAAAGCCCATTGGGCAAGACAAGCTCATAAGTCCCTACAGCTATAGCAGCAACTCTTGCTCTATTGCCAACACGTAGGTCCACCTCGCCCTTCTTCAGCGTCCTACTCCTTTTGAGCCCTGCATATTTGTACAAATATGGGATCCACATCCAGTATCTAATACCCAGGAAGAAGAAGTAGATAAATTAATTTCTATAACATAAATACCTGAAGATGTAGTCGCACTACCCTTCATCTTCTTCAACTCCTCCAAATAAATGTCACAATTTCTTTTCCAATGCCCAGGCTTGTTGCAATGGAAACAAGTCCCTTCCTTAGGAACCTTTGCCTTGGGTTCAGGTTTCGATTTAGTTTGCCCCTTTGACCACTTTGCAACTTTTGCAACTTTTGCCACTTTTGCCTTACCATTGCCTTTGCCTTTCTTTTTCATTTGTTTAATATTGACACTCAATACTTGGTTAGGCTTTTTGATATTCCCTTCAGCAGTTTTGAGCATACCATGTAGCTCAGGAATGGACCTTTCCATTTTATTCATATTACAGTTCATAACGAACTGAGAGAAACTGCTAGGTAAAGAGTGAAGGATCAAATCCGTGGCAAGTTCTAAACTCAGGGGATATCCGAGTCTTGCAAGGTGATCTATATAGCCTTTCATCTTCAAAACATGAGCGCTAACAGACTCACCTTCAGACATCTTGCAGTCAAATAATGCAACAGCGGTGTCAAACCTATCCTGCCTAGCCTGTTGTTGGAATGCTTGTTTGAGATGCACACTCATCTCATAAGCTTCTAAGTGTTCCAGGTCCTTCTGAAGTCCTGGACACATAGTTGCTAACATAAGACATCCTATGTCGTTGGAATCTTCCACATGCTTTTTATGCTTATTCTTAGCAGCAACAGAAGCATCAGCAGGAGGGGGTTCAAGGACAGGGTCATTGAGCACGTAGGACTTCTTTTCTTGCTTGAGAACAATTCTCAAGTTTCGAAACCAGTCAACAAAATTAGTCCCACATTCTTTCAATTTTTCCTTCTCAAGGATAAATCGCATCGATAAGGTGGAATTGTTATTAGCAGCCATTTATGATCTACAAAACATGCAAAGTAACACTTTATTAATAATGAGGTTAAAATTTATAAAACTTCCACTAAAACATATCCCTCAAAAGAAATATTTTAGTGAGCTAAGATCCATATTTGACTTAATTCTAAACTCAGCTTTGGTATGACGCTTAAAACTAAGTTTTTTAGGTAGGTAACTTCTTTACCAATTACATCTCATGCAACTCTTAGAATTTATGGAATAATGACATCATATATCATTGTATGTTAGATTCCATGCAATGCCTTGGGCCCAAAACCGTTTTGATAGACCAATTAAGTCGAACCAATTTTAAACATATGAGTAGCACTATTACTCATCCTACGTAGCTAGGAATGTTTAAAGCACATTGCTTTGGCAATACCTACTTTAATACAATCCCAGTTTTAATAGGTGTTTAAGACATGGATGGCATCAAGACTTAAATTATTAATGAGGGTTCAATTTAGTTTATGTCTTGCATTGCATATTATAATAGCATCCTATATGCACATATATAATCTATCATCCACGCATCTCATACAAAATGATAAATATGTAAACGTGACATAGCATGGCCAAACTAAATATGATCTTCATGAGACCAAATGAAGATCATAAAGGAAACCCTATGTGAAAGACTTCCTATTACAACATTTGCAATGATACATATCTTCTTGTCTTGAGCTCGTGCCTCCATCTCCATGGAATCCACTCGTCCTTGGTGTGTTTCGCCATCACCCCTTTTGTAGCTTGATTCTTCATTTATTACAATAATAAAGAAAAACCTAACTACTTGTATAATAAAATACAACAAAAACTACAGTGGCACACAGGCCATAATAACCCAAAATAGAAATATGACTAAGTCAATCGCATAGGTCCTAAGGCCATGCTATGTACCATGCAAAGACATCAACAATTATAATATATTTTACACAAACATATTATAACATATAAATATATATTGACATTCTTAATGTCACGGTAACGAACTATAGGGCGTACGCATACGGCGGTCCCGCTAACGATCTTTCTGTTTTGATTACGGTAAACCCTTACAGAAGCATCGATCAAATCGATAGCCGTCACTAGAAAACCTTAAAATAGAATCATCAATCAAATTGATAATCTGCCATCCGAAACCCGAAATCAGAATCATCATCGAATTGATAATCTGTCTTTTGAAGAAAACAGAATCATCAATCGTATGTTTTATATCTGAGATAAACCGAATTATTTTAGTCATCACATGACAAACGAATTCTGCCATTTACAATAATCTCGAGTTATATCATCGCATGAAAACGATTTGAAAACATCAATTCGCTCTCACCAGATGAGATTAAAATAGGGTTTTACACATATCGTGTGTTTATATCTAATATAAACAGAGTCAGTTTTAATCATCACATGACAAACGAATGGCGCCGTGTACCAATCATCTCATGAAAGCGAATTGAAAAACACCATTCTTCTCTCATCATATGAAATCCGAATCAGTGTTTTATATATATCATGCCATACGAAAAACAGTAAACATAT
Organism: Eustoma russellianum; assembly: GCA_036186865.1. Classification (NCBI taxonomy): domain Eukaryota; kingdom Viridiplantae; phylum Streptophyta; class Magnoliopsida; order Gentianales; family Gentianaceae; genus Eustoma; species Eustoma russellianum. Next base: position 18,363,947 of record AP025057.1, read on the forward strand.
AATCACACAAGCATGATATAATCAATTTAAACGAAATCAACATGTGGCTCTAATACCACTGTTAGGAAATCTGACAAGATCACTGCAAAACGCGCAGCGGAAAAACAAAACTTGATCTCCGATTTCCTACCACGGATCCATGTTGTTCGTTTAATCGATGAAAGAAACGTAAAAAAATACCTCCAAAGATTCGAAATCCGCAGGTGGAAGAGGTGCGAAATCACGAACACCCTCTGTCGGTATCCACACGAATGCTTCCGCCCAGAGTGCTACCTCTTGAACGGCGCGGCTGAGAGAACTCGCTTTTCTCCAGAAACGACTCTAGGGTTTTCTGTTATTTTTTTGTGTCTTCTCTATACGAGATACACAATATATATATATACACATACATTGACGTCAAAATCCGAGTCCTAATCGGATTAGTCAATGCCAATCAAAAATCCATATCAGATATGTATTCTATCAGGATATTCAAAATCCATATCAGATATGGATTCTGTCATTATTATCCGATAACATATATACATATATATACATTTAACCATAAAACGAAAATAATAATAATAATAATAATAATTAATATCCAATATTAATATTATTAATATTAAAAACGATATTAATAATAATAATAATAATAATAATAATAATAATAATTAATATCCAATATTAATATTATTAATATTATTAATCTCAGCCATACGCATTCTTATGTGTGACCCGATAGGCCCATATTGATTGGCAGTTGATTAAATCCTTATTAAACCAAGAAGTCGTAATTGGCCTCTAGCAAGGCATTACGACTACCCAATTAATACGAGTAAAGTCCAACTAGCCTAATAACAGTACATGCATTAATCCTTTTGTCACACGATATCTAGTTTGAACATAAGTCATGGTCAGCGTCATACTTATATTGTTCAAACATATGATTACTCAATCTCTAAGTAGACTGATAAAACAAATGATACTGATCACACTATCAATTCATTTGAGCACGGCCATGCATTTCACAGTGTCACTAATCGAGGGGCCCAAAGATATCTCTCAAAAGAGATGGACAAATTCTATCTTGATTGTTCAATATCCTCTACATAATTTCTATCACATTCAATCATAACCTTTATTATTATCCAGTTACAGATAACGTTTGATCATGTCAAAATATAATAGTCCTTATGTTGGAAACTATGACAATCTCAAGTCAAAGGATTAAAACATGACTATCATGAGATTTACTTATGACGCTAATCCATGTAGTAATCTCATGATGGGTCTATCCAATACACTGTTCTCTAACAAGTATCTATGAAATTGATTTGTATCACCATACACATAATTATCTCATGATTATCAAATCAATACTCATACTGATTATAAATTATTTTATCTCTATAACAATAATAAATCAGGGACATATATCAAAATTGTGTAACATACTAACCAACAATAATGATAATAAAACCTCTTTTATTAATAATAAATGTATAACATAAATATCCAAATCATGGCCTAAGGCACATACACTAACATATCCAACCATGTCGGACAGCTGCTAAGGTTCTTAGCGAACCTCTTAGACACAAAGGAGTAACTTGTGCCACTATCAAACAACACGTTGGCAGGTATGTTGTTTACTAATATAGCACCTGAGACAGTTTATAATTCAAGAATGCCATTTTAAATAGGTATAGAAATATCACATAATTTGCAAAATTAAATGTACCTGTCACTACATGAGGGGTGTCCTCAACCTCTGCGTCCATCATAATGTGCACTCGGGCGTTAGACTGTGGTCCATCTCTCTGGTGCGGTGCAGCCTGCAGTGGCCTTCTCCTCGGCTCAGTATCTCGGATCATGTGGCCAATCTTGTCACAGTTGAATCAAGCTCCAGCCTTCAACAAACATGCTCTAGTATGCTGTCTCTGACAATTAGGGCATCTCGGAACCGTAGTCGCATGTGATGGACGCTACGGCTGCTGAGGGCGCTGTAACAGTGGCCGTGGGGTCTGTTGTGGCTGCTGTCGCGGCTGGGATCTGCCGCTGAATCCCTTTTGTACCATGGTCCACTGTACGGACCGATCTCTTCCATCCTCTGAGGGCCTCTTGCCTCTAAACTCTGCATCTCTCCTCAGAATATTGCGCTCCACGTGATAGCATACATCCAATAAATCTCCGAAATCCTTTGAATTTGCATTCACTATGCTACTGTGGATACGTGAATGCAAACCTCTCTCAAACTTGACCATCTTCAGCTGTTTGTCCCCCATAATGGCTGGAACATAACCCCCTAGAGCGGTGAACTGGTTGGCGTAATCCGCCACTGTCATACCAGGTGCCTACACTAAAGACTCGAACATCCCTATCTTCTACAAAGTAACAAAGGGAGGGATATAGAACTTACGAAACTCCCTCATAAATCGCTCCCAATGACGTTGCAAACGCTGTAAGCTCGTACTCCACCACGGATCGGCCTCACCAATCAGAAAAGGTCTGATAACCTGAGCTTTGATCTCCTCAAGTATCTGAATCAAATCAAAGTTATTCTATACCTCCTTTAGCCATCTCTCAGCTATGTCTGGATCAGATGTGCCCTCAAAATTAGGCACTCAGGCCCCTTCATCTCTACATAAAAGAAACAGGTACCATGCTGTGGTGAGGCTGGCAGCGGGGGCAATGGACCACATGATGCTTGTGGCCGTTATTTTCGATGGCCTGCCCTATCAGTACCAAGGCCTGTAGGACGGTCTGCTGAAAATCTCTCTGACCCTACTGCTGTGGAGGTGGGGGTACAGGAATCGCAAACGGTGGTACTGGTTCTGCCAGCGGAGGCACCTATGGCGGTGGAGATGGGGGAAACTGTGTCAGTCTGCTGGCACGCGGTCTACCTCTAGGTCATGAAGAAATCCTATCGAAAGCAGTTATTATCAGTAGTAAGTTACATGTAATAATTTAATTTTGTTTACATAGTTCACAATCCTAAAATTAGGGTTTTTATTAAGTACTTAATAACTCAAGTAAAATTTAAATTTTATCCGGCTATCCCTAACCGTTCTAAGGATCCTAATCTAATGATATCACTCTCGGTCTAGGATCATCACTTAAGTTCTAAGATCATCACTTAAATTCTAAGGGTTCACTTAACTGTTTCTGTTGTAGATCTAAAGCCTAGGTTCTGATGCCACCCGTAGCGCCCCACTTGAAACTAGTGTTTCGGCATGGTGCACCTGTCATACTCTACTGCGAGAAGTACAAGGCGTCGATAGATACATGCGGATGTAGTCATGAAACATGAATCGAAATAGCAAAAGCGACATAAACATAAACATACAACATGTAATGAAGTATAAATCGTCATAATAATACATGTCCCAAATGTTCGATGTCCAAAATGATATAGTACAAAATAAGCATTGGTATCCAAAAGTAAGTCCTGGCGTACGTCTCTCTCAAAGATAGTCTAGGTGGGGCTCGTCGTCTACGTATACAATCTCAGGAATCCTGTGCCCTGTAAGTGATTTAGGGTAAGTATGAGCGATAAACAACATAATCGTCCAGCCACTAGTCCAACTAAATACGTCATGTGGATCATGCATGAGGAGACGCAGTAACAAAGTACACTAACGTGATAATGAACATAATAAAACGCGTCTCCGTTTTAACAAGTAGAGTAACATAAATAATATAGGCATCATTAATACATAAGATTTTATCATCATAACATGAGAAACATAATCTTCTATCTAAGTCCGTAACAAGATATACATTTCTATACTTACATTCTAATCCATATCCTAACTGAGGTCATAGACTTATAACATCTATAATTTCATGCATAAGCCCTACTTTGATTCACTTAATACCATCATAAACTTAAGGATATTCTAACCATTCCTAAGGGTACGTGATCATAGGTGATGCATAAAACAATGGCTTTTTCATATCATAACATGAATTTTCCATAAACTTTCATAACATGGCATTTTCGTAAGCAAAAAGACATGACATATTCATAAATGGATATAGCACTTTCATAAGAATAATAACGCACGACATACCGATTGATTCCCCATCTAGTACATGTATGACATAAAACATAATAACATATGTACATGTACTAACGGTGACGCGTTATGATGGAGAACCTGTGTCCTAGACCCGATGTTACACTCAGTCATAACGTAATTATATGCCCTTGACATCTACCACCCCGGTACCGATGTCACACCTGCGAAACATAACATAATCATAATCGTGAACATAACATAACATATTGTGTGTCGATGGAACCAATCGTCTCGCGTTTATTACTCGTTTTTGCGTATGATCTTTTAAAACATGTGATGCGATAAAATAACTTTTCAAAATTTTTATTTAATGCAAGATTAATTTCGGCAAAATGAAGGTTATTTCGGTCATTCTACAACGCATCATCAAACATCACTTACTTAATTATATACCACATGTCATAACTTAAGAAAATACCATTTTTACCCCCAACTTATACCAATTGGCCATATGTCCCAAAACAACCCTTTTTCTATAATTTTTCACCCAACACCATTTTTTAAATTTGTATTTTTCGATATATTACTAACATTTTAACACTTAGATAATTAAACCACTTGATTCCTACTTTCTTTAACATGTCACCTAAAAAGACATAACTTATGTTATACTTTATTCCATATTATACATGTATCGCCCCGCCCGGTTTCATCGTCCCGGCTCGGTTCACCCGCTGTATTCATCTAGGAGTACCAATCGTCATCATCACCATACATACATGGAAAACACATACACATGGATAGATCAACGGAACAGTGGATTTAAACATAACCATAGTACATACAACATAGTCATAGAATACATACGGCACAATAGATTAGAAAACCCCAAAAGATTTAGTCCAACATGCATAATACATAACACCGAAGAGAATGGGACATTCTATGGTCTAGCAGGTCTTCTGCACTACTCAGGCCTCATTTTCCTCGGTGATGTACTCCATCTCAAAAGTTTGGTTCTCTGAAAAATGATATGATAACAACGGTCAGACGAAATAAATTCGCCTGGCAAGTAAACTACTCGGATCCCCTACGCGGATCAAATAAGCTGTGAACAGGCAGCAGAAGTAAAACGTTTTTAACGGAAAGTAATACCTGTCTTTTCACAAATGGTTACTTCAAACACAGCAATAACAGTTCATATAACAACTAAATGAACAACATAGCATAGATAAAAGATCTTTAGTCTACCTAGATTTCCAAAGTTTGTTCTATAATCAACTTATACTACATGTCATCAACTTAGGATCTAATCATCAAACTTACTATAATGCCGAGGGTTCGGAAGGGTGTATGTAATTATGTATTAAGTCATATTCACAAATCATAATCTGTCATGGAACAAAAACCATCATATGATACCTTGTGGAAAACTTTTCTCTGCATAGTTTCCGTACTTATGTGATGGCCATTGAAATGTAACAACGATATCTAACGACGTCCAAAATGATTCTTCCATAAAGATACGTAAACTATGATCCATACATTATCCGAATAGGTAACTTTACGTTGACTTGTAGGCCGTGAACCCAAGCTCTCCACAAGGTGTTCAAGACTCATACGACGTTGTTGAATCCAAGCTCTTCACAAGGTATTCACACAACACATAAAAGAGTTTGGGAGCCATGTTCTTCACAAGGTATTCACCCGACTCATCAAACATAAAAGGGTTCAGGAGCCAAGCTCTTCACAAGGTACAAACCCGATACCGAACATGTAATATAAGGTTCAAGAGCTAGGTTCTTCACAAGGTACAAACTTGAACATTACATATGTCGCATTAAGAAACTTCCGTCTCGTAGATACATTTCATTACATTTCCGTACTTTTCATACATGTCATAAATCATGTCGTAGCTCAAGTCATAAATATATTGTGAAAAATCATCCTTTCAAAAAAAAACACGTCCATTTTGGTCCTTTGAAAACTTTTCTTGTCTTAAAACATACTTATGTTTTTACAAAAATGTAGGAAATGTCCAACAATTTCGATTTCTCATTTGGCGGAAAGATTCTGTTTTCGTTACGTTACGTTTCCTTGACCATATAGTTTGCCCGGAATTTCCGTTTGGCTTTCTAAAATCACAAACTTACAATCACGTCCTATACTTACGTCAATCATACCTTAATCGCAATAAATACTCTAATTTTTACCCTTGTAGGGGCCGGTTTTAGTATTTCCTCAAAACAGCCCGGTTTCTGTTAATATCGTAAAACAACCCCGAAACGAACTTAATTTCTATAACTTCACACAAGCAGCCCACTTCGGACGCCGGGGTGTCAACAATCATCACCTACCAATCTTATACAACATGTAAAGTAGTAGAGCAACCATGGAACAAGTATTAAAAAAATTACATAACGTATACATACGAAATTATAGTATTCACATCATACTTCATTTACGACAAGCACTTAATATAAACGAAAACAAGATTCTTCATCCCTTTATGTTCAAAACCGTGGGGTATACACCCCATTTAATCGAAATTTTCAACCCCAAAAATACATAACAAGGCTCATAATTACACTTATGGTCCTTATTCTTTCAACTTACCTTTATCTTCCTACTTCACATAAGTGATATATAAATGTGCCACACATGGTTAGTCAACCAATAATAGTGCCAAATGTCATTCAAAACAAGACTTGTGAATTCATAGAATCATAAACATATCCAAGGAATGAGTATGTCACTAACATATATACTTTATAGGTTCAAGTATCATATTTATTCACTTAGAGGCATTAATCTTTTAGTCTCAAATATGAGACAAAAACAGCCCCTAAACCGGTTATGCACACATAAATATCAAAGATGACCATCTTAGAGAAATCATAGCAAAACAAGTTTTAGAGAAATGTCAAGTTGTGATGCCTCACATTTACATTCTCAAGAACATAAAACATATGAACACAATAAAAATAACCTAACATTGAGTGAAAAGATATTTCAAGCTCTTATGGTCAATGTAGTTCTCGCATCTTTTGCCGTACAGATAATGTCTCCAAATTTTTAATGTGAACACCACCGCGGCAAGTTCCAAGTCGTGTACCGGATAGTTTTGCTCATATGGTTTTAACTGTCGAGAAACGAAAGCAATCACTCAATCATTCTGCATTAGGACACAGCCCAAACCATTCTTGGAGGCATCGCTATAAACCACAAATCCTTCTCCCGATATTGGCTGAGCAAGTACTGGTGTCGTGGTCAACCTCTTTTTTAACTCGTTAAAAATCTGCTCACATTCTGCTGTGCATTCGAACTTGATCTTCTTCTGAGTCAATCACGTCAATGGAACATCAATGCAGGAAAATCCCTCGACAAACTTCCGATAATATCCGGCTAACCCGAGGAAGCTCCATACCTCAGTTACATTTGTGGGTCGTGACCATTCTGTAATAGCTTCCACCTTTTTGGGATCCACTGAAATACCTACTTCAGAAATGATATGTCCTAAAAACGCCACACTGCGAAGCCAAAATTCACATTTACTGAATTTTGCATACAACTTCTTTTCTCGGAGTATGCTCAGAACTATCCTTAAATGCACTGCATGGGAGTCTTCATCCGGAGAGTAAATCAGGATGTCGTGGATAAATACCACCACGAACTTGTCCAGCTGCTCTCAAAATACCGAGTTCATCGAATCCATAAATGCAGCCAAGGCGTTAGTCAGTCCGAACGGCATTACCAAGAATTCATAATGGCCATACCAGGTACGAAACGCGGTTTTCGCAACATCCTCAGCTTTGATCCGCAATTGATGATATCCGGAGCGGAGGTCGATCTTGCTAAACACTTTGGCACCCTTTAATTGATCAAATAAATCATCAATTCGTGGCAACAGATATTTATTCTTGATTGTAATTTTGTTCAATTCGTGGTAATCAATACAGAGACGCATGGTACCATCCTTCTTCTTGACAAAGAGTACCGGAGCGCCCCAAGGAGAAGCACTGGGACAGATGAATTTCTTGTCAGGTAACTCTTGTAACTGTACCTTCAACTCCTTTAGTTCGGCTGGGGCCATCCGATAGGGCGTCTTGGAGATAGGCTCAGCTCCCGGCACGACATTAATCTCAAATTCTACTTCACGCTCCGGAGGCAACCCGGGAAGGTCATATGGAAAAAATCTGAGAATTCCTTTACTAGTGGAACGATATCAAGGGATGGTAACTCGGTCTCCTAGTCAGCACTTAAAGCATAGACAAGAGATCCCGTATCTCCTTTTCTCAAGGCCCATCAAGCTTGAGCCACCGTCAAGTAAGTCTTCTGCGGAACCTTCTTTATCTTTGAACTTCCTTGATATATAACTTCATCTTGTGACGGTGTCTGAATAATGACTCGCTTACCTCGACAATCTATCTGGGCATGATTGTCGAATAGCCAATCCATCCCCAGAATAATGTCGAAGTCTCCCATTTGAATTGAAACTAGATCAGCAGCAAATTTTCGCCTTTCAAATTCTAGTTGGTAGTTCTTATAAAGATAATGAGAAACGATCACTTGATCGCCTGCGGCTTGAACATGATAGGACGTCTCTAACCACTTGGGACTCCCACTTAGGTTCTTAGCGAACCTCTTAGACACAAAGGAGTGGCTTGCACCAGTATCAAATAGTACATTTGCGGGTATACTATTAACTAAAATGGCACCTGGGGCAGCAACAAAACAAGGATAGAGTTTCATACTAGGGTATTACTATCAGAAAATAAACTAAGGTGGCGTAAATTAAATGGTACCTGTCACCACATCGGGTGTGTCCTCCACCTCTGCATCAGTCATAATGTGCACCCTGGCATTAGCTCGTGGTCGGCCTCGCTGCTGCTGCTGAGTGTTCTCCGTCTGCATCTTCTCAGAGCAATCTCTAACAAAATGACCTTCCTTGCCACAGCGATAACATGTACCGGTACCTTTTTTGCACTCACCCCTATGTAGCTTCTGGCGGAAAGGGCAGCGAGGAATACCCGGCGAAGTGGTCTACCTCTGAGACTGCTGTCCAGAAGGCTGCTGACGCTGCGGCTGGGTAGTACGCTGGATCTGCTGCTACGCATTTCCCCTACTAGAATCACCCCCTTTCATGGCTTTTGCCCCACGGCCTTGCCCAGAACTGCTAATTTCTTGAGATCTCTTACCTCGCATCTCTTCGTCTCTTCTCTGAATCTCCTCCTCAATCCGATAGCTATCATCAAGCATCTCTCCAAGTGTCTTGGGCTTGGAACTAACTATCCATGTCCTGATTCGGGTGCTCAACCCATGCAGAAATTTAGACATCTTCAACTTTTCGTCTGACATGATAGTGGGTACAAATAGCCCCAACGCAGTGAATCGACTCGCATAGTCAGCAACAGACATGCCCGCTTCTTGGCGAAGTGCCTCAAAAGCACTAACCTTTCTCTCAGTTACCGAGGGAGGGAAATAATACTTATTAAAGTCCTCCAGAAACTTATCCCATGGTATCGGTCGAGGCAAAGGCTGCATATTAGTCTTCCACCACTGATTGGCCTCGCCGATCAAGAATGAACGTATCACTTGCGCCTTCAATTCTGTAGCGACCTGTATCAGCTCGAAACAATTCTCTGCTTCATCTAGCCATTTCTCAGCTTCATCCGGATTAGAACCGCCCTCGGAAGATGGAACCCGAGCTCTCTTCATAGCCTCAAAGTAGTAGTGGGCATCACTCTGCTGATTACGTGGAGAGGGAGGAGGTGCAGCCTGTGCATGAAACATATTCTGACTCATCTGAGCCATAGTTTGCATGAATGCCTGGAAAGCGCTGAAATCTGGTGTCGGCGGTGGTGGATAGTAAGAGTATCCTGGTGGCGGAGGAGGATACTGCCCTGGTGGAGGATACTGCCCAGGTGGCTGATGTGTCTACTGGGGCTGCGCATGATATTGTCCATATGTAGGGGGAGGAGGCGGCATCTGTGCCTGTGGGGGCGACATATGCGACTGTGGAGAAGGGGCCCGCTGCTGAAGTGGCTCCGGCTCAGGAGGTGAATGTGGGGCCTGCTCTTGCGCCAGAAGCTGAATGGATCTGCGTGATCTCCCACGGTTCCCATGAGGTCTATCCGACATCCTATAAAGTAAAACGTGCACACCACTAAGTAAGTTTAGTAGAAATATAACCTAAATTCCTTACGTCAGGTTATAACACCTAATCTAGGTTCAGAGTATGATTCAACTTAGTCTAAAATCATATCTTAAGTTCCTAAAGAAAATCTTTAAATCCATTGTCCTGTCAGTGATCTAGAGCCTTTGGCTCTGATACCACCTATAGCGCCCCGCCCGGTTTCATCGTCCCGGCTCGGTTCGCCCGCCGTACTCATCTAGGAGTACCAAGCGTCATCATTGTTGAGAAAAAGGGGTTTGAGTGATTTCAAAATGCATGATTTAAATAACGTGTTACAAAGAAATGCATGACATATTCTATGACATGACACGTTCTTGCATAAAAGTTGCCTTATATATTTTATATATAATGTTGTCATACTAACGAGCCATGAAGCTTTAAAGCTTACATCAAATGGCAAACATTTGTTGTATTTGAACTATTTTTAGATGCCACCATTAATGAACTAAACTAGTTCATTAAGTGAAGTACTTAGTTAATTAAACTAAGTAGTTCATTAAAGGAAGCAATATTTGGACAAGGCACAAAGGCAACAAGGTGAAGAAAGGAAGGTCTTCCACTCTCCTCCCCACACATATATACACGCCTTAACATATATATATATACATATATTTTCAGATTTTTTGAAAAAGACACATACACATTTATTCCAACGTACTACCGACACGTTATATATTTTACGTACATACGTTAACGTCACACCACCATACTTAACTCATATTTATGAGTATATTCAGGTCTTATATCATATGATATAAGTCATGGTGATGACAAATTAAATACGACACATTAAAAGGTTCTAAACCGAAAATTATCGTATCGGGCGAATACCGAAACTTCGCCAACGTATCACGTACTTGCCATAAATAGATGGCCAGCCCCTACACCTCAAAAATCTCTATAATTTTCGTGGGTATGATGATAGTTCCAGCCATAAAATCATTCCATGTTGGCACACACAAATCACCCCACATTAAGGCCAAATTGTGGAGATTACAATTTCAATTTTGTCACATGTAAATGGCGCCACTTTAAGACCAGCCAAGTTCTGAATATTAAAGTTTAAATTATGTATATTATGTGTAACATAATATATATAACATGTGCAAAAAGTTGGAATTTAATTAGAGAAAAATCGGGTAATCGATAAACATCGAAAATTCGGTTTTCTACGTACACAACACATGGAACATTTTTGGCACATCATACGACATGTATCTAGACACTTTTTACATATGTCATACATCTTAAAGTGTTCAAGAAAATTAAATTAAGGGCTGATTGGAATATGCCATGTGTGTATTATTAAATGTGCACTATTTTACAAAGTTTGCAAATGTGGAGCCTTGTTGGCATATTGATTGGTCAAGAATCAATCATACAATGTTGGTGATTTAAAGAAAGAAGCTACAAAAGGTAATGTTTCAAATTTTATCTCATTTGAAACACATGCTGAAAATTTCAGCATGTGTATTAAGAGCTCGCCGATTTTCATCATTCACGAGGGTATATTTTGTGTATTGAAACATGTGATTAATTGGAAGACAATTTGGAAGTAATTTGAATAAGTTATAGAATTAAAATTGTGATATATTTGAATATCACACATGCTGAAAAATTCAGCATGTGTAGTAATGGTTATGGCCGAAAAGTTGGCCTTATTAATGTGTAATTTTTATTCCAAAATTTTAGGAAGATGTCTTGTACTAAATGGAGATGGATTTCTTGAATGAAAACAATGCTAAATAGGAAATATTTTGAACAAAAAGTGTATGTAACACATGCTGAAATTTCAGCATGTGCATTTGTCATTATGGCCGATTTTCTTAAGGCTTTTTCGAGAAAAATTATCTTGCTTAATTTATGTGATGATCTTGGAAGTTATGGTAATTGTTTTATGGTGATTTTGGCACATGTTTTTAGTGAAATTCTCAGATTTTCCTAGTCATCAAGTGATGACAACATTCAACCAATCAATGAGTGCCAAGTAAGCAAGAGCTTAATGATCATCCAATGAGAAGATGCCAAGTAAGCAAGAACAAGTCACAATGATGCCATAAACTCTTCCAAGGACTTAGAAGATAATTTTCAAGAAGGGAAGAAGAGCATAGGGGGCGGCCAACAATGTGATAAAAAGGAAGAAAGAAGAGCAAAACAAAAACAAGAACAAGAGTTGCAAATTCAAAGATCAAAACGTGTTCTAGCCTTCTCTTCTACTCTCTCTTTCTTTCTTCTTCCTAAAAGCCTATTGTACTTACATTCATATACTTGAATAGGTTTCTCTTAGACCACTACACATTCTTTATCTTTGTAAAAGATTGATCAAGGTGTGATCAATCTTCAATCTTGCAAGGTGGTGGTGTTCGTGTGCATTGTATTTATCATACAAGGTTTGTAAAGGGTTGGAGTTGGTGTGTAAATCCATCAACCCTGTGGTAAGGTGTTTTTGTGTTGTGTGATTAGTGTGAACCGAGGAAGGTGTCCTCGAAGACTGGATTAGGTTGTTTATAACCGAACCAGTATAAAATTCTTGGTGTCATTCACTTTCAGCACTTATATTCCGTTTCAGCACTGTTTATTGTTTTTGATCACGTTCATAAAAATAGCAAACGTATTTCAAAAATTATGAAACTTTCCAGAACTGAGACTAGTGCATTCTGAATTTTAGGCTTGCAAAGGTTGAGACTTTGATCGTATTTGACTAACTTCCCAAAAGAATTTTTCAAAACTGTTTTAACCCATTTAAATACAACTTATAACGGGTTAGTCTTTAAATTTTCAGAGCATTTGGAGTTGTGTACAAATAGGAATTAATTTTTCAAATCAGTATACCGTTTCTGGCATATTTGCGCAATCTGACCACCAACGAATTTTCAAGGGGTTAAAGGTTGGATTTAAATCTGAAATTTGTAGAAAACACTCATAACATCTGAGCCTAAGTTCTCTCCAAATTTCAGAATTTTTGAAGACCTGCAACCTAGTTTTCAAAATGTTTTAAAACTAGTCCTGAAAACAGAAACTGTTTTCAGAAGTTGGGTTTTTGGTTTAAAACTATTTTAAAAACCACATTTTCCGCACCCACTATTCAACCCCCCTAACTAGTGGTGCCTTGCAGATCCTACAATCATCACCTTACATACATGGAAAACACATACACATGGATAGATCAACGAAACAGTGGATTTAAACATAACCGTAGTACATACAACATAGTCATAGAATACATACGGTACAATAGTTAGAAAACCCCAAAAGATATAGTCCAACATGCATAATACATAACACCGAAGAGAATGGGACATTCTATGGTCTAGCAGGTCTTCTGCACTACTCAGGCCTTATTTTCCTCGGCGATGTACTCCATCTCAAAAGTTTGGTTCTCTGAAAAATGATATGATAACAACGGTCAGACGAAATAAATTTGCCTGGCAAGTAAACTACTCGGATCCCCTACGCAGATCAAATAAGCTGTGAACAGGCAGCAGAAGTAAAACGTTTTTAACGGAAAGTAATACCTGTCTTTTCACAAATGGTTACTTCAAATACAGCAATAACAGTTCATATAACAACTAAATGAACAACATAGCATAGATAAAAGATCTTTAGTCTACCTAGATTTCCAAAGTTCGTTCTATAATCAACTTATACTACATGTCATCAACTTAGGATCTAATCATCAAACTTACCATAATGCGGAGGGTTCGGAAGGGTGTATGTAATTATGTATTAAGTCATATTCACAAATCATAATCTGTCATGGAACAAAAATCATCATATGATACCTTGTGGAAAACTTTTCTCTTCATAGCTTCCGTACTTATGTGATGGCCATTGAAATGTAACAACGATATCTAACGACGTCCGGAATGATTCTTCCATAAAGATACGTAAACGATGATCCGTACATCATCCGAATAGGTAACTTTACGTTGACTCGTAGGCCGTGAACCCAAGCTCTCCACAAGGTGTTCAAGACTCATACGACGTTGTTGAATCTAAGCTCTTCACAAGGTATTCACACAACACATAAAAGAGTTCGAGAGCCATGTTCTTCACAAGGTATTCACCCGACTCATCAAACATAAAAGGGTTCAGGAGCCAAGCTCTTCATAAGGTACAAACCCAATACCCAACATGTAATATAAGGTTCAAGAGCCAGGTTCTTCACAAGGTACAAACCTGAACCTTACATATGTCGCATTAAGAAACTTCTGTCTCGTAGATACAGTTCATTACATTTCCGTACTTTTCATACATGTCATAAATCATGTCGTAGCTCAAGTCATAAATATATTGTGAAAAATCATCCTTTCAAAAAAAACACATGTCCATTTTGGTCCTTTGAAAACTTTTCTCGTCTTAAAACATACTTATGTTTTTACAAAAATGTAGGAAATGTCCAACAATTTCGATTTCTCATTTGCCGGAAAGATTCTGTTTTCGTTACGTTACGTTTCCTTGACCATATAATTTGCTCGGAATTTCTGTTTGGCTTTCTAAAAGCACAAACTTACAATCATGTCCTATACTTACGTCAATCATACCTTAATCGCAATAAATACTCTAATTTTTACCCTTGTAGGGGCCGGTTTTAGTATTTCCTCAAAACAGCCCGGTTTCTGTTAATATAGTAAAACAACCCCGAAACGAACTTAATTTCTATAACTTCACATAAGCAGCCCACTTCGGACGCCGGGGTGTCAACAATCATCACCTACCAATCTTATACAACATGTAAATAGTAGAGCAAGCATGGAACAAGTATTACAAAAATTACATAACGTATACATACGTAAATTATAGTATTCACATCATACTTCATTTATGACAAGCACTTAGTATAAACGAAAACAGGATTCTTCATCCCTTTATGTTCAAAACCGTGGGGTATACACCCCATTTAACCGAAATTTTCAACCCCAAAAATACATAACAAGGCTCATAATTACACTTATGGTCCTTATTCTTTCAACTTACCTTTATCTTCCTACTTCACATAGGTGATATATAAATGTGCCACACATGGTTAGTCAACCAATAATAGTGCCAAATGTCATTCAAAACAAGACTTGTGAATTCATAGAATCATAAACATATCCAAGGAATGAGTATGTCACTAACATATATACTTTATAGGTTCAAGTATCATATTTATTCACTTAAAGGCATTAATCTTTTAGTCTCAAATATGAGACAAAAACAGCCCCTAAACCGGTTATGCACACATAAATATCAAAGATGACCATCTTAGAGAAATCATAGCAAAACAAGTTCTAGAGATTCTCAAGAACATAAAACATATGAACACAATAAAAATAACCTAACATATGGAGAGATGGTCATCTAGTATACACATAAAACATAATGGAATAATTATTTCAAGATTTTACAATGTCAAAGTTTCTAACTTGTCCTTAGGAAGCTTATTTTAAATTCTCAAATTTCATATTCATGCCCCGGCGGTACCACCTAGATATAACCACACATATTATACATTTATATCACACATTCAAGAACATCTACACATTCAAAAATAACGTATTTGTATACTTTTCGAAATATGTTGAAACTAAGCTTATTGGACCCATTTTGATATCAACGTAATACTAAGACTTTCACAAATAAACATAGTTGATCCAAACAATTTACTTGCCTTCTTGAGACTAGAAATAGAGAGATATGGTTGAAGCCCTCTAGAGATTGAGGTATTGAGCTTGATTGTTGCACAAAATCTCCGCCACCACCCCTTAGAGACACACGGCCAAACATATGGAGGAGACAAAAGTGATTTTAGTGCATGCATGTAGATTATAAGGATATTCAAGAATAAATCTCTTAAGTAGTCCTTACCGTAGAGGTGTAATACACCTTGAATGGCCTTGGGTCCTTGGATTAAGCCTTGGTTTGGAGCAAAAATCCTACACCATACCCATATTACTCACGGTCATTGGGGGTGGATTGAAATATGAAATGGTTTCAAGTCTTAAGGCTCCATGCTTGAGAGTTAAACTTAGAAACTTTCCTAGGGTGTTGAAGACTTGGAAGACACTCTTGAAATATCTTTGATTTCGGTTGAGAACCTTCTTCTATGCCTTTGTTGAGTCTCACGGTTTAGGCTTGAAGAAAGAGAGAAGACTTCTTTTTATCTTGAAAGTATAATGGGGAGAAGTTACTAGATGTGTTGGGGAAGATAATGGGTGGATCTTGTATTTTGTTTAGCCCTTTGTTCGAAATTTTAGAGGGAAGAGGGGAAAGGGAAATGATGGCTACTAGCTTGAAAAGTGGAGTTATGAAGGCTTTTTGCAAAGCTCAAGGTGATGCATGCTAACCCTTTTTGCCTTTTTGTAAGACCTTTTGCAATCTTTTTCCTTTCTTGGGTAGGTGATAGTACATTGTAAGACAATTATTTTCTTACTAGAGGGGTGGGCGGTTGGGGTGGTTTGTAGGGTATTGTAGTTTTTTTTCTACACTACTTGTAATTGTGTAGATTGTTATAATTTAAGGTTTGTTGTTATCAATAATTTCTTAACTACTTTAATCACATCCATACATTATGCTCAAGTAAACATGCCATGTTAAGTCGAGCGAACGTTACGACGTTGGGTCGTAACAATACATTAAACATATATATGAACATAACATGAAAATTAAGTCATTTTAGTCATATAATTGGCCTTCGGGCCGTGTATGTACATATATTGCATATATATATATATATATATATATATATATATATATATATATATATATATAAAATATATGTAGCGTCCCATACTCGGCCGGCCCGGGTACGATGCACCGGCCGTACTTTGCTACGGATAGTACCATGCGTCAATGCATAACATATCACAGTCCATGCCAAAATCGTGGACTTCAATGTCATCATCTTAACAGGTAAGCAAAATTTAGGCAGAATAAAAACTTTTAAAGGAAAAAAATTCCGAATATCCGACATAGAGTTTACAACCAAGTCCGCAAAATGAAGGTAAATTCGAAATCAAAGTCCTCAAAATAAGTCCACAAAACATAAGCCATCATAAAAGTCCTTAAGCTGCAATCCACTCCCTCATCTACGGATACAGAACTTGAGGCTCATCGTCAATCCATTCTACACCATTCCCTGCAGGCTTTGGGGGGGGGGGAATAAAAGGGTGAGTGACAAAGTCACCAGCAAGTATATCATAAACAATTATGAAATAAATGGAAACCGTACACAAGAACTAAATCCCAAGAATATCAAATTCCCCGACATACCTGTCCTTCAACCCAATAGCCGCAAAGGTAATATGAGCATAACTTAAGTGACAGAAGGTAATAAGATCATAACTTAAGTGACAGAAGGTAATAAGATCATAACTTGAGTGACAGTAGATCAAGCATCCTACTCACAATCATGTGCAATGTGTATGAATATGCAAATGTAGTGCAACATGATGAGATGAAAACCAATTTCAATCATTATTACTTTCAAAACATAATCGTCATAAAACGAGGAATAGAGATGTTCAGATCTATTATCTCCGGATCTTAAATGGTCGTACCATTCCCTTCAGATCTATTATTTCTGGATCTAAAAATGGTCATATAATCAATCATCATCATCAGGTCTATTATCTCCGGGTCTGGACGGCCATAACCATCATCCTCAAGTCTATTATCTCCGGAACTAGACGGTCATAATCGTCATCCTCAGGTCTATTATCTCTAGGCCTGGACGGTCATTGTTGTACCCCGCCGAAAAATCATATAGTACTAGAAGACTCGTATAAGTGAATTAATAAAGTGGTATCTTTCAAGTGTCTTTCACTAAGCTTCCTTAGTAATTCTTTTATGATGAGCAATATAATTATTCAAGCATGAGATATGGACCATGACCAATTCAAATTCGCCCAAAGGGGGCTTAAGAGAAATTTCGGCCACAAGGTTTAAAAAGTGCCTTAAAAAAAGGGGTTTTTCCCAAATTATAGGAGAGTTCAATCTTAAGGGCCTCCCTAAAAATAAAGCCAAATGAAAATTAAGGAGTGTAAGTAGTGGGCAATTCTTTCCCCAATTCTTGGAGAATTTCGGCCTAGCCCAAGGAAAATTAAGAATTTCCTAATTTTATTTTGTTTTAAAACAAGAAAAGGAAAATAATTAAAAAGGGGGCAAATACCCACATGGCTTCTTATTAAACTCATTTGGAGAGAAATTAAGCATGGTAAAGTTTCCCCCCAAGGAGTCAAAAACCGCCCCCCCATGGTTGACCAAGAAAGATTACCATGGTTACTTAATATTTACTACAAGGTCAAGAAAATAACTCTAGTTGGGCAAAGTAACCTAGGTTAGCCATAAAGTAACTATAGTTGGCATAAAGTAACTATAGTTGGCATAAAGTAACTATAGTAGGCATAAAGTAACTATAGTTGACATAAAGTAACTATGGTTTACATAAAGTAACTATAGTTGCCTTAAAGAAACCTTGGTTAGTTAAAAGTAACCAAGGTTAATTAGCCTAACTAAACTATGGAGAATCCCTTCCCCTCCCACAAAACCCACGGCTGCCCCTCTAGCCAAGGGAAGAAAATTTTCTCCAAGCAATTTTAGAACACTTAGAATACTACTCCATCATCATCAAACTTTCGGCCATGATGAAGCTAGGAGTGTGAGATCATCTTCATCTTCAAGCCTTGAAGAACCCATCTAGGTAAGTTGAATGTTAAACCTTCTAAGTATGTTCTATATTTCAAAAGATGAAACTCACATGGTACCTCCCTTATTCATTCCGAAAAACGTGACCTCCAAAGTGGTCACTAGGTGAAATTCCTTCAAGCTACTAAGGAGAAGCTAACATCTTGGTGGTTTGAATCCATTCAAGCTCCATTTTGGTAAGATGAATCTAGCCTCAATCTAGCTCCATTCTCCATTTAAAATGGTAGCTAATGTTCACCTCCTTGTCCTCTTCAAAAACGTGCTACACATGTGAAGTGGAGGAGGACTTCATTCCATTTCAACCAAGGTTCAAGCAAAGGAAAAGCTCTAAGGTTCAAGGAGGCAAGTATACTCTAGCCAATCTTGCCTTATTTGTGAAGTGCATGCTTGAATGACTAGACATTTTTAAGTTATGAATCTTAGTTGAAGATTCTAAGAACAAGACATGAACTTAGTTGATGTAAAGAAAAGTGTTGGTATGAAAAGTGACATGTTCTAAGCGTAAATGGCAAGACTGTTGGTATGAGTCATGTGTAGCCTAAAATGAGCTATGAGACTTGAAATAACTATGTTTAAATGTGTATTTGATGTATAGTAAGTCATCTTAATAAATGAAGTTGGTTGAAGGATGCTTGAACAATAAAAAGGTGAAGAAGTGCTGAAACTACTGGAGCTGGCAGATTTGTGTTGCTGATTGTGTGACTTGAGAACGAACCTTAGAAGTGTTCTATTAAGCTAAATTTTGACATGACACTAGCTCTGTGTGTGTAGTACAAGTGAGAGTTGGAATTGCAGTAAAATGAGTTATGGTTTATTTTTAATAAATCTTTTGGTAAAACTGCTCAAGAAGAAATTACTGGAACTGGGCAGAACAGTGTGACGTTTTGCATGACCTGAAAATGAATCTTAGGAGATTCAAATTGGCTAATTTTTGGTGTTATGTTAGCCTCATATGTATATGAAATGTGTGAGTTAGAATTTTAATAAAAGGTGTTGTGTTTTGTCCTTAATGAAGTTTTTAGTAAGAAGTGGTCAAACAGAAGTACTGGAACTGGACAGATTTATGTATTATGTTGAACGACCTGAACATGAATCTTAGGAGTGTTCAAATTGGCTAATTTTTGGTATGGTGATATCCTTTTGTGTATATGAAATGTGAGAGGTGGAATTTTGATAAAAGGAGATGTGAATTATTATTAATGAAATTTTTGGTGAAACTGCTCAAACAGAGTTGCTGGAACAGGACAGTTTTGAGTAGTAAGTTGTGTGGCTCGAAAATGCACCTTATGAATATTCAAATGAGCTGATTTTTGGTACGATGATAGTTTGATGTGTTTATGACATCTGTGAGTTGGAATTTTGAAAAAAGGAGTTATGGTTTGGTCACAATTTATTTCGTGATACAACTGGTCAATCCAGTCTCTACATGTACCCAATTTGGGAAAGTAATTAGATGACCCCCTTAAACTTATTGAATTGCCTTGGAAATTTTATGGTAATTACTTAGGGCATAAATGTGCATGTTCATGTAAAGAAACCAGCCTAAAACCACCGTTTTGATGGTTAACAACTGAGTTGAAGTTAGTGTACAAAACTGGAAAACAGGACATTTTATTGTCATAAGTTGTAAGGCATTGATCTTGCTCATTTAAGCTTAAATGTGATGTTTAGCCTTATGAATATTGTTCCTTGGTGTGTTAGATATGTTTTCTATGTGATGGATCAAAATGAATAAGGTTTTATGACCCATGAAACTGAGGTAAGGCGGTACTGCCCTGCTGATTTCAGCAGTACCTTTGATGATAGTATGATGTTTTGAGGTAGTTAGACATTTCGGAATGTTACGAAATTTTAATAGCATGTGTCTAAGCTTTCATTATGCATATGTATGGCATGGGTTTATGAATATGAGCACGAATTGATGAGCACGAGGCTGTACGAACAGAATGTGATTGCTGGACAGTTTTTCCAGTTTAAAAGACAAGTCCGTGCATGCATGATTATGATGCATTTGTTCACGAGTCGCATAATGCATGTCATACATTGCATCATCGTCACGTACATGATTTACAGCATGATTTTTATGTGAAAGAAAGATGAAAAGCGTTTTCAAAAGATGATTTTGTTTTGCAAAGAATGATTCCCCACCGGTACCGTGTGTGAGTATGAACTTGGCCAGTATGAACCCGCTCAGATCCGGGTTAAGCGATCTGACAGTATGACCGTGCAGGCCCGGAAAATAATAGGCCTGATGATGATAATGGTGATGATGATGATGACCGTGCAGGCCCGGAAAATAATAGGCCTAATGATGATGATGATGATGATGATGATGATGATGATGACCGTGCGGGTCCGGAAAAGAATAGACCCGGCAAGTAAGATGACGTTACCGTTTCGAATCCGGGAATAATAGATTTGAAGGGGAGAAGTTACCGCCTCAGATCCGGGAAGATAGATCTGAACACTCTATTGTTTTACGATGATGATGATTTTAAAGAAAAGCATGAAAGATCATATTCCATTTTATCTCGATGCATCACACGTACATATGCATGCATATTACATTCATGTAGCGACACATGAGATTTAAGTTGTGATGACTTCGTAGACCCTAAGTGATGATTCTTATTGTGTTATTTAACGATACGAGTTACAGTCTTTTAATGTTATATTCTGTTTTGAGTGATGATTTTAATTAAGTTATGATCTTGCTACCTTAAGTGATGATCCCTATCGAGTATTGGATGCAGGGCATTATGCGCTACTTTTGCATATTCATACACATTGCATATGGTCAAGAGCATGATGTTAAGTCTATTTGCACTAGGTTGTGTTATTACTTGCTTCGTGACTAAGTTATGATTTTATTGCCTTAACGGCTATTGATTGAAGGGATGAGATGCTAGCCAAATGCTAGAGGTAGTATTACTTAGGTAATAATCCTCCTATCTCTCGTTACCTAAGTTATGATTTCACTACTGTTGATACGTAAGCTATGATCTTATTCAGGACAATTAGGCCAAGTTGTTATGAATTGGTAACTCCTAGGTTATGATCTTTATTGAGAAATGACCTTTTTGTATGTCATGATCTTTATTGAATGATGATCCTCCCTTAAGCAATGGTCTCTGTTAAGTTTTAATCTTTGTTAAGCTATGACCTTGGATATACCTTGTGTTGACTTCTTACGGGTGTTTAATGGAAGGTCAGGTATGTTCTAAACCGAATTTTTGGGGATTCGGTTCTTGTATGTACTTTCCATTTAATGCATGATTGTTTATGGTGTACTTGCTGGTGACTTTGTCACTCACCCCCCTATTTTTCCTCCCAGAGGCTGCAGGGAACAAGGTAGAATGGATTGAGGATGGACCTAGAGCCCCTACCCGTGAGTGCATCGAAGGATGGGCAGATTAGGAGTCGTGACTTGACGATTACGACTGATGACTGATTTTGTAGTTGTGATGGGAGACATCTACTTTTGAGAATTTCGACACTTTGATTTGGGTTGTAAAACAAAGAATGATCTAGTGGAGGTTTTAATTTAAAGTTTTAAATTCTGCCACGGTTTCGCATACTTATCTGCGTGTAAGCGCGAAAATCCATGCATTATACCATGGATCATGATACGTATGAGACGACGCCTAGTACTCTCCTTAGTGAAGTACGGCGGGTGCACCGACTCCGACGGGGCCGGGGTGCGGGGCGCCACAGTTATACTCATCATCATCAGATCAATTAACCCCGGATCTGGAGCGGGTTGTACTGGTAAGGAAGTAATGGTACAATAGGAATCTTTCTTAAAACGAAAACTTATATTCAAATGAGCTTCTTACAATTCTTTGGCATAAAAATCAATCTCATAAGTCTCATGAACATGGACAATGCAATGCATGATATGCAACATGCAATTCATGACTAAATTCATCATAGAAGACATATTCTAACTTGTTTCTTAAGCTGGAAACTGTCCAGCAGCATGCCCTGTTCACACGGTCTCAAAATCACCAATTCAAAACCTATTTTAAGAAACTTTTGCTACACACATGCGTAAGGGAATCTTAGCTAGATGTCATAAAAATTTCGTAACATTCTGAGATGGCTAAGGTACTTAAAACATTAAGTTACCATCAAGGGGTACTGCAGAATTTTGCAGTGTAATACCCGCCTTACCATAGTTCCAAGGGTCATGATACAACATTCAATTAGAACTATCACCTGGAAAACATAGCCAACATGCATAATGGAATTTTTAGTAACAATAGGTCACTGCAGATTCTGCAGGTACCTAGACTGACAAAGATAATTAAATGACCCTTTTAAACATATCGGATTGCCTTGAAATTTTTATGGTATTTACCTAAGGCATAAATGTACACGTCCATGTAAGGAAATTGTCTTCAAACCAGTGTTCTAAGGGTTAACAACTGAGATAAAAGTCACAGTCCAAAACTAGAAAACAGGGCAGTCTGATGGCGTGTATTGTGAGGCTTTGATCTTGTTTATTTAGACTTGTATGTGATGTTTGGGCATATGAATATTGTTTCTTAGTATGTTGGCTATGTTTTTCAGGTGATAGTTCTAATTGAATGTTGTATTATGACCCTTGGAACTAAGGTAAGGCGGGTACTGCGCTGTAGATTTCTATTGTACCCCTGGATGGTAACTTAATGTTTTAAGGACCTCAAAATCTTCAGAATGTTACGAAATTTTTCTGGCATGTAGCTAAGATTCCCTTATGCATGTGTGTGGCGAAAGTTTCTGAAAATAGGTTTTGAATTGGTGATTTTGAGACCGTGTGAATAGGGCATGCTGCTGGACAGTTTTCCAGCTTAAGAAACAAGTTAGAATATGTCTTCTAAGATGAATTTAGTCATGAATTTCATGTTGCATATCATGCATTGCATTGTCCATGTTCATGCGACTTATGAGATTGACTTTTATGCCAAAGAAGGTATCCAACGGTCTCACATAAAGAAGGGAAAGGGAGACTCTTCATGTGCATGGAACACAATTATGAAGGGTATTTAGTTGTCTTGAGCCATTTACTACTTGGTTGCTTTTGAGGATAGGTTAAAGAAAAGTAACTAAAGTGGTTAGTTAGGGTATTAAGATAAAGGAGATCTCATGGATCATCCATGTGGTACCCGGAGGTTCTTAGGGGAAAAAGGAGGGAAATTCTTCAAAATTCTTGTAGCATATTCTTGAGGCTATTTACTACATGTGTAAGCCTTTTTATTGGCTTTTAAGTAGTGAGATTATTCTAGTCTCCAAGACTCCAAGTAGGCCGTATTTTCTAAATAAAATTGGGAGGGTATAATTGTCATTTCACTTGCTTCATGAGACATACTTATATAATTATACCATTTCTTATAATATTTACTTTTAGAAATTTAATTGAAGAAGAAATAATAAAACTTAATAAAATACACTTGGAAGGACTGATATCTTATTAAATCACTTCATAAGAGTCAGAGATACAGAGTGATTTCCGTTGGGTACAACATCTTCCCCCTTATCACAAGTTTCGTCCTCGAAACTTATGAGCACTAGCCAAAAAGATGTGGGTATGAGCTCCTCATGCTTTCCTCAGTCTCCCAAGTGGCTTCATCAATAGAGTGATGCTTCCATTGCACCTTAACCATGTGAGTAGATTGCTTTCTTATGGCCCTTTCCTTCCGATCAATAATCCTCTCAGGCTCTTCTTCATAAGACACATCGGCTTCAATTTTCAATGGCTGCTCCTCGATAATATGACTGGGCTCATGCACGTACCTGCGAAGCTGGGATACATTAAATAAATCGTGTAGCTGAGACAGCAATGGCGGTAGTGCTAACCGGTAGGCAACTTCTCCAATCCTTTCAAGAACTTCATATGGCCCGATGAATCTTGGACTCAGTTTTCCTTTTATGCAAAATCTTCTTACACCCTTCGATGGTGAGACCTTCAAGAACACTTTCTTACCTGCCTGGAATTCCAATGGTCGCGCTTTTTGTCGGCCCAAACTTTGCTTCTATCTTGGGCCGCTTTTAACCTTTGCTTGACAATCATCACTTTCTCTCGTGTTTGCTCCACTAGGTCGGGTCCTGCAAAAATCTTATCTCCAATTTCATCCCAATAAATTGGAGATCGGCACTTTCTTCCATATAGCGCTTCATAAGGGGCCATTCTAATGGATCGGTGATAACTATTATTGTGGGAAAACTCTACTAAATTAAGGCTTTTGTCCCAACTCCCTCCAAAACCAAGGATACAAGCTCGTAACATGTCTTCCAGTGTTTGGATTGTTCTTTCCGATTGACCATCAGTTTGAGGATGAAACGCTGAATTTATCCAAATTTCAATGCTCCTCGCTTTCTGGAAGGCGGTCCAAAATCTGGAAGTGAAACGAGGGTCGCGGTCACAAACTATACTCATGGGTACTCCGTGCAAGCATACAATCTAATAAATATACATGGAAGCCAATTTCTCCATAGAGGCTTTGATTGACATGGCCATGAAATGGGCGGACTTCGTCAAACGATCAACCACAACCCAAATAGCATCATATCCATTCTTTGTCCTTGGTAGGTCAGTCACGAAATCCATAGTGACGTGATCCCATTTCCACTCAGGAACTTCAAGGGGCTGCAACAATCCTGTGGGTCTTTGATGCTCCGCTTTCACCCTTTGACAGATAAGACATTTCTCTACGAATTCAGCAATTTGCTTCTTCATGCCATGCCACCAGAACTTCTTCTTTAAATCTTGATACATCTTGTTGGTTCCTGGATGAATGGATAGGCGAGAACTATGAGCTTCCTGAAGGACTTCATTCTTTATGACGTCATCATTGTGTACGCATAACCGACCCCTGAACCATATGTTGTCATCACTACAGACCTCAAAATCTTCAGATGGCTTCATTTTCAACTTATCCTTGATCTTCTTCAAAGCTTCATCCTTTTCTTGAGCCTCTTTAATTTTATCGATTAATGAAGGGATTAAGACCAACTTAGCAAGAACATCATCAATGGAGTCGACTTCTTCCAGGTCAAACTCTTCCATATCGCGCGACAAAGGTGGCTGATAAGGATGGCTTGTCTTTCGACTCAAAGCGTCGGCAACTCTATTGGCTTTTTTCCTGGAGTGTACTGGATTGAGAGATCATAATCCTTTATCAGCTCTAGCCATCGGCGTTGGCGTATATTTAACTCCTTCTGGGTGAAAAGGTACTTAAGGCTTTTGTGATCGGTAAAGATTACTTTTCACCGTATAGATAATGCCTCTATATCTTTAGAGCGAAAACTATGGCTGCAAGCTCAAGATCATGGACAGGATAATTCTGTTCAAACTGCTTTAGCTGACGAGATGCATATGCAATCGCTCAATCTTTCTGCATTAACACACATCCGAGGCCATTTTTGAGGCATCGCTATATACCACAAAACTCTCACCAGGGATAGGTTGAGCCAAAACTGGAGCAGATGTCAACTTCTCTTTCAGCTCTGCAAAGCTCCTTTCGCAGTCTGAAGTCTATTCGAACTTTGTCTTCGTCTGTGTCAGTTGGGTGAGAGGCATAGCAATCCTGGAAAATCCTTCAACGAATTTGCGATAGTAGCCAACGAGACCAAGAAAACTCTGCACTTCTGTGACGTTCATTGGCCTTGGCCATTCCGTGATAGCTTCAATCTATTTGGGATCCACCGATATCCCATCCTCAGATATGACGTGGCCGAGAAATGACACGTTGGGCAGCCAAAATTCGCATTTACTAAATTTGGCGTACAACTGCTTCTTCCATAAGATATCAAGAACGATCCTCAAATGGGCTGCGTGGGACTCTTTATCCGGTGAAAAAATCAAGATATCATCAATGAGAACCACAATGAACTTATCTAGTTGCTCCTGAAATACTCGATTCATAAGGTCCATGAATGCGCAGGAGCGTTTGTCAATCCGAATGGCATCACAAGGAATTCATAATGCCCATAACGCGTCCTGAACGCAGTTTTTGGAATATCCTCGGCTTTGATCTTCAACTGAAAGTATCCGGAGCGCAGATCAACTTTACTGAAGACTCGTGCTCCCTGTACCAAGATACCTTTAGACATGGCTCAAAACAGAATTTTATTGAAATAAAAAATATTAATTGCTTACTCGAAGGTGGTCAAACAGATCATCGATCCTAGGCAGCAGGTACTTATTCTTTATTGTAATCTTGTTGAGCTCTCTATAATCTATGCATAGACGCATGCCTCAATCCTTTTTCTTTAAAAATAACACGGGAGCACCCCAAGGCGAGACGCTTGGGCGGATATGTTTCTTTTCTAAGAGTTCACGCAACTGTTCTTTTAGTTCCTTCAATTCAGCAGGCACCATTCGGTAAGGTGCCTTTGATATAGGCTTGGCTCCCTGAATTAGATTAATTTCAAACGTGATCTCTCGATCTGGAGGAAGGCCTGGCAATTCCACCGAAAAAACATCAGGATACTCCTGAACTAACGGGACTTGAGAAAGATCATATGGCGCTTGATCGACACTTAAAGCATAAACTAGGATTCCTTCATGTCCTTTCTTCAACACACTACAGGCGCGGGACGCATTCACATAGACATTCTTGGGGAATTTCTTCAATTTTGAGCCCCCATGAAAAGTTACTCCTTCACGTGTTGGATCCTTAATAGTAACCTGTCTTTCGCGACAATCAATGTGCGCGTAATGCTTGGAAAGCCAATCCATTCCAAGAATTATATCGAAGTCGCTCATGGTTATCGGAATCAAATCTGGTGCAAACCGCTGCTCATCGAACTCAATCTCACAGCCCTTGTACAATTGGTGAGAAACAAGCACATGATCACCAGCTACTTGAACTCTACATGGCGTCCCAAGATGGACGGGGATATGATCGATATCCTTCGCAAACTTTCTCGAGATAAATGAGTGGCTAGCGCCACTATCAAACAATACATTTGCAGGCACACTACATACTAAGATAGTTCCTGAATCATGCAAAATTGACTAAGCAACAACAAAACAACAATATCTTGCAAAATGTAATCGTTGCATAAATCTTAAAACATACCAGTCACAACATCAGTAGCTTCATCAACAGCAGCATTGGTCATGACGTGGACCCTTGCATTTGCGCGCTGACGCTGGTTCCTTGGTTGCTGCTGCTAGGCTCCTCTTTTCGGACAATCTTTGATCAGATGGTCGACTTTCCCACAACCAAAACACGTAGTTCCCTTGTCTGGACAATTCTTAAGCACATGGCCCACCTTACCACCTCCAAAACATTTCCCTGCCTGAATAAACATTCTCCCACATGGTTCTTTTGGCAATGAGGACAAACTAGAATAGCTGGCTGCTGTTGCTGACCCTGATTCCTTGGCTGATTCTTTTACTGAAAATTCTGTTGCTGTGGGCGGCGCTGAAAGCGATTCTGGTTCTTTCCCTGGCGACTGGGTCCTCTAACATTTTGCTTCGCTGCCTTACGAGATCCCCCACTATCAGATGCTTCTCTTCCCCTCTTCTAACCAATCTCATCACGTCGGATAATGTATCTCTCAATCCTGTAGCAGGCATCAAGCAATGCTCCAAAGTTCGCAGGATTTGCATTAACAAGCCAGGTTCTTATCCTCGGATTTAACCCTCTTTCAAATTTCAACAACTTTGTTTCTTCATCATTCATCGTCGATGGCTGAAATCTCCCCAAGGCTATAAACTTATTTGCATAATCGGCAACAGTCATCCCTTGCTCTTGCTTCAGTGACTCAAACTCATGCCTCTTTTGCAGCTTAACTGAAGGGGGAATGTAAAACTTGTTGAACTCTTGTAAGAATCTCTCTCATGGTATCGGTCTTGGCAAAGATTGCAGATTAGATTTCCATCACTGATTTTCTTCTCCAAGCAAAAATGGTCTAACAGCTTGTGTTTTCATTTCTTCGGGGGCACGGATCAATTCAAAGCAGTTCTCCACTTCATCAAGCCACTTTTCTGTAATGTCAGGATCTGATTTTCCTTCAAATGGTGGCACATTAGCTCTCTTTGGTTTTTCAAAATAATACTGTGCATCTCTTACTGGCTCATGTGGCTGAGGAGGGGCATTCTGCTGCACCATCACCTGGCCAATCTGAGTCACAGTCTGACAAAAAGTCTGAAAAGCATGGATATTAGGAATCATCTGAGGTAAGGGCCCCTGAGGTGGAGGATTATTCTGAGCAGGAGGTGGGTTTTGATCTTGCGGTGGTGGTGGCGGAGGGACCTGAGCAGGTGGAGGAGGAACGGGCTCTTGGGGTTGCGGAGGAACCGGCTCCTGTGCAGCGGGTCGGGCTCTAGCGGGTCTGCCACGAGGTCGAGCCATTTGCACTACGGAGCGTTGGAATTTATTCAGAGTTGAAAAATTAGGATATTTCACAGAAATAAATTCATAATTTAAAGAAAACTCGAACAAAGAGAAAAAGGAGATAAGATTCAGATTAAATTCTGAGGCATTTAGAATCTCATCGACTAGGTTTAATCATTAGGTTAAGGTTCTAATTCCAGTCTAAGTCATCCTAGTCTAAGGTCGACACTCTTCTAAGATCATAGCTTAGGTCTAAGATCAAACTTAGATTTCTAGAATCATAACTTAGTTCTATATTCAGGCCGAATCTAGAGTCTGGGCTCTAAAACCACCTGTAGCGCCCCGTACTCAGCCTGCCCGGGTACGGTGCACTCGTCGTACTTTGCTACGGAAAGTACCAGGCGTCAATGCATAACATATCACATTCCATGCCAAAATCATGGACTTCAATGTCATCATCTTAACAGGTAAGCAAAATTTAGGCAGAATAAAAAATTTTAAAGGTAACAATTACGAATATCCGACATAGAGTTTACAACCAAGTCCGCAAAATGAAGGTAAATCCGAAATTAAAGTCCTCAAAATAAGTCCACAAAACATAAGCCATCATAAAAGTCCCTTAAGCTGCAATCCACTCCCTGATCTACGGATACGGAACTCGAGGCTCATCGTCAATCCATTCTACACCATTCCCTGTAGGCTCTGGGGGAAAAAATAAAAGAGTGAGTGACAAAGTCACCAAAAAGTATACCATAAACAATCATGAATTAAATGGAAACCGTACACAAGAACTGAATCCCAAGAATCTCAACTTCCCCGACATACCTGTCCTTCAACCCAATAGCCGCAAAGGTAATAGGATCATAACTTAAGTGACAGAAGGTAATAAGATCATAACTTAAGTGACAGAAGGTAATAAGATGATAACTGGAGTGACAGTAGATCAAGCATCCTACTCACAATCATATGCAATGTGTATGAATATGCAAATGTATTGCAACATGACGAGATGAAAACCAATTTCGATCACTATTACTTTCAAACATAATCGTCATAAAATGAGGAATATAGAGGCTTCAGATTTATTATCTTCGGATCTGAAACGTTCATACCATCCCCTTCAGATCTATTATTTCCGGATCTAAAAACGGTTATACAATCAATCATCATCATCAGGTCTATTATCTCTGGTCCTAGACGGTCATAATCATCATCCTCAGGTCTATTATCTCCGGGCCTTGACGGTCATAATCTTCATCCTTAGGTCTATTATCTCCGGACCTGGACGGTCATACCCATCTTCATCAGACCAATTAACCCCGGATCTGGAGCGGGTTGTACTGGCCAGGAAGTAATGGTACCATAGGAATCTTTCTTAAAACGAAAACTTATATTCAAAAGAGCTTCTTACAATTCTTTGGCATAAAAATCAATCTCA
>AP025057.1:18394610-18424867 GCA_036186865.1 Eustoma russellianum
AGTTTGGATTTCATTGCCGGGATTGCCTATTTATCTACATAGTCATGACGCACTATGTGAGGTTGCACGAATGATAGGGACACCACTGCGGCCTGATACTGCAACATCTAATTTACTGCGGCCATCGGTAGCTAGGATCTGTGTTGAGATAGATGTCTCCCAAGAACTTCCGCAAAAATTATATATTCAAAGTGCGGATCATCAGTTTTTTCAACCGGTGGAATACGAAAATTTGCCCCTATACTGTACCGCTTGCAGAACATTAGGCCATGCTGCCAGCTCTTGCAAAAAAGATAATGCCACAGAAATGGATGCTACAGCTCCGCCCCAAGCCCAGCTCCCTACAAAGCTCACAAAACGTCCGCAGCGCTGGACTCCAAAAAAAGGAATACCACTGAGGTCAGATTTAAATCCACCTTTGATATATACAAGGTTAGAGGAGGATATACAGCCCACTGTAGCTCAGGATGACAATGCTGAAATAGTAACAGAAGCTTTGCATACAGATCTACATGCTGACACGGTCACTTGTCCAGACTTGCCACCACAACCACAGAGCCAGATCCAAATTACCGATAAACAGGATATCACACGCCTAGTTTCAACGTCGGTGGAACCTTTACCAAGAGATGACTATCCGGCCTCACCAATATCAGGTCATGCAACAGACACAGAAGAATATTTATCCCAGCCGTTAGCAGATGCTGCTGACCTTCGGACTGCGGCTGAGAATATAGCTGCAAGGTTGCACCAAGAGGATTGACCCACCACACGATCCACATCAATTGGAACGCGCTTTAGATAACATAGTGGTGGGAGGCATAATTGAAGGACACAGAAAAGACATCGTACGAAGAAAAGGATGTGGTCAGACCACCCCCTTCAGGTATGATCACAAGATCTTCCACAAACTTGGAGCCTCAGTCTCCAAAATGAACTGCATAATATGGAATGTAAGGGGTTTGTGCACCTCCTATAATCGTGTGCAGTCTTTGGTGCGTCAGCATCACATTCATTTGCTTATTCTCATTGAGCCAAAGCACCAGAATCAAAGTGTAGAATTATATAGGCTAAAACTTGGTTTTACAAAAGCAGCAATGTCTTCGGATGGGAATATCTGGGCCTTCTGGATTCAGCATGCTGCTATCTTCAGAAATTAAACAAGGATACAGAAACATTTCGATCATTTTCACTGGATACCAAGTAACACATACTTTTGGTGGACAGCTGTGTATGGTCCTCCACAAACGATGTCCACACGTAGGAACTTATGGTCTGACCTGCAAAATTTTTCAGACAACCTACAGGAACCGTGGATAGTAGGGGGTGATTTTAATACATTTGCTGCCTTGGATGAACAATAGAGGAACATCGGTGCAAACTATACGTCAAATAACAGACTTTGCAATATGGATCAACACGGTTGGGTTGGTAGACATTCCCTATCAGGGATCTAAATACACATGGTCAGATGGAAGAGGACTAGGGAAGGTAAGTAGAAGATTGGATAGATTATTATGCCTCGTCTTCGTTTCATGAATGCGTTTGGCACAGTTCAGATTCAGCACTTAAAACCGTGCCACCTCAGATCACGCTCCACTGTTACTCACGTGCCGAGATCTGCAGTCAACCCCCTACGCTCATTTCGTTTCCTTGATGTTTGGTTGACTCATCCGGATTTTATGCAGTTTGTGCAACATACTTGGACATCATATCCAACAACTGGAGGTATGCGGGGTTTATATACCAAACTACGCCTCTTAAAAGCTGATCTGAGGCAGTGGAACAAAAATGTCTTCGGAAATGTGGTTTGATGCTTGTTGTGGATGCAGAGCTAAAGGTAGTTTGTGGCAGAACAAGAGTACGACATAAGCCTACAGATCATAATAGGGAACATTATCATCAAGGCAAAGGCGGTGTTGCAATTAGCGCAGAAGAGAGTCTGCCAGTTTTGGCAACAGAAGGCACGAGTGTCTTGGATGAAGGAAGGGGACGCTAATACTGCCTATTTTCCACACATTGTCAAAGACAAGCAGAGAAAGCAGAAATTAGTTCGAATCTCTTCAGTGAACGGACAAGTATATGATTAGGAGGCTGATATCCAAAATGAGGCGGTCAGATACTTTGCTGCAAGTTTTCAAGCTGAGCCTACAACGGGATATGACAATGTGTTGCAGTACATTCCCTCTTTACTGTCAGACTCAGATAATGATGATTTGCTTGCCATACCCCCCCAGCTTCCGGAGGTGAAAGAAGCAGTCTGGAAGCTCAGTCCGACTAGTGTGGCAGGTCCAGACGGGTACAATGGTCGTTTTTACAGGCATTGCTGGGATATTATACAGACGGATGTTCTTAAAGCTGTACAAGAATTCTTCATTGGGATTAAAGTACCTACATCTATGGCAGCTGCATTAATCGCTTTAATCCCAAAGGTGACATCGCCAACAACGTTTGCGGATTTTAGGCCTATATGCCTCACTAATTTTGTCTCAAAGGTCATCACTCGATTGATTGCTACTCGTCTTGCTCCTCTCTTATCAACATTGATTTAACCAGAGCAATCGGGTTTTCTGCCAGGGCGTAGCATTACAGAGCAGATTCTTCTAGCCAAAGAAATGGTACATGTCCTTGACAAACCTCAACGAGGAGGACGTGCAATCATTAAACTTGACATGGCTAAAGCTTTTGATAGAGTATCTTGGGAATATTTACGTCTTCTGATGATAAAGATGGGTTTCAAACCTTTCTTTGTGAGGCAGATCATCAACAACTATATGCCACCAAATGCTCTGTACTAGTTAATGGCAAACCGGGTGGCTTTTTTGCCCCAAGTAGAGGCATCAAGCAAGGAGATCCTTTGTCTCCGATTCTGTTTTATATTGGCAATCCGAAGGATTTAGTAGAGGACTCAAATCATTGATTAATTCTAAATGGATCAAAGGATTTCAGGACGGGAGAATACTTACGCCATCCTCATTTAGGCTATGCAGATGACTTGCTAATATTTCTAAATGCGGGCACCAAGGAATTTGCGTCGTTTTAATCTCTTTTTTACAAACGTACCAGCAAGCATCAGGGCCAGCAAGTCAACTTTCATAAGAGTTCGGTTGTAGTAAGCGCAGGTCAAAATGGCCATGGCACAGCAGACATTCTGGGTATGAGACTTGGAGCATTGCCAATGAGGTATCTTGGTGCACCAATTCACAAAGGAATTTGCCGCAGTACACATTGCTCCACTCTAATACAGCATTTTGAGAAACGCCTTAATGGATGTTCCACCAAGCTACTAAGTACAGCAGGAAGGCTAGTTCCAATTAACTCGGTATTATCTTCTATCCCACTGCATCTCTTTGCATCATCAAGATTACATGTAAGCATAATAAAAAGAGCTGGAGAGGCGCATGTCGGCTTTCTTTTGGGGACATAGCGTAGTTGGCGATCATGGAAGGACTTGTGTTACCCAGTGTCAGAGGGGGGCGTAGGGGTTCGCTCACTTCAGGCGCTGCAAAAGGCCTTTGATTGCAAAAATTTGGTGGGCATATCACCAAGGATCCACATTATGGGCAACATATATGCAGCAAAAATATGGCAGGAGAGCGCATTACAGAACTTTATTATATGATTCTCCAGTTTGGAAACGAATCTGCAGGATAAATGATTTTTGTCAGGAGAGATCCCAAAGAAGTCACGCAGGATGGACTTCGATGCCGGATTCAAATGGACAATTCACACTAAAGGGTGCATATGAAGAAGTAGAAGCATAAAAGTCACCTTGCGAAGTAGTAAGTATATTTGGTGGCCAGGTGCATCAGCCTCTTGCAAATTGTTTATATGGAAACTTGTAATGGTGCACTGCCTTTGCCAGACAACTTGTCCCACTTTATGCAAGCATATCCTTCGCAGTGTCCTTTTTGCAAAAACAACACAGCAGCACCATTGATCATATTTGTTTTTGAATTGCCCTATTATTGCGCAAATATGGCAGAAATACACGGTTTTGTTCGATGGACCGTGCTACTCTCGCACTTCTTTGCGTTCCAATCTCTGGAGTTGGTGGCTACGATCCTCTTCTTCCTCTCCTGCAAGGCCATCTGAAAGTAATAGTCCCTCATTATATATGCTGGAATATATGGAAGGAATATGCATGTGTAACTTTCGGACTGGACCGCCACAACCATATCGTTTGGAAGAACACATCCGTATGGACGTATATAGTTGGTGTGCGTCCATTTTGGGGAAAAAGATTGCTTCTACTGTCCCCTCTTTAGTTGCATTGGGTTTATCTCCCGTACTACGCTCACGCCGCCTAGTTCTGGTAAGATGGCACACCACCACCCCCAGGCAGACTAAAAACTTAATGTCGATGCTGCAGCGGGACAAAGAAGTGCTGCAGCAGGTGCCATTATCCGAGACTCTTCTGGCCGTTTTGTTAAGGCAATTGCATTTGCGTTGCCCAAATTATCTCCCTTGAGAGCAGAGATACAGGCTTTGCTGTATTCCCTAATATTCTTCTCGCAACAACATTCAAGGCTGATTATTGAAACTGACTGTTTAAGCATACAATCGATACTAGCTGCGCAGGGATCCACTGGAGAAATGCGGCTGGACTTGAATCGTCTGGGACTGTTTCTTCAACTAACACGTTCAGATCTTCAATATACGCCTAGGGAAACAAATGCAGCAGCACACCATTTGCAGCCCATGCGATGCAACACACAACTTTACGTGTTTTCTCATCTTCAATCGCAATTACCACCGGTGGTCAGAGGCTGCATTATCACGGACTTATCAACTCCATATTTCCGTCCTGATCATGGCTAGTTTCCTCCTATCTGCCTATATCACAGCATGGATATAGGCAGCAACGGTACTCCGTCGCTCCTTCATCTGTGTACTTATACTACATCATTTCATTTCTTACATAAGTTATTGTCTGCCTATCTTGCGAGACACATGGACTGCCACATGGTTTCAATGTTGGTGGAGATACTGGGCTATGCATATACTGCCAATTTCGTCTTCTTTGTTGTCTGCGCTTTACTGGAGTGCAGACAACGTCGGTACGTCCCTCATTCCCCCAAGAGTTGCTGACTTACAGATTTGTTACTATGGCTTTAACGTATGCTTCTATCCTGCATGTTGCATGGGTTATGATGGCATGTCTAATATGATCACGAGGGCTTTGGATCCGTCAGCGGCAACGACATCAACCTACGTATACAACAATTATCAAGCAAGAACGTCTATACTGGGCTCTACATTTAAATTCTTGTTTATATTTCACTTTGCCAAGCACACTCGCTACAATTATATAAATATGTACGTTTTTTCCTTCGCCAAGGTTTATCCACAAGGGTGGTTTTCCTTGGCAAGGTTTAATGCGGCAGATCATATATAATTGGCGAAAGGCAATCCTTACGTTTTTACAATTATTTTTCGATTACGATGACTCTATTGTATAGGGTTTCCCTCCACCTTAAGTGAGGAATAATGTCATAATAAAACACCATTTTGGCCAAAAAAAAATATATTTTCAGGTTATAACATCCTACCCACCTTACATAAGTTTCGTCCTCGAAACTTGACATAATTAAATCGTAGAAGCTGGTGAGACTCGATGTACCTTACCCGAAGAGTTCAGGATAGCGCTCGCGGATCTGATCCTCCAGTTCCCAAGTCGCTTCGTTCTCCCTATGATTGCTCCATTGCACCTTGACATACGGGATGACTCTCCTTCTCAGTTCTTGATCCTTGCGATCTACGATCCGAATAGGAGTCTCTTCATATGATGTGTCCGGTCTGATCCTCAAAGGTGGTGCGTTCAGTACATGACTTGGATCTGGGACGTACTTTCTCAGCTGTGATACATGGAATACATTATGCACCTGGGCTAGCGATGGAGGTAACGCTAATCGGTAAGCTAACAAACCAACCCTTTCGAGCACCTCATAAGGGCCAATATACCGAGGGCCTCAGCTTACCTTTCAGACCAAATCTCGCAACACCCTTCATAGGCGATACTTTTAGATAAACCTTTTCTCCAACATCAAACTCCAACGGACGCCTCTTCGAGTCAGCCCAGCTCTATTTCTATCCTGAGCAACCTTAAGCCTTTCTCGAATTAACTTAATCTTTTCCTTGGTTTGCTCAACCAGCTCTGGACCAGTAACAGCGTGCTCTCCTACTTCATCCCAAAGAATAGGGGATCTGCACTTACGCCCATAAAGCGCCTCAAATGGTGCCATGCCGATGGCGCTGTGATGACTGTTGTTGTAGGAGAACTCAACCAATTTGATCATACCGTCCTAATTCCCCTTGAAATCGATGGCGCAAGATCTCAACATATCCTCCAACGTCTGTATGGTCCTCTCTGATTGCCCATCTGTCTGCGGGTGAAACGCAGTACTCAAACATAACTCGGTCCCCATTCTCCTCTGACATGCTGACCAGAATCTGGATGTAAATTTCGAGCCACGATCGGAGACAATACTGACTGGGACGCCATGTAGACTGATGATGTTGTCGATATAGAGTGTAACCAATCTCTCCAGAGTCACATCATTCGGCACCGGTAGGAAGTGAGCAGACTTAGTCAATCTATCCACAATCACCCAGATCATATCATTACCATTTCTCGTTCACGGAAGACCCATCACAAAATCCATCGTCACATGTTCTCACTTCCATTCCGGATCTCTAATGGCATCAACAAACCAACCTGGTCTTTGGTGTTCCGCCTTGACCTGCTGACATACTAGGCACCTCTCAACAAACTCAGCTATATGTCTCTTCATACCGCTCCACCAGTAATGCTTCTTCAAGTCATTATACATTTTTGTAGTACCCGGGGTGAATAGACATCTTCGAGTTGTGCGCCTCTTTCAGTACTGCTCTCTTCTGAGATCCCCATCCTCCGGAACACACAGTCTCCCTTGAAACCACATACTGCCGTCGTCATGGATCTGAAAACCATCAACTTGACTAGTCATCATCCTCTCTCGAATCTCACTAAGTGCTACATCCCTCTTCTACGCCTCTTGGATCTGCTCGATCAAAGATGGAGTGATAATCAACACCGCTAGGACATTAGCTGTGGAGTCCACAATGTCAAGGTCTAACTCTGCCATATCCCTTTCCAACGGCATCTGTCTGGCATGGCTAGACTTCCTACTCAGAGCATCCGCAACTCGGTTTGCTTTCCCCGGATGGTAGCTAATAGTCAAATCGTAGTCCTTCAATAACTCAAGCCATCTCCTCTGACGCATGTTTAGCTCCTTTTGTGTGAATAAATACTTCAAACTCTTATGATCAGTAAAAACTTCACACTTCACCCCATACAGATAGTGGCGCCAAATCTTTAGCACGAATACCCCTGCTGCCAACTCCAGATTATACGTCGGGTAATTCTGCTCATAAGGCTTTAGTTGGCGGGAAGCATAGGCAATAACTCTGCCGTTTTGCATTAGGACACATCCTGCAAGGAAACAGTTGGACCACAGTTGTGATGCATATAAAATCAACTTTGACGTTTTATACATTACCTAATCCGCTCTTCGATGCATCACTATATATGACAAACCCTTCAGAGCCTGAGGGTTGAGCAAGTATGGGGCCGTCGTCAGTCGTCTCTTAAGTTCTGCAAAGCTCTGCTCGCATTCAGCGGTCCATAACAAACTTTGACTTTTGTTCTGTGTCAATCTGCTCAAGGGCACCGCTATCGATGAGAATCCCTCAACGAACTTCCGATAGTAACCGGCCAAACCTAGAAAGCTCCTCACTTCAGTCACATTAGTCGGCCTAGGCCATTCAGTAATGGCCTCGATCTTCTTGGGATCTACAGAAATTCCCTCCTCTGAAACCACATGTCCCAAGAAAGCAACGCTCTTCAGCCAAAATTCGCACGTACTAAACTTGGCGTACAGGTTCTTCCACCTGAGAATCTCCAGAACCTCCTTCAAACGCTTTTCGTGCGACTCCTCGTCTGAAGAATAGATTAGAATGTCATCAATGAAGACCACCATGAACTTATCAAGCTGGTCCCTGAACACCGTATTCATCGAATCCATAAAGGCTGCGGGAGCATTAGTCAGTCCAAACGGCATTACCAAATACTCGTAATGCCCATATGTGGTGCGAAAGCAGTCTTTGCTACATCTTCGGCTTTAATCCTCAGCTGATGATATCTGGATCGAAGATCGATCTTAGAGAATACCTTAGCACCCTGAAGAATGCAAAAACTGAGGAATCATTTGGAAAATTCTATAATATCAATTACGAGTTACAATGATTAAAGGATACCTTTAGTTGGTCAAAGAGGTCCTCGATCCGAGGTAAAGGATACTTGTTCTTGATATAATCAATACAAAGCCTCATACTGCCGTCCTTCTTCTTTACGAACAAGACCGGAGCTCCCCAGGGTGAGACGCTAGGTCGAATGAACTTCCGGTCCAGTAACTCCTGCAATTGTTCTTTCAGCTCCTTCAGCTCAGCCAGAGCCATCCTGTACGGTGCCTTCGATATCGGCTCAGCACCGGGCAGTAAATTAATCTCAAATTCCACCTCCCGACTAGGCGGTAGTCCTGGCAACTCATCGGGAAATACATATTTGTACTCATTTGCCACTGGTATCGAATCTATCAAGGGTACCGTCTTTTTCTGCACCAATAGCATATACAAGAAAACCTGGATTACATTTTCTCAATGCCCTGTGCGCCTGCGCTGCACTCATGTAGATCTTCTTAAGTGCCTTATGTAACTTGACATCCCTATGAAAGATGGTTTCCTGCTTACTCTGCGTCTGTATGCGGACATGCCTCTGACGACAGTCGATCGTGGCCTCATGCTTAGCAAGAAAATCCATGCCCAGAATAATATCAAAATCTTGCATCTGGATCGGGATCAAAGTCGCAGTGAATTCCAACTCATTAATCTCTAACGAACAATCCTGGTATTGATGGTGCGATATAAACACTTGATCACCGGCGGTTTGGACGCAGTAAGGAATCTCGAGCCATTCCGGTGGAATATTCAAACTCTTTACGAACCTCCTGGCGATGAATGAATGGCTGGCACCACTATCGAAGAGTACATAGGCTGGAACCTTGTTAATCAATATCTCAACTAACATGTGCAGGATTAGACATATAACACGTAACCACAATAAAGGAAGTATTAAAGGCAAACTGGGATTTGCAACACTTAATTAGAGGTACCTGATACGACGTCGCCAGCCTCCTCGACATCGGCGTGTGTTATAACATGCACTCGGGCATTAGTCTTTGGCCTCCCCTTCTGCTGTGTCTGGCCCTGCTGTGGGGGCTGGGGCCTGTCTCTGTGCGGTGCAGTCTCTGGCGATGTGTCCTGGGGCGCCGCACCTGTAGCACACGTCTTTGGTCCTCCAGCACTGTCCTGAATGGGAACGCCCACAATGGACACATGGTGTAGTGGGTGCCATCGCCCTCACTGGCTGTGCATCAGTCAATATAGGTCCCCCGATGGTAAGTGGCTGAGTAAACTGCCTCTGCTACTGAGATGGCCGAAACGAGCTTCCTCGCTGTTGGCGGCGGGGTACCTTCAGCCATCTTCCTGGTCTCCCAGGACGATACTCCTCTCGTGGTCGCTTCGTCCGGTCGTCTGGTGCGCCCTTCCTGAGGTCACTCTCAACATCCCGTCATACTTCAAGTAGCTCCTCAAAGGTCTTCGGCCTGGCGCAAATAATCAAGGACTGAATGCGAGGACTCAATCCAGTCTTGAATTTGGACATCTTTGCCTTCTCGCTATCCATAACAGAAGGCATATATCTCCCTAGGGCATGAAATCTCTCCGAATACTTGTCCACGGTCATGGACCCCTGAGTAAGTAGCTGGAACTCAGTCATCCTCCTCTGGATGGCACTCTCCGGAATGTAGTGCTTCTGATACTCTTCTCGAAACTGAGCCCAAGTCAACGGTGGAGTCAACCGGCGCTGCACGCTAAGGCACCATTCCCTCGCATCACCCTCAAGAAATGAAACGACCACCTCTACCTTCAGGTCATCAGGGACCTGCAATAACCTCAACTGCTCGGTCACATTCTGGAGCCAGATCTCGGCCTCCTCTGGCCGTGTAGTGCCCCTAAACATCGGTATTTGGGAATTCTGCATCTCTCTATAAAAGAATCGAAGTCCTAGGGTGTGGTGGTGGCTGCTGCTGCTGTTGCTCCTGCTGCTGCTCCAGCTGTTGCTGCAGGTGAGCCATCTGTACCTGCTGCTGAGCCACCAAGGTAGTCAGGGTGGCTAGGGTATCAGTAAGAACTTGGGGGATGGCCCCCTGACCCTGATGGTCATCACCGTCGTGCCTCCATTACCTGCTGGCTCACGTCTTGGAGGCATTTTCCTGAAGTTCAAGTTCATAAAAAAATGTGTAGGTTAGTCAAAATAAATTAAGTAGTTGGTCGCGGGTTAAAACGGTAATTAACAAGAAAGCTCACCATCGGCACACATCTCCCTTAACCCGACCATAACTTAGGTCTACTTCATTTATTAAGGTTATACTTGTCGTTTCAAGGAGAAGATCATAGCTTATGTCTAGGTGATCTAGTTAATCCTACGTTTCCGAGGCGGATCTGAAGCCTCAGCTCTGATACCACCTGTAGCGCCCCGCTCCCGAACCCTAACATCGGGAACATTACGCCTGTCATATTTCACTAAGGAGAATACAAAGCGTCAATCAATTTCCAACATATCCGAAAAGACGTAGAAATTTTTCGCGCGGAAACGAAATACCATTCATTAAATTCCATGAGTAAAAAGGAAATATCTCAATAGAACACTAAACCAGTACTGGCGATAACATCAATGTACCAATGGTCTAATCAGGATGGTAACTAATGAAACTCCAATAAAATGACAACAAATGCCCACAGGGTCGTCTCGTGTCCTAAATGCGGTCATCAGTCTGTCCACTCCACCGTGTCAGCCCCGTCCTCAACAAAGACATAATCGAAAGCCTCCTCCTGCTCACCTGGAAGGGGGGAAGAGTAGGGGTGAGTGATTGGGAAATCACTCAGTAGGAACCTGCCTCCGAGTAGTATAAGACAAGCATACAATAATGATATAGCACATAGCACATAGGACATGATATCACATAAGCATATGAAGGCGGAAAAGTAATTCACTCCAGATAAAGAATACGCAACGTCGTGATGCATGTCCTGTTATGCATGTCACACGCAACCAAGTCATGTCACACAAAATGCCGATATCTCCACCATGCAATGCATGAACCCGGGTCCTAACTGAGTGGCTGTGGATCGTACCCACCCACAGTCACCATACTGAGTGTGCGTGGCCCTGCCACCGTACACCATACTGAGTGTGCATGGCCCTGCCATTGTACACCATACTGAGTGTGCGTGGCCCCGCCACCGTACACCATACTGAGTGTCCGTGACCCATACGTCACGACCCACCATAATTGCAATGCACGTGCCATGAATGCAAACAACACAATCGCCTGAGGCCCCTGGCCCATCCTCACCATCCTCCGGCACTCAATTCTAGGTTCACTTATTGTTCGGATGCTAACTCAACAATGTTCGGCATCAAATCAACTTTTCCACGGCTTGTATACCTTTATCGTGCATTTTCTATATTTTTCCTCACTTTTCCCTTATTTATATCTATTTATTACCTAATTATCCACTTTAAATAAATTATCATAATTACTGAAATTTAATGGAAATAACTTAATTTTAGCATTTTATAATTTCTTGAATTTATTTATAATTTTTTGATATTTATTTATATCTCTCATCTCTCATTCTTGCTTTGATTTTGAATTCCATTTGAGTTGGATAAAGCCAAAAAGAAGAAAACTCTGCAAAATTGCCCAACACTCTATTCACCCCTCTTTAGAGTGTTTGTTACGGAATTAACAATTGGTATCAGAGCCTAACCTTGATTGCTTGGCCAAATCTTTGCAAGTAGCAAGGTTAAAGATCATTGGAAATATGGCAATGACAACCTCTACATCGTATAGCTCAACTCCCAAAACATCCACTATATTCACAGCACCAAACACTAAAGTGTTGTAACCGCAACTTTATATATAAAAACTAAAAGAAAAGAGTTAAAAGAAAAGTTAAAAAAATTAATTAAAAAAAAGACGTGGGGGGCATAACTCCCCCACTAACTCACTCCACAAATAATGCCCAGAATCCCTCCCCATTTGACCCTAAACATTATCCCCTTAGTTTATGTTAAAAAAAAATTCTCTATTAATAACCCCTCAAACCCAAGTCCCCTGCCGTTCCATTTCCCCATCAAACAGCAACAACTAGAGGGGAAAAAGCCTATTCTTCTTCCCCCAAACCTCAAGCAGACGAAAGTACTGGGAGAAAAGGAAAACTGTTGGATTGTTTATGCACCTTTATACACATGCGGTTAGTACCAGCCTTTTTTTAAATTATTTACTGATTTCAAAATTTATATTATGTGAACATATCTACTGTTTTTAATTATATTTTTGTTTATATAAATTGTACATATACTGTTCAAGAATAAGATACATAGGTATATATTGTTTTCGATATATCATATTTATGTATCGTTTAAGAACTTGTTTGAGATTTAAGCAATTGATTATACTTTTTTTTGACCCTGTTTTCCAGAAACTATTTAAAGATATATAGTGATGGTGTCCGAATTTATATAGATAAATAAATAGAGATTGTTTTGAAACATGGGTCATCCAATTTAGAATGGTCACGGTTAAAGAGACAGTCTGGTGTATATATACTTATATATGTATATTTCTTAAGATTGTATATGGTTATTTCCACCGAAACTTTTATACACGGATATATACATATACATACGGTTAATTTCAGAATTATTATTATATATTTACTATAGTTTTTAGAAGTTTATATTATAACATTATCTACTGTTCTGTGCAAATTTCTATGTGTATTAAAAATAAAAAAAATCGTTTTACATAATATATATTATGCACACATGCACTGTTCATGCTAAATACTAATGCTTAAACCTATGAATTCATAGAGTACATACGAGAAAATAAAACAATGTTTATATATGTGTGCTGCACACGGTTATGCGGCTGGTTTATATTTAATTGTATTAAAATGTGGTGGAGATTAATTATTTGTATGGTTCGGATTTTGAAATTGTGCACATATTTATATTTACAAAGTATTTTTGATAAGTTTGTGAAATAGATGTAATTTCGTATATAATATCATAAATGATTTCAAAATTTTGGGAAATGAATGTAAGTGAATAAAGAGAGCGTTTTTGGTCAAATTAAGTACGTATGAAAATAAATGTTGATGTTGGATAAATATAGTGAAAGAATAAGAGTAATTCAAAGGAGAAGGAATTTGTGGTGTAAAGGTGAAGTTGAAGAGACAAGTTAATAAACAAATAATTAACGTACAGGTTCAAATTTTGAAGATTCCAAAGGATAAGTTAGACATGTTGAAGCAGAGACTTTTATGGTAACCTTTCTCACGTTCGAGCATAGAATAAGAAAGCTAAGTGACCGACAAGAGGTAAATGGTCTATCTATGCTCGTTATACTGTCATGCATCAGAGGTAAAGAGTCT
Source organism: Eustoma russellianum (assembly GCA_036186865.1). Classification (NCBI taxonomy): domain Eukaryota; kingdom Viridiplantae; phylum Streptophyta; class Magnoliopsida; order Gentianales; family Gentianaceae; genus Eustoma; species Eustoma russellianum. The sequence goes on from AP025057.1 coordinate 18,408,216, forward strand.
ATTTGTGCTCGTCATGTTGTTATGCATCATATGTAAGTGGTATATCTATGCTCGTTATGTTGCCATGCATCAGATGTAAGCGGTACATTTGTGCTTATTATGTTTATCATGCATCAATGTGTTATTTGTTGCATATCTGTAATTGGATTTCCTCTATATGTGAATTGTGTGCATATGTGATATATGTGAACTGTGTGTATGTATGAGTGTGGATGCACCAGATTAAAGAAAGATGAGAAGAACAGAAATGAGAATGAAAATGAAAATCAGATGAAAGAAAAGAGAGTAGGCCAGACAGGCCGTCGACCCGGGTCGAATTTCCAACGGGCCGGTTGTGGTGGCAGGCCTCGACCCAGAACATGATATAAATGTTAATTAATAGTAATAATTATAGGAAAATATAAATAAATATCAGAAAATTAGAAATAAATTCTAGAAATTATAAAATGCTGAAATTAAATTATTTCAATTAAATTTCGGTAATTGTAATAATTTATTTAATTCAGATAATTAGGTAATAAATAGAAATAAATAGGAGAAAAATGAGAGAAAATATAGAAAATGCACGATAAATATATACAAGCCATGGAAAAATGGATTTGACGACAAACAGCATTAAATCATTACTCGGATAATAAATGAGTAGATTTGAGTGCCGGAGGATGGTGAGGATGGGCCAGAAAGCCTCAGGTGATCTTTAAATGAACCTAAATTTGAGTGCCGGAGGATGGTGAGGATGGGCCAGGGGCCTTAGGCGATTGTGTTGTTTGCATTCATGACACGTGCATTGCATTATGGCAGGTCGTGATGTGGTGGCGGGGCCACGCACACTCAGGATGGTGTACGGTGGCGCGGCCACGCACACTCAGTATGGTGACTGCGGGTGGGTACGACCCACAACCACTCAGTAGGACCCGGGTTCATGCATTACATGGTAGAGATATCGACATCCTGTGTGACATGATTTCGTTGCGTGTGACATGCATAGCTGGACATGCATCATAAAGTTGCGTATTATTATGTGGAGTGACTTACTTTCTACGGCTTATTTACTTCATTGGTATGTATTGTCCCCTTCTTTGTCTATATGATTATTTGTTTGATGTATGTCATACTTGAGAAGAGCATGCATCACGGTAAGGTAGATTGAGCTGATGAATTATTTATTTTGTATTTATTTTCGAAGTCTTGGCTGTTAAAGATAATCGAGTGAAATTATTTGTGGACTAAGGATTTGTATGTTAACTATAAAGGTTATTTGTATTTGCTTCTGCATGTATGATTTTTATAACAGGTATATGTAAGCTGCTTACTGAGCCCGTTGATTTGGCTCACACCACCACTCACCAGTTTTGCAGGTATGAGGAGTTAGGGTATGCTTACACAGGAGTTAGTATACCGTGGAAGATCGAGACGGTAGATATCGAGACCTAGGATATTCAGACGAGACTTTCGAGGGTTGGTGAGGCAGTTATTTCGAAATTAGAGGTTTATGTATTTTCGAGATTAGCGTTTATATTTGACTATTGTATTGATTTAGAAATTCTTCGACATAGTATTAATGATGATGATTATTTTATCGAGGATTTTTAGTAATGACCTCCGCTGACTTCGATCTACGTTATTATGATGACGTGTAATTGATTTGTATCGACATCTTGTATTCTCCTTAACGAGATACGGCGGGTGCACCGTTCCCGATGCTAGGGTTCGGGAGCGGGGCGCTACATTTAGGCTATGATCTTAGAAATTAAGTTATGATTTTGCCCTTAAGTCATGATCTTAGACCTAAATACCGATTTTTAGTCGAAAGCAATGATTATATATTAAGCATGACTTTGGAAATATGACATGACATTAGAAGTTAAAAGATGACCTTGCCCATAAGTTAAGATCTTAAACTTACGGAATGACGATACTAAATATGGGCTCTAGAAACTAAGTGATGATTTGAACATTAGGTAATGATTTGAGTATAAGTACTGATCTTAGTCATAAGCTGTGATTATATCTTAAGCATTGAACTTAGAAATAATTAAGTAATGATTTTAGACGTAAGAAATGATGATACCAAGTATCAATCCTAGAAATAAGTCATGACATTAGACCTAAGTGGTGATCGGATATGGGATATGCCCAGGTATACCTAGGACACTCCATACGATTCTGAATTATTTGCCTTATCTAAGTACTGATTATAACCAATTGTTTAATTCTTTAGATCCGACCCCTGCAAACCCAGTACCATTATGATAAATGAAGCGGGTTCATGCATTTACCTCGACAGTAGTGTCGGAACGCGACTAGGTCTAAGTTGAGATCTTAGTTCTTAAGGAATGATTTATAGTAAAATGATGGTAACTAAGAAAGGATTTAGTAGCGTTATGATCAGTAGAGCTTAGCAAAGGATACTGTACAAAGAAGTTTATAGTTATGATTAAGACATTGACTTTTAGAGTATCAAATAAGCCGAAGATATTAGTCCTATTAGGGATATTGATTGATAGTTATAAGCGAGCATTACTAAAATGAGTTCAGTGGAATGACGAAGTATTACAAATCTCGGCTTTAGTGTGATTCCTAGGAACACATAAGGACTGATAGTAGGCTTGCATTGAAATAGAATAAGTATGAACAAGCAGTGGTTGTTTTCAGGTGAGATCTAACTAAATTAGAATTAACGGTTGAAATAACCAAGTAAAGATGTACGACGTATCAATGTGGCGCGTGGAAGCATGGTGAATTAGAATGACCGAACTCGATCAATATTTAGTGCGCCATACTAGGATTGGACAACTTAAGTTAAAGATTTATAAAAAAATGGTACACAGGTGGATTTTTCACTAACATTAAGGGGTGACTTAGGAAAAAAACATTATACGAAGTTTGGACTTTTATTTTTCGAGCAGTTGAACGTTTTCGTATAAGCACGTACGCCAAGACATATTTTATACTCCAAAGATATTTCAAAGATTTTTGCTACTAAATCTTTCAACTAGTTTCAATTTTTAGTACATTACTTTACAAGGCTATATTCCTCTCCGAACTTGTATATCAACATAATGAAATTTCAACTACTCCGACAACTCAGAAAAGTAGATATATTTTAAACGTTGATGTTTTCGAAGAACGATGTATTTATATATCTCTTATATTGCTCCGACTTTTTAGCTATATTTATTTTGCTAAAATAATTCTATTTGCCAACTATCGATATTGCAAGTATTTTACCTTTAAATGCCTTTGAACATATTTATCTGCTTGCGATGAAATTATTTAATTTTGTGAAACAAAAATAATTTCAAAATATAAGTATTTATCTTTGAAAAAGAGCGGTACCTTATTCAAATTGTTTGATTAAACTTCACATTTGTTGGGTTTTGAATTGTTGTATTATACGAAACAACACATAGCTTTCAAAATATATTTCGTTTGAAAAGAAGAAGGCACTGTGTTTAAATTGTTTTATAGAAAGAAATTTTTACTATTGTTGTGTCTCAATTGTTTCAAAGTGGTTTACTCAAAATACTTTTACAAACAAGAATATCATCATGATAAGTAGCTTCAAAATATACATACTTCTTTTAGGACAAGAGAGATATCGTATTCAACTCGTTTTATAAAACGTAATATTGTTGAGTTTCAACTATTTTAATGTGATTTCACCTTGAGACTTTTTGGGGACAAGTTATGTCATTGTTTTATAAGAAGTCACGTGAGACACTGCTTTGTGAAAACAAATGTATAATCCTTTGGTTCTAGTGTTTACAAAATGAGAAAGAAGGATATACTTTCAAATAATTAGAACTACATGCACTTAGTTTTCTTCTGTTTGCAACTTAACAGAAAGTAAGTCCATACACATTCGTATACTAGGTTGTGATGACATCTCCGAAGAAATAAGGGCATGATTATAGAGTTAGTTCATAAGTATATAAGAATTGATTTCGAGGACTTGATTCAGTGTTAAGGAAAAATAATGGTTGTCCTATTGGAAGATTTAAAGAACATTTGAGATTAGTTTTCTGCCTAGGTAATTGATCATATATGATTAGTTTTAAAAATTCGAAATTGTAGATTACAATTGTATAAGTTGAATGGTACACGTTAAGTGGCGCAAGCAGAGTTCGAAGGCTTAAAGACCTAAAGTGAGATTGATACGATGACAATTGTGACTTATAGTAGGAAAATAGATTAAATAGAACCGCACTAAGTTATTCATCACATAAACGCAAGTTTCGAGGACGAAACTTTTGTAAGGGAGTTAGATTGTTGTAACCGCAACTTTATATATAAAAACAAAAAGAAAAGAGTTAAAAGAAAAGTTAAAAAAATAATTAAAAAAACGTGGGGGGCATAACTCCCCCACTAACTCACTCCACAAATAATGCCCAGAATCCCTCCCCATTTGACCCTAAACATTATCCCCTTAGTTTATGTTAAAAAAAATTCTCTATTAATAACCCCTCAAACCCAAGTCCCCTGCCGTTCCATTTCCCCATCAAACAGCAACAACTAGAGGGGAAAAAGCCTATTCTTCTTCCCACAAACCTCAAGCAGACGGAAGTACTGGGAGAAAAGGAAAACTGTTAGATTGTTTATGCACCTTTATACACATGCGGTTAGTACCAGCCTTTTTTTAAAATTATTTACTGATTTCAAAATTTATATTATGTGAACATATCTACTGTTTTTTAATTATATTTTTTTTATATAAATTGTACATGTAATGTTTAAGAATAAGATACATAGGTATATATTGTTTTCGATGTATCATATTTATGTATCGTTTAAGAACTTGTTTGAGATTTAAGCAATTGATTATACTTTTTTTGACACAGTTTTCCAGAAATTAATTAAAGATATATAGTGATGGTGTCCGAATTTATATAGATAAATAAGTAGAGATTTTTTTGAAACAGGGGTCATCCAATTTAGAATGGTCACGGTTGAAGAGACGGTCCGGTGTACATATACTTATATATGTATATTTCTAAAGATTGTATATGGTTATTTCCACCGAATCTTTTATACACGGATATATACATATACATACGGTTAATTGTAGGATCTGCAAGGCACCACTAGAAGGGGGGGTTGAATAGTGGGTGCGGAAAATGTGGTTTTTAAAATTTCTTTAAACTTGAACAATTCAAGTTCTGAAAACAGATTCTGTTTTCAGGACCAGTTTTAAAACGTTTTGAAAACTAGGTTTCAGGTCTTCAAAAATTCTGAAATTTGGAGAGAACTTAGAATCAGATGTTATAAGTATCTCCTAAAAATTTCAGATTAAAATTCAACCTCTAACCCCTTTAAAAATCGTTGGTGGTCAGATTGCGCAAATCTGCCAGAAACGGTAGACTGATTTGAAAAATTTATTCCTATTTGTACGTAACTCCAAATGCTCTGAAAATTTAACCACTAACCCCTTATATGTTATATTTAAATGGGTTGAAGCAGTTTTGAAAAATTCTTTTGGGAAGTTAGTCAAATACGATCAAAGTCTCAACCTTTGCAAGCCTGAAAATCAGACTGCACTAGTCTCAGAACTTTGGACGTTTGAATGACTTATACTTGTCCAAAAGGGTTAAAACTTGCACCAAAAGAACCCTAGAACGTGTGATTATATTTTCTGAAAGTTTCGTGATTTTTGAAATTCGTTTACTATTTTACGAACGTGATTAAAAACAGTAAACAGTGCTGAAACAGAAAATCAGTGCTGAAAGTAAATGACACCAAGAATTTTATACTGGTTCGGTTATAAACAACCTACTCCAGTCTTCAAGGAACACCTTCCTTGGTTCACACTAATCACACACACGCAGTACACCTTACCGCAGGGTTGATAGAGTTACACCTAACTCCAACCCTTTACAAACCTTGTATGACGAGTACAATTCACACGAACACCACCACCTTGCTAGAATGAAGATTGATCACACCTTGATCAATCTTTTACAAAGATATATGAATGGTGGTTTATCTCAAGCCTATTCAAGATTTAAAGATATGAAAACAATAGACTTTACAAGAAGAAAGAAAGAAAGAAGATGTAGAAGAAGAAGGCTAGAACACTTTTTGATCTTTCAATTTGCAATACTTGTTCTTGTTTTGTTTTGCTCTTCTTCTCTCCATTTTAATGATGCAGCCGTCCCCCTAGGGTATGTCTCCCTCTTGAAAATTATCTTTTAAGTCCTTGAGAGAGTGTAAGACATCATTGTGACAAGGCCTTGCTTACTTGGCAACTTCTCATTGGATGATCATTTAGCCTTTGCTTACTTGGCACCTCCTTATTGGTTCAACATTGTCATCATGATGACATGGAAAAAAATCTGAGATATACACTTTAACATGTGCCAAAAATCAATTAAAAAATCATTCCATAATTTAAGAAATACGCCATAAATTGCAAGACAATAAAATTCTTCCATAACCTATGCAAATTTCAGCCATTAAGGTGTCTTGCCATGCTGAATTTTCAGCATGTGCAACCTTCCATTTCTTTCAAAATAATACCAATTATTCTTTGATTTTTCATCATAAAAATGAATCAACAATATATGGCAAGTATTGCTACCAATTAAGAAATGAACTTGGACACAAAAAGCTCATCAAATTCGGCCATACACCTTGTACACATGCTGAAATATTTTCAGCATGTGATATATATAATATCACCATTTATTTTATTTAAATATTATTCAAAACCTTACCATACCTTCTTCCAATTAATCACCTAATAAAAGATGACAAAATATGTCACATTTAACACCAAAAAATCGGCCAGCTTGAGGTTAGTATGCTGAAATTTTCAGCATGTGACATAAGAGAGATATATGTTGAATTCTTACCATTTGTAGCTTCTCTCCTCAATTCACCAACAATGTATGATTGATCCTTGACCAATCAATATGCCAACAAAGCTCCACATGTGCTCCAAATCAGCTGTATGTGCGTTGGAAGATGTATGTACAAGTGCTGAAATTTATTTTTGCTAACTTTGTAAAATAGTGCACATTTAATAATACACACATGTAATATTCCAATCAGCCCTTAATTTAATTTTCTAGAACACTTTAAGATGTATATCATATGTAAAAAGTGTCTAGATACGTGTCACATGATGTACAAGAAAAACGTTCCATGTTATGTGCGTAGAAAACCGAATTTTCGATATTTATTGATTACCCGATTTTTCTCTTATTTAAATTCCAACTTTTGCACATGTTATATATATTATGTTATACATAATATATATAATATATACTTTAAATCTCAGCACTTGGCTGGTTTAAAGTGGTACCATTAGCATGTGACAAAATTAAACTTGGAATCTTCACATTTTGGCCTTAATGTGGAGTAATTTGTGTGTGCCAACATGGAAAGTATTTTTGGCTGATTATTATGTCATGTGCACGAAATTTACATCATATTTTGATGTATATGGGCTGGCCATTTATTTATGGCAAGTACGTGACACGTTGGCGAAGTTTCGGTATTCGCCCGATACGACAAATTTCGGTTTAGAACCTTTTATCGTGTCGTATTTGATTTGTCATCACCATATCTTATATCATATGATATAAGACCTGAATATACTCATAAATATGAGTTAAGTATAGTGGTGTGACGTTAACGTACGTATGTAAAATATATAACGTGTCGGTAGTACGTTGGAATACATGTGTATGTGCCTTTATTATAAAAATCTGAAAATATGTATAATATATGTATATGTGGCGTGTACATTAATGGATGGAGAGGAGGAGAAGACTTTCCTTCTTTAGCCTTGTTGCCTTTGTGCCTTTTCCAAATGAATCTTCCTTTAATGAACTACTTAGTTTATCAAACTAAGTACTTCACTTAATGAACTAGTTGAGTTCATTAATGGTGGCACCTGAAAATAGTATAAACACAACAAATGTTTGCCATATGATGTAAGCTTTAATGCTTCATGGCTCGTTAGTACGGCAACATAATATATAAGCTAAATAAGGCAAGTAATGGCAAGATATCATGCATTCATGTACACGTTTATATATATATTTGTACACGTTTATATATATATATATTTGAGTCACTTATTTTGAAATCACTCAAACCCCCTTATCTCTACAATCTCCCCCTTTTGATGATTTTCAAAATAACTTGTGTACATGATTTAAATGCTATCTCTCCCCCGTCAATCATGCATAAAATCAAAACTTGAATTTTAAATTCCGAGTCGCTCCCCCTTAATTTATGCAATTAGTGTCTTTCTCCCCCTTAAATCATGCTTTCTCTCCCCCTTTATTTTGGAAAGCAAATCAAAAGATGCCTGGAAAAAAATCATGCATTTCATCTACGTGCGTTCGTAAGGGTCATTGATTCAACCCTTTGAAAATGTCCCTTTTGGTACCCACATTTGGGTGACCTTTCTAGGTCTTCCAAAAGGTGTAAAAGGTGATGAGAAGGCAACATAATATATGTTAGGGACAAATGCGTTTGGCCTTTGGCCAAGAATCCCATCATGCATGTAGTATGGTTTCTGATAAGCATTTCGTTTTGCATGTACGGGACGTGATCTAGATGCATTTTCATGATATGAGTGTCGCGTATGCATCACTTGTTTCTTCTCATACCTATATGGCACATAATTATATTTTGCATGATGTGAAGAAGAAGCACATTGAGATGTCATAAGAAAAGGCCTATGCGTCTTCTTAGATGCCACATATGTCTTTGATGCATCTATTTTCTTAGATGGGATGAATTTGGTTGGTTTATTTTGTGGCTTACTTTTCTCAACGTATCCTAATCCGGTTTTGTCACCATCATGCTTTTGAGAAGAAATGATGTGATCTAGCATGTTTGATCCCGTATCAAATTGTTTCACCTTTTTCTCTACATCCGCATTCCTTGATTTCAAGTTCGAAATTTCGGATTTCAATTCAGTGTTCTCGGATGTCAGTGATGAAATTTCAGATTTTAATGCATTGATGATGCATGATGACTCTTCTTTAGAATCGTTTAATTGAGCGACAAGATTTTCGTTAGAAGATTCTAACAATTTCTTGTCTTCAATTAATCGCTTCTTTTCTTTTGCAAGAGTCTTTGAAAACTTATGCAATTCTAAATATTGACTAAATAAATCATCATAAGAATATTCAGAATCGGAATCAGAGTCGGAAGATACCTCATTTGATGCTTTAGATGTAAAGCATACTTGTGCCTTGTGTTCTTCCGTATCATCAGTCTCAGAGTCGGATGTGTCACTCCAAGTGGAGGCTTTGAATGCTTATCTCCTTTGCTTAGGTTCTGAGACGAGTCTATTCTTTTTCTGATCCTTGTCAGGGTATTTGTTTGTTTGTTTTTCTTTATTAGGGCAGTCATATGATAGATGTCCAAGTTTGCCGGCATTCATAGCACTTTATTTCCTTATTTTTATTTTTATGATCCTTAGATGAGGTAGACTTATGTTTAATCGATTTTCTCAATATTTTTCTTAATCTTTTAGCCATTGTGATTAAGTCCTCATCATCGGAATCTGTGTCACTATCATCTACGACGTATTCATTTGATTTAAATGCTATAGCCCTATCATTAATAGAAATGGACTCAGAATGTCTTAAAGAAAGTTTGTTTTCATATATCTTAAGTGATCCGATTAGTTCTTCCATTTTAATCGATTTGGTGTCTTTACTTTCTTCTATGGCCGTTACTTTAGGATCCCACTCGGATGGAAGGCTTCGCAAGACCTTTTGTACCTTTTCCTGCATAGTGAAGGCTTTGCCAAAAGACTCAAGAGAATTGTAAATGTTAGTCAAGCGTAAATCCATCTCAACAATAGACTCATTTGGCAATAGTTTAAAGGACTCAAGTGTGGACATAAGCATATTGATTTTGGACTCCTTTACTTGGCTAGTCCCTTCATGTTTCATTTCAAGAATATGCCACATCTCTTGAGCACTAGAACAATTAGACACGTAACTAGCCTCACTTTTACTTAGGCCGTTTAATAGTAGTTGCATGGCTTTAGCATTCATGCTAAGTTTCTTTTTATCATCACTTGTATATTCTTGTCTAGATTTAACAACTTCTAGAGTGACTCCATCCACGGTGGATGACTTAGATGGAACAAAAGGACCATCTTCTATAATTGACCAAAGATCAATGTCTATTGCCACAAAGAAAAGTTTCATTCTTACCTTCCATTGAATGAAAGACTCACCGTCAAAAAAAGGAGGCCTTACGGTTGACATTCCTTCTTGCACGGTTGTGGTTGCCATCTCACTGAATCGTTGGATTCTTTGAAGTGAGTGTTCCTGCGCTCTGATACCAATTGTAGGATCTGCAAGGCACCACTAGAAGGGGGGGGTTGAATAGTGGGTGCGTAAAATGTGGTTTTTAAAATTTCTTTAAACTTGAACAATTCAAGTTCTGAAAACAGATTATGTTTTCAGGACCAGTTTTAAAACGTTTTGAAAACTAGGTTTCATGTCTTCAAAAATTCTGAAATTTCTAGAGAACTTAGACTCAGATATTATAAGTATCTCCTAAAAATTTCAGATTAAAATTCAAGCTCTAACCCCTTTAAAAATCGTTGGTGGTCAGATTGCGCAAATCTGCCAGAAACGGTAGACTGATTTGAAAAATTTATTCCTATTTGTACATAACTCCAAATGCTCTGAAACTTTAACCACTAACCCCTTATATGTTATATTTAAATGGGTTGAAACAGTTTTGAAAAATTCTTTTGGGAAGTTAGTCAAATACGATCAAAGTCTCAACCTTTGCAAGCCTGAAAATCAGACTGCACTAGTCTCAGAACTTTGGACGTTTGAATGACTTATACTTGTCCAAAAGGGTTGAAACTTGCGCCAAAAGAACCCTAGAACGTGTGATTATATTTTCTGAAAGTTTCGTGATTTTCGAAATTCGTTTAGTATTTTTACGAACATGATTAAAAACAGTAAACAGTGCTGAAACAGAAAATCAGTGCTGAAAGTAAATGACACCAAGAATTTTATACTGGTTCGGTTATAAACAACCTACTCCAGTCTTCAAGGAACACCTTCCTTGGTTCACACTAATCACACACACGCAGTACACCTTACCGCAGGGTTGATAGAGTTACACCTAACTCCAACCCTTTACAAACCTTGTATGACGAGTACAATTCACACGAACACCACCACCTTGCTAGAATGAAGATTGATCACACCTTGATCAATATTTTACAAAGATATATGAATGGTGGTTTATCTCAAGCCTATTCAAGATTGAAAGATATGAAAACAATAGGCTTTACAAGAAGAAAGAAAGAAAGAAGATGTAGAAGAAGAAGGCTAGAACATTTTTTGATCTTTCAATTTGCAACACTTGTTCTTGTTTTGTTTTGCTCTTCTTCTCTCCATTTTAATGATGCAGCCGTCCCCCTAGGGTATGTCTCCCTCTTAAAAATTATCTTTTAAGTCCTTGAGAGATTGTAAGACATCATTGTGACAAGGCCTTGCTTACTTGGCAACTTTTCATTGGATGATCATTTAGCCTTTGCTTACGTGGCACCTCCTTATTGGTTCAACATTGTCATCATGATGACATGGAAAAAATCTGAGATATACACTTTAACATGTGCCAAAAATCAATTAAAAAATCATTCCATAATTTAAGAAATACACCATAAATTGCAAGACAATAAAATTCTTCCATAACCTGTGCAAATTTCAGCCATTAAGGTGTCTTGCCATGCTGAATTTTCAGCATGTGCAACCTTCCATTTCTTTCAAAATAATACCAATTATTCTTTGATTGTTCATCATAAAAATGAATCAACAATATATGGCAAGTATTGCTACCAATTAAGAAATGAACTTGGACACAAAAAGCTCATCAAATTCGGCCATACACCTTGTACACATGCTGAAATATTTTCAGCATGTGATATATAGAATATCACCATTTATTTTATTTAAATATTATTCAAAACCTTACCATACCTTTTTCCAATTAATCACCTAATAAAAGATGACAAAATATGTCACATTTAACACCAAAAAAATCGGCCAGCTTGAGGTTAGTATGCTGAAATTTTCAGCATGTGACATAAGAGAGATATATGTTGAATTCTTACCATTAGTAGCTTCTCTCCTCAATTCACCAACAATGTATAATTGATCATTGACCAATCAATATGCCAACAAAGCTCCACATGTGCTCCAAATCAGCTGTATGTGCGTTGGAAGATGTATGTACAAGTGCTGAAATTTATTTTTTCTAACTTTGTAAAATAGTGCACATTTAATAATACACACATGTAATATTCCAATCAGCCCTTAATTTAATTTTCTAGAACACTTTAAGATGTATATCATATGTAAAAAGTGTCTAGATACGTGTCACATGATGTACAAGAAAAACGTTCCATGTTATGTGCGTAGAAAACCGAATTTTCGATATTTATCGATTACCCGATTTTTCTCTTATTTAAATTCCAACTTTTGCACATGTTATATATATTATGTTATACATAATATATATAATATATACTTTAAATCTCAGCACTTGGCTGGTTTAAAGTGGTACCATTAGCATGTGACAAAATTAAACTTGGAATCTTCACATTTTGGCCTTAATGTGGAGTAATTTGTGTGTGCCAACATGGAAAGTATTTTTGGCTGATTATTATGTCATGTGCACGAAATTTACATCATATTTTGATGTATATGGGCTGGCCATTTATTTATGGCAAGTACCTGACACGTTGGCGAAGTTTCGGTATTCGCCCGATACGACAAATTTCGGTTTAGAACCTTTTATCATGTCGTATTTGATTTGTCATCACCATATCTTATATCATATGATATAAGACCTGAATATACTCATAAATATGAGTTAAGTATAGTGGTGTGACGTTAACGTACGTACGTAAAATATATAACGTGTCGGTAGTACGTTGGAATACATGTGTATGTGCCTTTATTTAAAAAATCTGAAAATATGTATAATATATGTATATGTCGCGTGTACATTAATGGATGGAGAGGAGGAGAAGACTTTTCTTCTTTAGCCGTGTTGCCTTTGTGCCTTTTCCAAATGAATCTTCCTTTAATGAACTACTTAGTTTATCAAACTAAGTACTTCACTTAATGAACTAGTTGAGTTCATTAATGGTGGCACCTGAAAATAGTATAAACACAACAAATGTTTGCCATATGATGTAAGCTTTAATGCTTCATGGCTCGTTAGTACGGCAACATAATATATAAGCTAAATAAGGCAAGTAATGGCAAGATATCATGCATTCATGTACACGTTTATATATATATATTTGTACACGTTTATATATATATATATTTGAGTCACTTATTTTGAAATCACTCAAACACCCTTATCTCTACATTAATTTCAGAATTATTATTATATATTTACTATAGTTTTCAAAAGTTTATATTATAACATTATCTACTGTTCTGTGCAAATTTCTATGTGTATTAAAAATAAAAAAACTGTTTTACATAATATATATTTATGCACACATGCACTGTTTATGCTAAATACTAATGCTTAAACCTATAAATTCATAGAGTACGTACGAGAAAATAAAACAATGTTTATATATGTGTGCTGCACACGGTTATGCGGCTGGTTTATATTTAATTGTATTAAAATGTGGTGGAGATTAATTATTTGTATGGTTCGGATTTCAAAATTGTGCACATATTTATATTTACAAAGTATTTTCGGTAAGTTTGTGAAATAGATGTAATTTCATATATAATATCATAAATGATTTCAAAATTTTGGGAAATGAATGTAAGTGAATAAAGAGAGTGTTTTTTGTCAAATTAAGTACGCATGAAAATAAATGTTGATGTTGGATAATTGTAGTGAAAGAATAAGAGTAATTCAAAGGAGAATGAATTTGTGTTGTAAAGGTGAAGTTGAAGGGACAAGTTAATAAACAAATAATTAACATACAGGTTCAAATTTTGAAGATTTCAAAGGATAAGTTAGACATGTTGAAGCAGAGACTTTTATGGTAACCTCCCTCATGTTCGAGCATAGAATAAGAAAGCTAAATGACCGACAAGAGGTAAGTGGTCTATCTATGCTCGTTATACTGTCATGCATCAGAGGTAAATAGTCTATTTGTGCTCATCATGTTGTTATGCATCAGATGTAAGTGTTATATCTATGCTCGTTATGTTGTCATGCATCAGATGTAAACGGTATATTTGTGCTTATTATGTTTATCATGCATCAATGTGTTATTTGTTGCATATCTGTAATTGGATTTCCTCTATATGTGAATTGTGTGCATATGTGATATATGTGAACTGTGTGTATGTATGAGTGTGGATGCACCAGATTAAAGAAAGATGAGAAGAACAGAAATGAGAATGAAAATGAAAATCAGATGAAAGAAAAGAGAGTAGGGCCAGACAGGCCGTCGACCCAGGTCGAATGGCCAACGGGCCGGTTGCGGTGGCAGGCCTCGACCCGGAACATGATATAAATGTTAATTAATAGTAATAATTATAGGAAAATATAAATAAATATAAGAAAATTAGAAATAAATTCTAGAAATTATAAAATGCCGAAATTAAATTATTTCTATTAAATTTCGATAATTGTAATAATTTATTTAATTCAGATAATTAGGTAATAAATAGAAATAAATAGGAAAAAAAGAGAGAAAATATAGAAAATGCACGATAAATATATACAAGCCATGGGAAAATGGATTTGACGACAAACAACATTAAATCATTACTCGGATAATAAATGAACCTAGATTTGAGCGCCGGAGGATGGTGAGGATGGGCCAGAAGACCTCAGGCGATCTTTAAATGAACCTAGATTTGAGTGCCAGAGGATGGTGAGGATGGGCCAGGGGCCTCAGGCGATTGTGTTGTTTGCATTCATGGCACATGCATTGCATTATGGCGGGCCATGATGTACGGGTCACGGGCGCTCAGGATGGTGTACGGTGGCGGGGCCACGCACACTCAGGATGGTGTACGGTGGCACGGCCACGCACACTCAGTATGGTGACTGCAGGTGGGTACGACCCACAGCCACTCAGTAGGACCCGGGTTCATGCATTGCATGGTAGAGATATCGACATCCTGTGTGACATGATTTCGTTGCGTGTGACATGCATAGCTGGACATGCATCATGAAGTTGCGCATTATTATGTGGAGTGACTTACTTTCTACGGCTTATTTACTTCATTGGTATGTATTGTTCCCTTCTTTGTCTATATGATTATTTGTTTGATGTATGTCATACTTGAGAAGAGCATGCATCACGGTAAGGTAGATTGAGCTGATGAATTATTTATTTTGTATTTATTTTGGAAGTCTTGGCTGTTAAAGATAATCGAGTGAAATTATTTGTGGACTAAGGATTTGTATGTTAACTATAAAGGTTATTTGTATTTGCTTCTGCATGTATGATTTTTATAACAGGTATATGTAAGCTGCTTACTGAGCCCGTTGATTTGGCTCACACCACCACTCACCAGTTTTGCATGTATGAGGAGTTGGGGTATGCTTAAACAGGAGTTAGTATACCGTGGAAGATCGAGACGGTAGATATCGAGACCTAGGATATTCAGACGAGACTTTCAAGGGTTGGTGAGACAGTTATTTCGAAATTAGAGGTTTATGTATTTTCGAGATTAGCGTTTATATTTGGCTATTGTATTGATTTATAAATTCCTCGACATAGTATTAATGATGATGATTATTTTATCAAGGATTTTTAGTAATGACCTCTGCTGACTTCGATCTACGTTATTATGATGACATGTAATTGATTTGTATCGACGTCTTGTATTCTCCTTAGCAACATACGGCAGATGCACCGTTCCCGATGCTAGGGTTCGGGAGCGGGGCGCTACAAAAGTTCTCCTGTTTGATACTCCAAGCTATTCTTTATGGAAATATAGGATGAAAGCATATTTGTGTGGATGTGGTTATGACATATGGAGAGCGGTTATAGAGGAAATAACTCCACCAAATAAATTGGATGAAAATGGAAGAGCGGTCATGAAGGAGTATGATGACTACAATGAGGAGGATAAGAAGAATTTTGAGCTAGAAGGGAAAGCTCTTGGAATCCTCCATCTCTCTCTCTCTCTCATATGAGAAGCTAATAAAGGTTCAAGGCATCTTTTCTCCACATGAGACATGGAAGAAGCTTGAGGAGTTAGCAATTGATGATCATGAATCAAACATATACGAAGATGATAGAGAAGAAATATGCCTCATATCTTTTGAAGATGACAAAGAGGTATCTCTTTCAACTTCCTTATTTGATAAATTACAAGATGAATATATTAATTTATATGAGGAATTTTAAAATCTTGCACTAAAGTACAAGCATGCTAAAAAGGAACTTAGTTCATTCAAATTAGAAAATGAAAATTTGCATGAAGCTCTTGTTTTGCTTCATCTAGAGCATGATGTCATCTTAGAGACACAAAAATCTTTAGCTCTAGAAAACACAGAGACTAAGAATAAATTTGTTGGACTTGAAGAGCTCCAAAAGATGACATGTGAAAAGGTTATCCAAGAAAAACTTCTTGTTAAACAAAAAGTAGTAAAAAGAAAAACAAACTTAGATTTTAAAGCTTCTAGTACTTCAACCAACATAAAATTGCCTC